>JANHMN010000002.1:177105658-177212264 GCA_030674055.1 Rhabdomys pumilio | reverse complement strand
TATATGTAATTATGGAGTATGTGTGGATGCTGAAGTGGGTATTTCTCATGTATATGTAGTTATGGGGTGTGTGTGATCACTGAAGGGGTGTTTCCCATTTATTTTACTCTGGCAGTCACTTAGAAGCTGACTGTGAGACGGAAATGGTATGATTTTCCTTTAACTTCCAACTACCCAATGTAAGCCAGACATTGCCTTGAGTAATCAGTTAAGGGTAATTTATGCTTTGTGAATTTAAAACTGTTTCAGCTGTCAGAAAAGCTGCCTGCAACCCCATGAAAGTCAGACTTGTATCTTCTTTCAAATCACTCTACCAATTTTGCAAACATCAATAACATGTCCATGGGAATCCGGCTGTGTATCCTGCTGTTACAAAGAGGCACAGGCCATTAAATGTTGGTAATTTCTAAAGGGTTTTTTTTTTTTATTTTTCTCTTATACAATATATCCTGACTGCAGTTTTCCCTCCCTCACTCCTCCTAGCAACCCTCTCCCAACTCCTTTTTCCCCAGCTCCACTGCTCTTCCATTTTCCTTCAGAAAAGAGCAGGCCTCCCAGTAATTTCAACAGGACATGGGCTAACAAGTTACAATAAAATAAAGAAGGCTACCAACATCTACTGAGTACTTGTTATATGGAAAAACTTTTGAGGGAGAGGGCTGGTTCTCTTTAGCTCAATTCTCAAATAAATTATGGAAAAACGAATAGTATTTTTTCCATTTTACAAAAACCAAAACCAAAACAACCAACCAAAACCAAAACAAAACAAAACAAAAACCAGTAAGGCAAGAAATTAACACACTTTGCTCCAGGTCTTATGACTGGATCCAGCAATAAGATTTCAACCTGGCCAGTCTGATTTCAGGGCCCGATGCTCTTCACCATACAGCTGTAATAAATTTTGTATGAAAACTGAGTCACAAAAATCAATCAATGTACAAGACAGCCTTAAAAACCATCACAATACTTTAACCATAATTACATAAACACGTACAGCAATACATTAGTGTCAGAGGAGGTTTCTGCTCAATAAACATCAAGCCTGTCTGAGAAAATCTTCACAAACAGTACCAATGTTAAGCTGTCTCCATCTCTGAAATCTCCTAGGAAGCTTGCTGCCACAAAATCCCTCTCAAAACTGCTTCTATCTTGTAGTTCTAGACAAACAAAGACCATTAGCAATCACCCGTTTGCCAACTGGAATTTAAGAAGATTTAGAATGTCAAGCACCATATTAGAACAAAATTTATTTTTTAAAAGAGCAAAGCCTTAAAATCATAATTTGTACTCAAATGTCTTTTATGCCTCTGTGTCCATTTATATTACATTACATTCTGGCCCAGATATAGGTAACTCATAAGCTGTGTCTAGTTTTAAGAGTGGTTAATGTTAGCAGTACGGGAGCTTGTATATGTCATGGCCCACATAATAACCTTTTTGTCAGACAGATAACAATTTTTCTGACTTGCCAATCAGTCTACAGAACTTGTCACACAATGTGTTTCAGAGTTTTGCACATTGTTTTGTTGGCTGTGCTGAGGATCAAATATCTGTTTTATTTTGTTTCTACAGTACAAGGAAGTTGAATTGAGGGCTTCATGTATGCTAGGTAAGAGCTCTACCACAGATGTATACCTCCGTTCTTGTTTTTATTTCTTAATGAACAAGCAATCAGTAAATAGGGCTTCATCACTGAAGCGTGTGTCTCTTTCTTGTATGTGTAATAGTAGTTCTGTGGGAGAGAGATTGCCCTAAAGTAGGAAAGTAGTCAGACACCACCGAATGACAGAGACATAGTCTGAGAAGTGGACCATCGATGACTTCATTGCTGGCCCCGTGAAATTATACTAGAGCTGAAATTTCTTGCTTCTTGAAGGTCATAACATCATTACGTGGGAGTACAACACTCAGTCCACCATCAAACCCACCCCACTGCCAGTCACATCAAAGTCTACACAGACAATTATGCATAGTTCATAAGAAATGGTACTGGTTTATATATTTACTATTTTTTAATTATTTTAGAGTAGACTCATACATGTTGCAGGGAGGAACTTCTATTTGTATATACATATGTGTGTGCCTGCATTTCTCTTGAAGTAGGGACAAAATGTGGAAGAAGTTATTGGTAACTGATTATTCTAACTACATGTATACCTAAGCTAATGTTTGTGCTGTCTCTTAGTTTTTAACAAAATTTTTTAAGGTAATATAAAATACATGATTTAGGATAAAATGATATGAACTGTGTGGGTAGCTCTGTGGTTGAGCATTTTTAGAATGCATGAGGCCCTGAGTTTGATCCCCAAACTACATTAAATTAAAAAAGAAAAAAAGAAAAAGGAAAAGGGAAAAGCTTACAGGATAATGATTTAAAGAAAGCATTTTTATACAGACTACAGTTTGTGTTTTAAGCCAAGTGTTATTGCTCCGTTTACTCTAAATTTGCAGGACACGACCGTCTACATGTGCTTAAGTTTATTCTATGATGTTTGCACAATAATGAGATCATCTGCTAGTGAGATTCTCAGAATGTGTCTTTGTCATTAAATGACATGTGACTGTGCTTCTATTCTCGAATAATCTTTCCATAAGTGTCTATTATGGGACATGGAAAAAAGAAACAACATCTGGCTCACTGATTGCCTGGATGAGGAAGTCCTATATGTCAATTACCCATAAAGAAACAAAAAGGTGATCCCATTACCTGCACTGGCGAAGAAAGGCAACTATGAAATAGGACTCACAGCGATTCTGTACATTTGATGCAAAAGACACCAAAAGGTGTAGTATAAGTAGTGGCAGTTCAGTATCCTAAGAATGTAGATCTGCATGCAAATATTGACTGTACCCTCATTATACCACACATTCTGTTGTGCTTGGAAATCAAGGAGACAGTGCTGCATACTATTTACCAACATTTAGGCTTTGGTTCATGACTTTTCTGACAAAAGAAAATATAACCTGTATAAATAAAATAATCTTTATGAGAGAAATATTAGCCCTGGCAGGGCAAACACTTGGGTAACTTACAAATAACCCAGACTTCTCTCTCTCCTCTCTCTCTCTTCTCTCTCTCTCTTTCTCTCTTTCTTTCCCTCTCTCTCATGTATATGTATATGAATAGGTATATGTTTGTGTGTGTGCACACACACTCACTCAAAGATAAAATTAGCAGTTTCATTGAGAGAGTGTCTGAGTCAGACATTCCTGTAATGGTTAGTTTTACCTGTCAACCTGATAGAATCTAGTCTCACCTAGGAGGTGAGCCTTTGAACATGCCTATGGCCATTATCTTGATTACATGGATATGGACAGACCATACTGTGGCTAGCCTATTCCATGGGTTAGGATTGTGAACTCTGGAAGTGGAGAAAAAGAGCTGGGCAGCAACACGCATTCATTGTCCTCTTCTGGCTATGACCAGCTGCCTCAAGCACCTGTCACCTCAACTTTTCCTATGACACTGGAAAGCTAGAATGAACGCTTTCCCTGAAGTCACTTTCATTAGTGCTTTATCCTCACAGTATCAGGAAGAGAAACTAAGATAATATTTCTTTTCATTGAGTCTTTTCCTAGAAGCCATGGATAAGTGATAACTTGTTTCAGACTTGAAGTTGACAAGTTCTCCTCAGCTGAGACTTGGGGAATGGGTTTGTGGTTTTAAAGAGTCGATAACTTAAAATACCAGGAAACATACTGAGTATTCTGTTTGAGGCAAGAGGGCATCCTCTGGCTTCATGTTTTGGGGTTTCTGGAGATGAAGGGGCCACTTGACCATGTAAATATTGGAGTACTGACAAACCCTGGGCCTACTGTTGATCTGGAAGGCCAAGAGAGGAGATGCTACATCCCTGTAAAATATTCTCAAACCAAAGAAATCAGCCTGGAAGGCCTGTTAAACCTCTTCTCTATGAGATTTGAAACTAAGGCTTGTTTACAGGTAAAATTACAGGTAACGCCAGTCATCTCTTTTTAATTGTTTCCCTGCAATGGTCCACGCTAACAAAAACTATAAATCAACCTTTAACTTTGCTATGACATACTAAGTTTAAATATAAGACCCTAGCCTAGCTAAGCCAAACCATGGTCTTTTTTCACTCTTATTAGGTGGACTTATCCTACACAAAAAGAATCAGGCATTCAAAGATCCCAAAGCCAGGAGACAAGCTGGGAGCCAAACAGCAGTAAAAGTACAAGGTGGCAAAGCTATGCTTAGATGATGTTTCTGAAAAGCTTGTCTTCTGAGAGTACTTGTGTTTCAAGCTTGGTTAGTAGCCTGTGATACTACTGGAATAAGAGGTAGCCTGAGGAACAGAAGTTGGGTTACTGTAAACATGTCCTGGAAGGGGATGTTGGAATTCATTGTCTCTCTTCTTCCCCCATTTCCTCTCCTTCTTCCTGTCCTGTTTCATCTCCCCTTCTTGCCCCCTCTCCCATTCTCTCCCCATCTCTCATTTTTTCTCCCCCTCCTTCTCCCTCTGTCTCTTCCCTTATTTCTGCTTGCTGGCCCCATAAGCTGGGCAACATGTGCTATGCATTCCTGCCAAGAAATACTGTCTCCCCACAGGTTCAAAACACAATAAGCTCTGCTAAACATGTACTTAAATTTTGGACACTGTTGTTTAAAAATATTTTTCTTCTGGAAATTAAAATTTCTTAGATGTTTTGGCATAGAGTGGAAAAAATGACTACCATCTATAATGCGTGTGTTGTAGGTGTGGAAGCAAGATGGTGCATCTTCCAAGGTTGGATTCTATATGAAAAGTATTAGAAAATAAAAAAGGTTATGTAGATATAGCTGCCAGAGCAACAGAACTACATGTGCAAAGGCTCACAGATGAGGCTGTGAGTAAGTAGCTCCATGAGGCTGAAGTTGAGCATTTTGGCGTGGAAGATGGAGGACCTGGGGATATGTAGATTGATGTAGGGACTAGATGCCAGAGAACCTAGATTTCAGCTGAATGTTGTGGGAGAACCAAGAAAGAGCTAGAGAGTAGACATCTCAGATTCCAATTTCATTGTATTAGAAGCATGGAGAGTTGGTAAAGAAGAAGGCTAGACTCAGAGTGAAAACTAGTGCTGTCATCCTAAGGCTCAAACTAAGATGCCCATGGTGAAAATGGAGCAGAGAAGAGCCAAGAGAATTCTATTGTATATGTGAGAGAGAGTAGCTATGGGTAATGTCCCAATTTTTTGATGGCTACGTGAGTGAATAACACTTGTCACAGTGAAGAAAGTACAGATGAAACAGCTCTAAAGATACAAATACTGGCAAGTTTCTAGATGAGTTGACTTGCAAGTAGATGTCCAGATGAAGACAAACAGCACTGAACACAAGGGATGAGATCTCAGAAAAGCTTTAGGAGTCATTCGTAAGGATTAAGTTGAGATCAGTGTCCTGAATGGGTTTAGCCGGTCAATGATATAACAGGCTGAGGACAGGGCTAGAAACAACTCTATGGGAAAGGTGTGAGAGGCTGGCTGACAAGGTGTGAGAAGCTGGCTGACACCAGAAGCCAACAGGCAATTAGCACATCACCTCAGAAGCAAAAACTGTTTGTTTCCAAAGAGAGTCACAGTATTCTTGCCTGCCACACACAAAAGTCAAGTAAAAATCAGTGACTCAAGATAGAACGTTTTGCAGCTCACGGGAAACCTGTGATGAAGGCCATTGGCTACAGGAGCAGATGGCAGTACATGTGATTGAACAAATGGATGTGACTTTGTCATGTTGTCACAAGGGACAGCGCCTGGGGATGCTGGTTCCCAGGTGTTGGTATTAGGAAAAAAAAAGGCAAAAAATGTCACCCTTGTTAAGGAGCACCAGAAGGTTCCACCACTTCTTTGTACTGTTGCCTTGCTTAGATGCTCTAGAGGGACATTTACACATAGTCTGTGCATTCATGGAGTTCGGGTTCTTTACTGCACGGGAAACAAGAGTCTGTAACTGGTTAGAGTAGCCAAATATACCATTTTTAATGACCGTTCCTATGATTCTGTTTTCTTACAGGATACTCACCGCAAGACATTTTCAATGTACCAGGAAAGATAGCTCTGTGCTCACTGTGTAAATAAATACAACTGAATCATGATAATTTATGGTGGTGCTTAACCCTCACTTTTAGTTGGTCCTTTTTCATATCTCATTTCAATCTCTTCTTCTACAGTTTTAGGATTGCTCTGTCTCACTCTGACCTCGGTGGATAACAGACTGTTGGCAGCTTCCATATATCAGTCCTTGCCATACTGGCGGATGAATAATAACTTTCCTTTCTGCTTGGAATTTGGAGTTCCTCAGTATAAATAACTATCAAAAATGCCTAAATAATTGATCATGCAGACTGCCAAGAGGATTAACTAGTTAACAGATTGTAGGCTGAGCAGGCAAGCCAGCAAGCAAATATATAGAAATCATTTGTGTGAGTGTGTGTGAGGGGGGCGGTGAGGCAGGAGTGAATATACACTGTGTGTGTATGTGTGAAAATCTGAGGAACATCTCAGATGTCATTACCAGAGACGCCATCCACATCTGAGCCTGAGTCTTTCATTAGCCTGAAGCTCCTGGCTAGGTTAGGCTAGACTAGCCACACAGAAAGCAACAAGGATCTCCTTGTTCTCTCTTCCCAGCACTGGGATTGCAGGGACATGTTATGCTCACCACTTTTATGTAGGTTCTGATGACCAAACTCATTCTTGTGCTTTTGAGGTAAGCATTTACCAACTGAGCTATTTTCCCTGTTCCCAAGAGGAAGCTACCAATCAGGAAATGAGCTGTGTACCGCTAGGTTATGCTTTACCTATTGTCTTTGTGGCTTCGCACGTGAATTTCTTCTCTCATAAAACTGTTTCAACTTGTCTTAAACTACTTGAGAGGTTTGAGTTTGATGACCACACTAACCTGCGAACTCCACATTAAACTCTCCATGATTTTGATTGAACATTTTCCTTCTCTTGTCTTGAAATAGAAATAAATTGGCACAAGATGTATGAGGAGATATGACATCATGAGACCCTTCTGGGGTTTTGCAGATAGGAGATGAACATTGTTTTTAGTTGTTCCTGTTAGGGGCTCTGGCTTTGTATTAGCTTCAGTCATAAGTTATCAGAGCAACAATTAGTAGCAGCTATATGATAAACATTATTTTCCACCACTGACCTGCTGTATAGAAAACAGATAGATGCTGATGCTTACCTCAAAACTGGCCCAGGAATTTATCATCTAAAACTATATAGAGAATGGCTCCCAATTTCCTGGGACATGTACCTTGCATAGTGAAGAGCATTGCATGTATGTGTGTGTTGAACATATAAATAACCACCTGCAGATGAACTATGAGTTCAGAAGCCAGAACACATTTACTTACATATGGTAGTTAACACTGTGGAATCGAATTCATGTACTTTAGAAGAAAGGCCAAAGTTTTTTTCCCTATTGCCATATAGGAAAAACTGCCAAAGGAAAAGTAAGGTGGATAGATATTAACTTGGCAACCTACTGAGGTCTTGTAGCTCCTGCTACTGGGAAGAAAATGTGTTGCTGTCAAAAATAGACTTTCATCTGTTTCAGCTAAATGCTTTGAGACTTAAGTGTCCCTAGCTATATAGCTCTTTATTTACTTGAGGGATAGAATGTTAATCATTGATAATAGTTCCACTTACTCTTATTTGAAGTTACCAGAAAGTCATTCACTGTTGTCGTGGAGCAGACTGAGAATAGATTGGAGAAAGAATTGGTAAGTTACGTGTCACAGATATATCCCGATCCATTAGAACACTTAATGATGATTTGCTGGTGAGTTGGTTAGTGAGAGGGTTCATTTCATGGTCAAGGTTACAGGATTAAGGAATACCCAGGGAAGAGGTAAAACCTTTTCGTAAGTGTCTCTTAGGGAGTTTCTAGAAGGCATCTGCATTGCGTTAATAGATAGAGATAGGCAGACTCATGTTCTAGAAGGGTTGGTGGACATTCTTCAGTGAATGTAGGCCTTAAATAGAAAACAAAACAAGGCAAAACAAACAAAGGCCCGGGGATTGCAAATCCCACCCTCTCTCCTTGAGCTGTCATCTATCTTCTACTCGTGGGCTTCAGAGCTCCTGTCTCTTCCAACTTCAGACTCCCAGATTTATAGCATCAGCTTTCACTTCCTGTCACTTGTGACTGTCATATCATAAGAATTTTTGGCCTCCATAACTGCTAGCTTTGTGATAAATCTCTCTGCGTGTGTGTGTGTGTGTGTGTGTGTGTGTGTGTGTGTGTGTGTGCATCTCTTATTGGTTTAACGTTTCCAAGAACCCTAACACAGCAAGGTTTCTGTTTTAAACTCCCGCTCTATGGTGAATTTATGACTCCCTGATTCTGGCATCAGCAAGGCATGAGTTTTTTTTCTGATGATTCACTTCAATATGTTAGATCATCTTCCTAGTTTGTCCCTGTCTCTAGGGAAGAATTCTCACAGGGCCTCAAGAAAGAACAATAAAGGGATTGGCCTTTGTTTTAAAGAAATATTCTTAATAGGATAGGTGTTTGTTGTCTAGGGTCAAGAGTGGCCTGGGGCCTTGAAGCCTCCTTCAAGGGAAAGAGGTCCAGTAACTGATCTTTCATTCACTGTTTGCCTTTTATATCCAGAATTTACTCATCTTTTCCTGTGATTCCATATCTTTTTCACAATACCCGCTATCCATCTGCCACTTATGTCTTGATACTTTCCACTATACACCAGTTACTGGCAGAGTTCTTAACTATCACCGAAGCCTTCTTCCCCAGACTCCTTTCCATTTGGAGTGGACTTGGACCCAGGCATCCATATAGTTCTTCTAGTGGTCAAAATGACTCTAGTATTTATGTATCGTTGATCTCAGTTGCTTTATAGAGGGCTGGCTCAGATTAGCTTTTTTTTTATCCTGCAGACTCATCAAATGTGAAAATATCATGAAAAATCAGGGTAAAAATGAGTTGTACCTCTGTTCCTTCCTTACCAAAGTAAACCAAGGGTCTCCTAGAGATGTAGCACTTTCTTTTGCATCACTGTGGAAGAGAGTGAAATTTTCTGAGGTAATTTAAATACAAATATCTTCATAATTCTTATAGTGATAGCTCATATAGTGGTAACAGAATGTGGATAGTAGTCAAACCCAGGAAAACTGTACTTCCTGGAGCCTGGAGTGAGCACATGGCAAAGACTGACTGGTAGCAAAATCTTGTATTTGTGCAGCCAAGCCTATGTGTTCACCCATGGAGGGACAAGATTCTGGAAAGGAGAAAGCTGAATCTGTACTCTTGTGGAGGGTGCCATGTATCTGTGTCTAAAAATGTCCATGAAGTCATGGTCATCTGCCTTGTAGTGGTGAATAGTTAAAAGATGCTCTATGCTCCGAGAGGATTGATCATGTGCAGATAAGCACTCTGTATCTGCCCAAGAGCTCTGGAGTCACAAATGAAAGACACATACATGTCAGCTTAATTTTTAGTATGTCTAACTAGCTGGTCACTTTTAAAATCTTTCTGCACACACTCCTGTCTAGGATTCCTGATTCAACATTTTCTAGATCTAGTTATCTTTGGTTCACCAGACTTAAGTGGATGATGGTCCCTGGAGCCACTTCACCAGATTCTTACATGTCCATGGGTCTTTAATTCTGATCTCTCTGCTTCCTTGTCATGGAGATTCTCTATTCTTATTCCTCCTGTCCCTTGCCTGCAAAATCTGAAAGTCTCCCTGTCCAGCCATTGGCTATATGGCAATTCTTTATTACCAGTCAACACCAGCTGGGGGCAGGGACCCTCAGCATCTGGAAGCATGGTTTTTGGGAGCCAAATTAAGACAAAGAATTAAAACTAATCCCCAACAGCATGTACTATTCAGGCATGAACTGTGGACATCTTGGCTGCAACCTTTAGAGTCTAAATTACTTAATCTGTATACTATGTAAACCTCCTGGGATTATTCTACAGCTGTTGATAGAAAAACATTCTCCAAAACAAGGCTTGAGATTAAAATTATTACGCATAAAAATTCAGTCAGATATAACTATACTTAAGGAAAGAAAGCAATACAGGATGCTTTTATCCCTCCTTCCTTGATTGTCATCATTTGGGGAAAATTCCAGTCTTTTACCGAAGAATCAAAGCATTGTGCCTAATAAAATTGAGTAGCCATATCTTTTCTATGCTTTTAGTTTTATTGAATTTTTATTAGATTTAGATTTGGCCAAGAGTTCTAAGGACTTTTATAGTAGACCAGGAATATTTTATAAGCCTGCTCTTAAGACAGACTACAGAAATTTTGTGGCAAGGCTTGTGGTCAGCAGTGGAATTGTGAATGTTGAAGAAAAGGGAATTTCCATGGCATTGAAAGTTGTGTTTTCTTTCGACAAGGGTCTATAAAGTTGGGTTGTTTATATGTCATTTAAGAAGCAAAACTATGCCCACTTAACAAAACTCTTTTGACTGCAGCACTGCCCCAACCCTACTCCACAGTACGGGAAGAAATTGTAAAAAAATTATCACTGTGTGTGAAAAGTATCAATTATACAAGAGCTTGAAACATACTCTTGAAGAAGAAACCTTGGTATGGTGCAAGAAACTTGGATTTTCTAGTCACAGAAAACTGAATTTAAATAACCATTTAGTAGCTTTGAAACATTTTTTATTCTTTGAGTCAAACTGTGCACAGCATGTATTAGGCAATCAATGAATACTCAATAAAAATAATGAAGGAATAAAAGCAATAAACAGCCATCCAAACTCTAGGCAGTCACTTATCATACCCGAGCTCAGGCCCAAGTGTCTTTCTCTATAGAATAGGCATCAGGGTAACTATTTTGAAGGGAACTTTTTAGGGCTTGAAAATGATGCTTGGATGGGACTTGTTACATCTGAGTTTCTTGTTGGTCCCTCTCTTCAGTATTTACTTTTTGCTCACTGTTTTGTGGTATTTGACATATCAGAATATGACTGGAAGAAGTGGATAATTTTTAAAGATGCTTGTCTTGGACAGGATAATTTATAGGTTTTATGTATCATTATATAATGAAAACAAGTCTTTTGCCTGCCAAAAACCTATTTCCAAAGTTTTAACCACCTGAATGTTAGCCCATAAAGTTTATTATAATCTTCTAACTTCATCATGTATCCATTTTGAAAAGGCCATCGTTCCATCGTTCTTAATTTTGTATAGAAACAGTTAGATGCTTTGATTGTGCTTTCAGATTTTACATCTGAAAGTAGACTGGCGATATTATGGATATTGTGCACACTGTATTTGCAGTGCCCCACACATTGGATATTTTAGGTTTATCGACCCCTTTCTTTCAAACAAAAACAGAAAAATATCAGAAAGTACTCTGAAGCACCATAAACAGAAAAATCCCAGAAACTGCATTATGTCCCAGAAATAAAACTGGATGTACAACAGTCCATTTCCGATACATAGCATAAGCATTGTCAGATCTTGTAGAAAGTGGGCGAGTATTATAAAACAGTATGGCCAAGAAAAGACACTGCTTCAAATGAGGAGCCAGTGACAACACTAAAAGAAACCAATGAAATAAGTAGCTCTAATAGCACACAAAGGCATTTGTCCTTACACAACTTATCAGTGTTCCTCAATAGTGACAAAGTATAGTTGGAAATAGATGCTTTCCTGCCTGCAAAGTCACATTGCTTACCAAAGTGAACCAAAGTGGAGACACACGCTTATGGTATGAACCCATCAAGTTAAAGTGTCCTAGTCATACCTTTTTAAAGAATAATGTTTAGGAAATGTTAAATCCAGAGATGTATGTGTGTGTGTGTGTGTGTGTATGTGTGTGTGTGTGTGTTCGTGCGCACACGCAAGCGTGCACGTGCACCATGCCATGCCATTGACCTTTGTAACCTCTGAGGTTCAGGCAAAAAGTGTAGTCATTAATCTTGTGTGTTCTGACTGAATGGTAAAGAACTATCCTGATTTTCAATGTTGACTTCTTGATAAACTGAAAGAAACCTCCATGTGACCTCCTGAAGGAAGAGAAGAGTCAGAATAAGAACAATTAGGTAAGGAGAACTCTAATAAACACACTAAACTAGATAGGAAAAAGCTCTAGAGGCCTCAACCTTACATAAAGAACTACAAGCAACTAAATAAAGCTGAGAACAGCACCAGTGGTCCTCCCCAAGGCAGAGCACACAAATTGCTTGTTCAGTGCCAAACAGTTATCCCAGAAAACATACATAACCAGTAACATTAAATGAACTCAACAGATTGTAATATTACCAAGGAAGATACCTCATAGAAAGCTAAGCACTCTGAGGAAGAGTTTTTGAAGCACTGTTCTCACATTAGAGAAGAGAATATTGAAAAGCTTGTCAGAGGGAATAGAAAGAGCAACCAATGGATAAAAGGAAGAAAGAACATGTATTGCCTAAGCCTTATAAGCAAAGTATTAAAGAGGGAAACTATATCAATTTTTGTCTGTGTCTCCTGAAATTTGCATCTTTATTGTAGGTTGCAACGGTCCAGGAGAAGTAAGGAGCCAGAGATGAGTTGTCATCCCCAACTTTGGACAGATTCTAAAACATTAAAGCAATGCCAAAGGGGCACTAAAACCCAAACCAAAACAGAAAGAGCCATGACAAAACTCTCCAAATGTTGCCACTGGGAGTATTGTAAATGCTGTTTCTCAGCCTTGGAGAGCAAGACACTGAACCGGTTACCCTCCTCACATCTTCAATGCTTGGGTCTTAACTTGTAAAGAGAATAACTGAACATCTCATGGCTATACTATGGGAGTAAACAGTATCTTAAATGTTTAAAAAGAGATTTTTATTAAGCAAATTAACATTTTTGTTAATATGGCCAGCTGTTCCAAAATAGATAATTCTCTCATTGTTTCACAATGTTTGTACTTTTCTATGTAGTGCCAGGTACCAAGGTAGGCACTGCAAATTCCCTGCTATATGAGTGCTTCTTTGACAAATTAATAAAATAAGGTAGATAGTCTCAGTAGATATCAGTACACACAGAAGAATCTTTCCATTAGTCCTTGTAGGACAACCTGTAGATGGTCTAATTCTAAAAACTCCATTTAGTTTTCATTTAAGAGACACTGCTGGTAAAGCCTATGGATGCATTCACACATTTCTGTGCAGTGAACTTAACAAGTAACATCAACATCATCAGTTTTGTACAACAAAAGCTGACGTTCAAGAAAACTGGGTAGGACACATCTTCCCTTTAAAAGCAATCAATGTCATAGATTTTTCCTCTGCAGAGATAGCTGCCCATAAATGTGAATCACAAATCTGCTGGCCCTGCTCTGTCTCACATGCTTACTGCTCACAAGCCTGGCAGCACTGGTGATACATAGATCTAACTATAGGTCTGCTGTCAGCCATCTTATTATCTATCTGAAATAGAGTTGCCAGTCATTTTGTTTTATCCCAGAACATTCTTTCACAGTGACCCAGAGACAGAAAGAGCCAGGGTGCCTGCCATCAGCTCCAGTTTGGCAAATATGGAACCCATCTCAACCCCTTGACCTTCAAGCAAGGAGGTAACAGAGAAGCAGCAGACATGAAAGCCAAGCTCCGTTATTTTCAAGTTCAAAGTCTTTTGGGTGGATGATCATGTGGCTTTCTCAGAGAATACCAGTGATGCTGTGAACTCTAAGCTGAGATTGTCCTTGTTCAGGGACAATCACTCAACACTACCACCAGCTGAATGTAACAGGAATAGCTGGTGCATGTGAGCCTCATAGCTTGCAAGGATGCTGACATATGATATACCCTGGATGCTCATCAGTTTTTACCTTTAATGCAGATTTGAGGCTGATAGTCACTGTTTCCAGAGTTGTAATCATTGAACATGGAGACATTTTTGTTGTCTTTGAGCTCCCTGGCACATGTACTCTGTCATTTTTTTAACTGTTGTTTGACTGCATTAAAGGGTTGAAATATTTCTATTTTTAATCAATTCCATCACTGTGATACTTTGAGACAGCCACTATGAACTCAGATGTATTACTAAGGTCAGTCTCTTGGTGGCCAAGATCCAGGTTGGCATCATGTTAGGGTGACTCGTTGAAAGTCTGAGTCTGTCACTTACAAGATGTGTAGCATTAGGCAACTCATTTTACCTCTCTATTGTTGACCTGAATATCAAATAAAAATCATAGTAGCACCTAACTTGTAAGGATTAAAATATAATCTGATAGCACATAGTCTCTATTATAATGCAATTGATAAAATTGACCTTTGATTTCTCCTTTTCATTTTCTTCTTTACTACTTAGCATTAACTGAGGGTAACTCCTGAGCTATATGTTCCTCCTCTAAAAAGTACCATTATTTATTTTGTGCAATTTTTATACAGTGTATTTTGAACATATTCACTCACATACACACCCTGACTTTTCCCAGGTCCAGCCAATTTTTATCTTCTTATTTTTTAACAGCCCACTGAGCCTAATTTGTCTTTCCCCATGTACTCCTGAGTGTATGGTCATCTACTGGACTATGGTCAACTGACCATGGTTATACCCTTATAGAAAGATGATTCCCTTACCCCCAAAGCAACTGTCTATAGCTCCATAGTTAGGGATAGGGTACCATTTACCAATCCCTACTTCATGCTGAAATGTTGACTGGGTTGGTTTTGCATGGGTCTGATTCAGGCAACAGAGCTGTTATGAGTTCATGAGTACTGCAATCCTATCATGCCATGAAGACATTTTTCTCTGGTCCTCCCAGATAACTAGCTCTTACAAATTTTCTGCCCCCTCTTCCACAGGAGTCCCTTCCACAGGGCCTTGGCTGGTGATATGACATAGATGTTTGTGGCTAAGCAGCACTCCACGGATGCTTATTCTCCATTCTACTTGCCCCTGCCATGAATTTATCTATTAACTACTAATTTCTTGACTGTACAAAGAATTCTCTGGTGAGACCTGAGAGCTGCATTAATCTGTGGGTAGAGAAAACCTGAAATAAAAAATGTAGATGCCGGTTTGATGCTATGTCCATTTAGCAGAATAATTGTAGTGGGTTCTCCCCTGGGGTCTGTAGGCTCCCCACCTATGGGTTCCTGGGCAGATTTACAGTATTCAGGAATGTGTTTCGCATGTTTAGCAAGCCTTAAATCCAAGAAGAAAGCAATTGATTACTTTCATGGGATCCATAGTGCTATTACACGCACAGGCGTAGCTGCTATGGTGGTCATTATCTTATCTCACAGCTGGGTGAAAATGATTCCGTACACTCCCCTCTGTAGTCTGTCTACATAGCATCTTTGAGCACTCTGAAAGCTAGCCAAATGGGAGGAGACTACCTGGTCAGTACCAGCTTAATTTCTCTATGACCTATGACCAATATGTATGGTATTTTCAGGAACAGGACCTTACCTGGTAGATAACCAAGAGCAATGGCTTGGTAGTGTTTTGAGGGTCTCTAGGACACCCCTGACAAATAACTTGACCCTCTG
Organism: Rhabdomys pumilio; assembly: GCA_030674055.1. NCBI lineage: Eukaryota > Metazoa > Chordata > Mammalia > Rodentia > Muridae > Rhabdomys > Rhabdomys pumilio. The sequence continues at coordinate 177,196,804 of JANHMN010000002.1, read as the reverse complement.
CTCATGAAATAAACATTTCGGTTTAAGATGGCTCATCACTAGGCTGCTCCGTCTCTCCTTAGACTCACCAAGTAGCCGAGATGAGGCTTTGAAATCGAGATCCTCCTGACTCAGCCTTCCACTTCCATTTCCTCACTTTTAGACAAATTGTGTTGTAATGAAATTTAAAAGACCAAGAATGAAAGAACACCATCGTAACTGGTGTAGGAAAGGGGAATCAATACTTTTTCTACAATACAAGGTAATCACTTTTAAAATAGACCACAAAACTCCATTACCATTTTATTGTGTCAACTTATGTTCTCTTTTCATTTTATTACATTGAATCATCAATGAATTAGAGCCCTCTTCTACAGTGATTTTTGTTATTTAGAGGAGAGTAGGAAAAAAAAAACTATTTTAAATCTGATTCCTACCTCAGTTGATCATCATGTTGGGTTTTTTTTTTGTTGTTTTTGTTTTGTTTAAAAAAAACAAACATGTTATTTTCCAAGAATGTGGAAAATCAAAACCAAGTAAAAAATCAAAACCAAGATTTTTACTCTAATACAGTTTATAATTAACTGAGGTTATAAGTAAAATTATCACCACTTAATACATTTTAATTGTGCATATAACATATAACAGCTACCATGTGTGTATTAAGACAGTGATACATATTCTTCAAAGATACAAAATCACTCAGAAGTAGACATCAAAAATCACAGTAGAGACATCATGAACTGGATGCTAGAGTGTATGTCTTGTCATTGTGATACTTTAGGGAACTGATTTAGAATCTTCTTGTTTATAAAACAAAAATAATAATGTGTTCCTCTGTCACAGAGTTTTGTGAAGCATCTATGGTATACTGAGCAAAGATCATAGTGCCTGTTAAGCAGAGATCAGAATATTAGCATTTTCAGCATAGCTTGGAATTGGTAGGTACATGGATAGCCATCATACATGTCAGTCAACACTGCTGTGGAAACTGACAAAGAGAGGGTTTGTGGGCCTCAAAAAATAGGGTGTTTGACCTAAACTTGGGACCTATACAATATATATATATATATATATATATATATATATATATATATATACATACACATATATATGTATAATGTATAAAAAGAACAAATCAAAGCAACTTTAGTGTTAGAAACAGAAGAAGGGCAAGGAGAAAAAGCCAATGGGTACTAAAGAAAAGATGTTGCGGAACTCAGAAGGCTCAACTGCTTGTTCAATACTCTTATATTTGTTTTGTTGCCATTGTAGAGAAACCTACTAAGAATTTGCAGAAGCAAAATAATAATATCAAAAGAATAGGGACCTGGAATAATAGTAGAATACTTACCTAGCATTCCTAAAGCCTTTGGTTTGATGCCAAAAACAATAGGAATTTTTTTTTTAGCTATACTGACATTGTGGTGCATACTTATACTATCAGCACTAAACTAAGAAGACCAAGACAAAAGGATCAAGGCTTTGAGGCCATTATGGACTACATTTCAAAACTCCTACCTTTCTTGAAAAAGAGTGATAAAGCCACTAGGAATGAACAAACCAGAAAGGGTATGTTAGAATAGTCTCTTAGCTGTGAACCTGCAATTGCTAGTCTTTGCTATTCATTGCTATGGGGCAAGAAAAAGGAAGAGCTCTGAGATGTAGGCTAGTGATGTCCAGATTTGGGTTCTAAGGAAGTCAGGAATGCCATTAACACATATGGAGAACATAAAACAGACATGGAAACACTTTTAGAGCATTGGAAGATACTTGTTTGGGCAGTTGGCAAATCCAGGGATATATTTAGGAATTGGTAGAGCTTAGAAAAATTGAGGTCCACAAAGGTGAAAATATAAGATGCCTATCCCATCCTGAGGAGTAAAACTGAAAGCTCAAGAGTGGATGAGAATTCCAACAGAAGATGGTGACAGGTTCCACTCTGTGAACAGTCCTTGTCCTTAGGGCAGGCAGGAGGACATGGAGATGAAAGGTCACTGGAAGAAAGGTAGAAGAGCTAGACTAGAGAGTAATGTGAGAATGGAGGGATTTGAACAATAACATTTTAGAGAGCCTGGGCTTGACTTGCAGGGAAGGTAAAGCAGTTGGAATGAGGGAGAGATGAAGATAGAGCTCAAATGTGAGGCTACTGTGAGAGTTTGTCTCATATGAGAGAAGGCAGGAACATTTTCATGGTCTCAGAGATTCTGTTTCCTCGGGACATGAGATTCATAGCTCTCACTCTTAAGGACACAGTTTGCTTTGTAAAGATCTTATTATCTGACCCCAAAGCACCTGCTTCTCTGTCATTTTTCTTTCTTGAAAATAAGTGGTGTAGTTATCTGGTACTGTTTGAGTGGTAACTGTTTTGATTCCTGCCCTTCAACTAAAGAGAAAAAGATTTATTGTTTTGTTCCAGTGAAATCAAAGTTGAAAATATGTTACTAGAAAATCCTATAAATTAATACTGACACATAATCTGAGGTGGTTTTTTTTTTTTTTTTTTTCTACAAAAATCTTCTCTTTCCCAAGGCAGAGAAAGGAACTGGATAAGGGTGTTTCCTAGAGATTGACAATCTTGATAAAGTTGAGCAAGACTTGAAAGGAAGACGATAAAAATGCAAAAGGTAACAAATGAACTAAAAGAGAGAGGACTGAATTCTCAGAGTGAGAAAATCTATCTTTGGATTTTAGAAATGGCTCATTCTCAGTTGTGACCAGAAAAGTTCACGATAGTTTGTCATTAAGGCAGAGTAGAAATAATTAGGTCCCCATGTCACTTTAGACTCATTATGCGCATAAACCTTAAAGTTACTTGGGCTGACAGTTAAAGTGAAGTGGAAAATTCCCACATGCTGGCCTTTCACCCTCAGTTCCATTATTACAGCAGTAATGGAGCTTGCCTCATAAAGCTTTGTAAATTCAGAGGAGCCTAGCAGAATGCGTTGTCATTGGAAGATTGTCAATAACTGTATGTTGGACTCATGCAAATAACTTTATTGAGTTTTCTGATTGTCTTTAAAAGCCAAATAAATGACTGGAGGATGCTGCCAGGTTGCCAAAGAAGGTTTAGAGGGTGGCAGCTATGTTCTCCCAAGTGGAAAGAATTTTGCATGGGAATAAGAAAATAATGGTGGTCTGGGTTTGTGTGTGTGTGTGTGTGTGTGTGTGTGTGTGTGTGTGTGTGTCTGTGTGTGTGAAGCTTCTGGAGTGCTAGACGCAAGATGTAGAAAAACATGCAATATCTGAATAAGAGGACTTCTTTATAAAGGACTTGGGTATAAGATAGAACATTCTGAGAAAGGAGAGACAGATTAGAAGGGAGAAGAGTACAGATTAGTATAGGGATTGGATAAAACAGAGAAGGTCTTGTGGTTTCTATTATATTAGTGATTGATACCATTACCCAAAATGGAATTCAGTGTAAATTTGAGTGTCAAGCACACTTTATGGTCCCACATGTTTGTCTGTGTAAAGTCTGTGGAGATAATAGCTGCTGCATGGAGCAAATGCAGGTGCAGGCAGCCATGCCAGCTGGTGTCTATAGCTGGGTTAGCACTGGGTATATGGCTCTGAGCAGAATGGAGAAGAGTGAAGCATGACTGGCTGAGGGTCCCCAACTCATCTGCATGTCGCCCACACTGCCCACCCAGGAATGTGCCTGCTTAGAGCTGCTAGAGACTGCTCACCTAGGCATGTTCTCGGATAGGGCTGCTTTTCAGCAAGTGGTGATTTATTTAGTCAAATGGTTAGTTTGGGTGACTTTATTTAATCCATTATTTTCTTGGCAGCCCATGTTGCAAGAATGTGTGAACATGTATGTGGGACAGAAAAATTTCAAAAGAGCAATAGGCCTTAAATCAGCCAGAGCAAGGTCAAACTACAATGGTTTATACAAATGGGATGGAAAGGAATGGGGCATGAGATCTTGGAAAGAGACCTTTGAGGCCCCAGATTAAAAGAATAGATTTGTCTAGATTTATGGGTTTATGAAAAATCTGAACTATAGCCACATTCCTCTTTTTAAAGTGCTTATTTGCAAATTGTTTGTTTTATACCAGTAAAATTTATGTAGATAAGAGACAGTTAACTACCTTTTTAGTGGAGACCACAATTAGCATTTTTCATGAGAACAATAGGCATTTGGAAGACCATCTCCTAGATTACAGACCGTTTAACTTCTGTGACCCCTGCTTCCCAATGCAAGTAACCTCTTCATCATTTTGACAACTAAGTCCATTCCCAGGCAGCCAGTGTCCTTCAGAAGTATCACATCACTTCTGGCTTATTCACAGTCTACAGGGAAAAGCTACCTGGGGGAAATTTTTATTCTCTCTAGAGATTTCACTGAGCCCATATTGAAATAGCAGTGATATTCTGGAGTGTTTTTCTTTCCACTCAGTTAAAAAGAAGACCAGGAAGCCTGACTTCACTGTGCAGTGTCCTGAATTGATGACACACTTAATTTGATAATAGACAGTAATATTTCAGTGATATAATATAAATGTGACACTCTTTTCTTGCCCAAGTCTTCTCTGCATGCACTGCCAGCTTAGGACTGTAGCTTGTCCCCTATCTCAGGTCACAGGCACACCTCTTTAGGCATCTGCTACTAGTGAGCATGTTCACCTTCCTGGGGGAAGAGGATTTTTTTTTCTTAATTAAATTGCATATTATGGACACAGGGCAAAAAAGTTCTCTTCCATCCAATGTGTCTTTCTAGCACCTGGTTGACATGAGGGCAGGATCAAAAGGTAAAGGAGTCATTGCCAAATAGAGGCTCTGCTCTATACTGGCTTCTAACTTTACATCTTTCTAATTTTGGAAATCCAAAGTCAAAAAAATGAATATGAGAAGGGCCATGATTGTCGAATGGAAGAACAGGAATGGAAGACGAGAGAGGAAAATGTTCCAACTGAGGGAGGGTAGTGCGTGACATGTATATATTATTGTCAATGGAGGTATGCCTCCCTCCCAGGACTGCTGGCAAGAAGAGTGCCATTAATTAAAGATCTTTGGAATTTTTGGATGGATGCTTTACAGAAGCCCATGTAGGATTCCGACGTGCGCTTCTGCTTGTATTTCAATTCCTCTTTTCCACCTGGACCTCCAGATTTCTTTCAATCTTTTTTTTCCTGTGGATGTAAAATTCACTTTCTGCAGGTTTCAACATCTTTAATTTGTCACCTTTGGTTTTTTTTTTTTTTTTCCCCCCCCCCCCCCCCCCCCGCCAACCATACTTGCTACCTCTTCCACAACCTGACATGAACTTTCTCTCCACTCATCTTGCCTCGCTCTGAGGGCTTCTGTATTTTCTGTTCCCTTCAATCACATCCTACTGCACCCTTCATTTTTGGAAAGATTGCTTTGACTTATTTTTATATTCACTAAGATCTTGAAGTTATGTCTTCATGTAGATTATACATGTCAGAAGTGAAACACATGGTGTAAATGTATAGAACATGTGTCCATTCCACTATTGGGTTAAGTATCTTTAATCCAACCAGAAGTGTTTTGAATTTCAACTGCATTTTTTAAAAAACATAGTATCATATCTTGGGGAATATATCCAATCTTAAACATGCACTTTACCTAATTACATGTAAACGTTACACAGAAGTGGAATGATGTATCCTAGGTGAGTAAGAGGCTCCCCCAACCCCTCATACACTATGTCTCTTTTCCTGGCAGGAGGATGAAGTTGTACTCCAGTGCATTGCAAACATTCACAAGGAGCAGCGGAAGTTCTGCCTGGCAGCTGAGGGACTTGGGAATCGCCTGTGTTTCTTGGAACCCACCTCAGAAGCCAAGGTGAGATAAAGAGCCTGTTCCATGCCTTCTCTTGCTGGCTTCCCATGTGATCATTTAGGGCAAGTATTTCTTGGAGATGGTGACAAAAGAGAAATTTGAGATGGTATACTTATTTTCCCACAGGGAAGAACAGATTTAGAATATGTCTCTCATCCCAGGAAGCACTGGTGTCAGACCCCAGAGCTGAGAAAAAAAAGGGGGGAAAGGGGTTTTTGTCTGTCAGAATTCTCTAGTATACCAGAGATGCCTGGAGCTGCCAGCACTGGTTGGATAGGGAGATCTCTTGTTACTCCCAGGATGCTGTATTTGACATTGTTAATTCTTAGAAATCTAGGTCCCTGTTCTATACTCTCAGCTGTCATTTTATTGCTACAGGGACTCTTAACTGTTTGAGCCTGTGTTTTACAGTTAGCACAGCGTAGTTCTGATTGGATGGAGATTGTTGTAACTGCCTGCTGTGACTCAAGGGCACTGAGGGCCATTTGCTCTGGTCCCTTGCCTGCATGGAGACATGTCATGTCATTTCTATTCAGCTGAATTCCCCCTCCCTCACCCCCAACATATCCTGGCTGTGTCTGGATGTTCAGAAATCTTAAAGCACTTTTCAGTCTTGACAAGATTTGTACTAGTCAGAGTTCTCCAGAGATACAGAACAAGAAGCTCAGTAGATGGGTAAGGGGTTAAAGAGATTAGCTTAAACAAATCTTTTATAGTCTATGGAATTCTGAGGTCTAGTGAGCCTGAAATCCACAGGTCATGGGTTCATCTGCACTGCAGCATCAGAGGCTCTCCTCTGGGAAGCCCAGGGGCAGTGAGTGAGTCATAGAAAAAGCATGAGGAATGATGACCTTTACTTAAGGTCAACTGATTGCAGATGTTATTTCCAGGTATAAAATAACCACATCAAAACTTTGGTTAGATGGCTCAGGAAGAAAAAGTTCCTACCATTATGTCTGATGACCCAAGTTCAATTCCAAGGCTGCCTATGATGGAAAGGACAGAGTAAATTGTCCTCTGATGATATCCTTAAGCCCCTTGCCTCAACACTGAGAAATAATTTTTTTAATTAAATAACTGGGTTTTGAGTGAAACAAGTTATCACACAACTGGCTATTATATCTACTAAGGCAAGTTTTTCTTATATAGCTACTTTTAATCAAAAAATGGTTTGCCCATGAACATATGCCATAAGCACAATTGAAATTTGACCAAGTTCTTGAACACCAGAGTATGAGATTAATAGATACATCTCTCAGAGTTACCTCCTTCACTTGACTGCTTTGCCCCCTCCACATGTAAGTTAGATTCCTAAGGACAGACACTGCCCAGCACCTATAGGACAGAGTCCTGGTAAGATAAAAGAGGTAAGAGCAAATTTTGCCTTTCCCACGTTCTTCAATTTGATTTTCCTGAGACTTTTTAAAATTTGCTTTTGTTCTTAGCAGGAGATTTTTTTCTATTTCCTTTAGTTATAAATAATAGGAAGATCACCAGGATATAAGTCAAGACGTTGATCGTCAATTGTTAGCTTGTCACACAATCCCAGATGAGTCACTCAACTTTGTTTTCAGTTTTGTTCTTCTGCCAGGTCAGATGCAGTGTGGTGTGTTACCAAGAGGGCTGAGGAGTGGTGGAGCAATGAGATGGTACCAGCCCCATGCACTCTTTCCTCAGTGGAGCACGCGACAGTGATTCTGTAAACAGGATGTAATTGTCAAAAGTGTCTACCACTTACCAGTAAATCCAAGACCTTGGGCCATTATCTTACCTTTCTGAGTTTACTTTTCTTGCTAGCTTAGTAGGAAATTTCACATTAATTTATCTTATGAGATGGTCTCAGGATGGAATGGTTTAATACTTGTGTGTTACCTTATACATTACATTGTACAATATTACAAGTTAATATTTAGTAAAATACTTAACTGGAGTCAGTGTCTCTTAATCTATGATATAAGAATAACTACAATTCAGTGGTACCATAGAAATTGAAGAACAGCAATACATACCAACCACACAGTGCTCAACTCATCGAACAGTAGCTGGGGTTGAAAATAATACCAGGAACAGCATTTGCATTAGTTTCATTTCTGTCGTTGTTAAGAAATAATATGACAGAAAGAACCTTATAGAAGAAAGAATTTGTTTTGGCATATGGCTTAAAAGGGGTAGGAGTCAGTCACCATGAGGATGCAGGGCAGCAGGAACGAAAAACTGAGATGTCACATCTTCCACCATAAACACAAAGCAGAGAGTGAACTAGAGCTGAGACAAAGCTATAAACTCTCAAAAGCTCCCAGTCATGTACTTCTTCTGGAAAGGTTCTACCTCCTAAAGTTTCGTCCACTTCCTCAAGCAGCATTACTAGATCAGCTCTGGGCTTCAATATGAGCCTCTGGGGTACATTTTGCCTTACTCTGTGAGGTAAAATTTTGTCCCTTTAGAAACACAAAGCCTGATTTTGTATGACAAGAAAAATGATCTCAGATCAGCCCCTGAACTTATAAAATCATGAATGTTAAAATTAAGCCCTTAAATTAAAAAAATGTATTTAATTATAAAAATTCATAATTCTTTAGTTTTGTAAATGTGATGGTGTTTATAATAGTCAAAACTCAAGTCAAGTAAGAGGGAAAAACCATATACTGTGATCTAAGAAGGCTTGTATCTTTCACATATAAAACTAACATCACTCATAGTGCATTTGAAGAAAATACCGTTTCTCATTTCCACTTGGCTAAATTATTATTCTTATCTTAATTTTACTCTATATTTGAGGAAGAGTCATTGAGACACAGTATATTATGCACAACACTCTTGGTCACAATTCTTCTCACCTGGTCCCTGTCCATATACTCTTGTATTCAACAACACTTACTCAGACTTTATGTATTTGTATTTAAGAGTTCAACCACTTATCAAGTGCCTAATAATCTTCGTGGGTGTTTTTCAAATCATATATGTGGTACTGTTGGTTTACCTTCCAAGAATAAATATGCAGAATCAGAATTCACAGTATCTGGGGCATGAACAATGAATGGGAATTACTTTCCTATGAGGAGACCTTACTTGTTACAGCGACATTCCTGCTATTGTTGTGTGTCTTATGTATGTAGTATGAGGGAAATGCTCAATGAGTTTTGTGACAGAGAAATGGATGGATTCATTTGTTATAGAGAAATGGATCAAGATAGAGCAGGTGTTCAGAATTTTCTTGTCTCTATCATGGAGAGCAGCCTAGTAGAAGAACCCACTTTCTGGGAACTTTATTCTGTCCTAAAATCAAATAGCACATCTCTGTCAGCCTGCTCAACTCTCCTCATTCAGTAGACTCTCTCATTACCTGCCAGGAAGTTTCTAAACATTTACACTGTTCTAAAGTTCTTGGAAGATAATATAGGTCATGCAGAGAGGTGAGAGGCTGTGTTCCCCAGGCTGGCACTGAGCATGAAGCACAAACATCAAACACAATTCTTATCTGCCACCCTAGAGCCAATCAGTGCCCTCGAGGATTGCTAGACCAGGATATTTTGAGCTAGTTGACACTCAGAGGGATAAAACTGACATGACCTCTGAAGAAAAAGAAAGACTTCAGAGAAAGAAGAATGAGTTAGGCTGTTCAAAAGACAATCTCAGCATGTGAACTCTGAAACAATGAGAGAACTTGTGCAAGCAAGGAGGAGGGTGTGTGTGTAAAAAACTGAGTAACAGAAGTGTGAGAATGTCAACACTTGTTGTAGATATGAGACTAGCCTAACATTCAGGGAGGTTCTGAGGCTGATTCCTGCATGCCATGGCCATGATGATCTCCAAATCTACTGGCATTACCTGATAGAAACATGGCCACTTAGTTGCTCTTTCAAATAAGCACGAACCCAGGATTCAAATGACCTTGTTGATAGGAATGACTCAAAATCATAGCCAGAAACCAGGAAACAAAAGAAGGAAGCATTCTTCTCTATTTTCTTAATAACAGCAATGGTTTTATTTATTATAATTTTAAAGTAAAATATTTATTCTTTGGCACTAGGAATTTAATCATTTTTCTTCTAGTCTTTCATATCAGATTGTATCTATTTGGTTCCATAGAGCCTCTTATGGAATAATGTTTGATTCTCTTTAACATTCAATCTCCCAAGACTCTTTGGCTGTCTTTTCTCAGCCATAGGAAGAGAATCATGTCCTGTGGGAAGAGTCAGTCATTACTTTTTTTGTAGATATCCTTGCAGTGGTGCCATTCCAGGGATAGGATATGAACATCCTTCCTCAGTTGACTGTTGAGGATGCAGGAGAGAAGGTTGATACCAGACAGGCATGAGAGTGGCAGTGGTTAAAGCTCCATGCATCACAGGAACCAACATCAATTCATGTACTGTCCAGTCTAGCTGGACAAACAAGTGGGACCCTTAGACCCTGTGGAGAGGACTTAGATGTGTGAGAAAATAAGGAGGCACAGCAAGTCAAGAAGTCTGATCAAGCTGGCAAAGGTTTTATTATTCATACAGGTTATATACTCTGAAAACAAGATATGGGAAGGGGCAGGAAGGGAAAGGAGCTTTGCAGGTAGAGCAAGCTGGCTGCAGCTGTGTGGTCTAACTATATTATTCTCACAAAGTCTTGCCATTACCAGGGGTTCTAAAAACATCTTTCTAGCAGGATGTTGGCTAAATCTAGAGATCAGGAGGCAGGGTTACTAAGGTGAATTGCTATGATGCCTTGTTTGAAGTTCTGAGAACTAACAAGTGAATCATGGAAGGTAAGCAGAAGAAAGAATAGTAGATAGAAGAGCGAAGGGTGAGCGTTTGCCAAGAATAAGGCCTTGCCATGGCTTCCCACAATGTACAAGGGAGAGCCCTAGCTAGAAAGTTCCTACACCAGAACAATTACAATGATAGAGCCTCCCAGAAGATCTTGATCATCTTCCCAGTCTTGCTGCAGCCTGTCAATTAGAGATCATTTCTATCAACACATTTTTCCTGGCAACATAATCAACACACTAGTTTTATCAGATGACCACAGGAACATAACTGGAGAGCTACCTAAGGGTCAATTGTTTATTAGTGAGACGAGACTTTATAGCCTTCCCACAGTGATTTATTGATGACACTTAAACAAATACTATGCTCTTTTCAAATTTGTTCAGAATCTTAGTCCCTTTATTCTAATACTTTTCTATACTCTTGGATCCTGCACGCCTTAATAAAATGTCACTAAAGAGGGAAAAGAATGTGGGAACTTTTTCAATTGATTTTTACTGATTAGAAAACTGAAATAAGTGATACTGAACTAATTTAACTCGGATCTCCTAAAGTTTATTAGTATGTCTCTTGAGAGCTTGGGTTTTAAATGTATAAAAAAGAAGTGCTACTTGTTTGGGGGAAGGATACTCAGTATTTTACCTACTACAATAAATATAAACAAAAATTATAATAAAATCTAATTTTAAAATGGGAGATTTTGATGAATCTTATTGGCATTGTTTTTACTTCTTGTTTAGGAAGACTAGACTAGAAGGGACTAGAGTGGGATGGGACAAAACAAAAGAATGAAGTCATTTCTAAAAGTTGGATAGGCACTTATGATCCAGAGTCAGAAAACAATCAGCTAGGCAAAGGTCTTTATGGAGATGATGCAAACTAAGATACGGTTCTCAGCCAAGGATAATATGGTTTTCTAACATTTTCATAGCAATTAGCTTTGAAAGAGATTTTCTATTTACTATTTTTCTATTTACTCCTAAGAAATAAAGTATAAAATTCTGCAGAGTTACAGCCTGAAGCTGTATACTATCTCTGAATTACTAACGGTTTTGCTGTACTCTCAGAGGCCTTTGGAGCTTATGAAATGCTAGATGAATATGATTTTTTTATAAAACTCTTTTGTCATTTAATTTTAAGGACCTCATAAGTTGAGTTTTTGATTTTCTGTACCATTAATCAGGTATTCTGTGGTATGTCCCACTTATTGAAATTATGTTAACTGTGTACTGTCTACAACTCTACAAAGCAAACGTTGCCCCAACAAAGAAAAAAGGAGTATATGAATTTACATGGAATTAAGTAGTTTTCTAAAAATTACTTATTCTAACTTTAAATCAATGTCAACTTTCTATTGTACAAAAAAATAAGGCATATTAAGATCCAAGTTACCTAAGGATGAAAAAGAATGTTTTCTTAGTCTTTGTAGATAGATGTCAAGAATACCTGGGCATACTTCCATTCAATCTTTCTACATCTGGCCCATGAAACATGTATGTTCCCTCAGTAAAGGGCACCTGTTAAGACACAAAGGCTGTGAGCAAGCATATGAAATAATGTTAAAAATGTTTATACATATTTTTTTCAGTGCAAATGAAACAATGGTGTGTTTTTTTTCAAAGTAAGCTTACAAAGCAAAATAAGGAGAATTGTTAGTCTTTGTACTGTGACAGACATGGTGATATGCATATGTGTATAGAGGTGACAGGGAGCACCAAACATCAACCACATTGAGTTTTCTAGCCTTTCTATCCTATCTTAGGCTTTCTACTAGTCTATAAGCACAAAAATCAAGGATTTTCTAAAGTGCTGTGGTAAATGGACATAACAGAGACAGATGATTTGACCTAGAAATTCTAGCTCACTGATTAATAACTGTTTAGTTGGGGGGCAAATGACTACTCTTTTTGCCTCTGCCTCTTATATTTTAAAACTATGTCTCATAGGGAAATGAGGAACCTTTACAGTCTGCTGGTACAAAGTTAAACCACTATAGAAATCAGTGTATAGGTTCCTACAGTGACTAAAAATAAAGCTGTCATATGACTCAACTATACCATTCTGAGTATGCACAAGACTCTAACCATAGAGATGCTTAGACTTCCACATTTATTGCTGTACTCTTTGTGATCACAAAAAAAAATGGAACTAGTTCAGCTGCCTACCAGCAGATGGGTGAATAAAGGTGAATAAAAGAAACTGTGATACATATACAAAATGGAATTTTATTCCTCTATGAGGAAAATGGAAATTGTGACATTTATAGGAAAATAGAGATTATGGTAAATGTCTTAGAAAGACAAATGTCATGTTTTCTTTCATATACAGACTCTACATACAAGTATAGAAGTTCATTAATACACATACTTACAAAACATATAAAAGTGAGCGTGAGAAGGCAGAAAGAGATGAGATCTTGGAGGGGGAAGAATGTAATGGAATACATGTGACATGAAAGCAGAAGAAGGTGTTGTCTTGTGAGAAAGAAAGGGAACAGCAAAAGATAATATAAGAAGATAGTGGGAATGCAAGGTAGGGTGAACAGAGTGTAATGACATATGTGTATCAAAATACCATAATAGAGCCATTACTTTGTATGTTAACCTAAAAAAATAAAAAGGATGTACCTATTCACATGATAAAACTACTAAGGAGGCATGTGAATTTGTAATTAGGAAGGTTTGCATCAGTGCCTTGTACACTTTAAGTGCTATAGCCTTTACTGTCCATATCATAGGACCAGACACACATCAGAGGATTAGAAAATGCTGACTCACTCAGTTAAGATGTTCCTATAATGAATTAAATTAATTAAAACTGTATTACAAAAGCATGAATTTGAGTATTGGGACATTTGCATTGGAACATTTCAAGGAGAAAAGTAAGGATAGCCAGAAAAAGAAAGTCAGATGTAAAAGTGTCTTAGGTACTTTTGCTGTGAAGAGAAACCATGGGCAAGGCAACCTATAAAAGAAAGCATTTAATTGGGAACTTGCTCACAGTTTCAGATGCTGAGTCCATAACTATTACGGTGGGGAGCAATAAAGCAAGCATGCAGCCATGGTACTAGGGCAGTAGCTCAGAGCTGATATCTGATCCACGAGTAGGAGGCAGAGAGGAACTGGGAGAGACTGGTCCTGGTGTGGGATTTGAAAACCTCAAATCCCACTCCTAGTGATACACTTCCTCCAATAAGGCCACAGCTCCTAATTCTTCCCAAAGCAGTTCTACAGAACATACAAACCTATGAACCTTCAGAGGCCATCTTCATCCAAACCACCACAAAAGGGTTAGGCAGTAAATAGACATTTTTAAGAAACAAAATGAATTGCTTGGAAATGGATTTTAATTGAAACTGTTTTCTAATTCCAATGTAGTCAGAAAACTTATTCTGTAGATATTTATTTAGTCTTTGACTTTTATTTGGACTCAGGTTCAGGTCCTATTATTGGTCTGTTTTGGTAAATGCCCCATGTGTAGATACATAATTGTATTCTGAAGCTGTTGGAGAGAGTGTTTTATGAATACCAAGGTGGTTCACCCTAGTGTCCAAATAATGGCATATTAATGCTGAATTTGATCTTTGATCTTCTTGTCCTGCAAATTACTGCTTCCTTAGTGACTCCTCCCTTCAGTTCTGTCTGCCTCATTTCACAGCCTTTAAAGTTCTATTATTAGTCACAAATACACTTGGGAGTTTTGCTGTTTATTGATAAATTAATCATCTTTTTACCATATAATTCTATTTATCCTTGGTCTTGCAGTACTTTGATTGATATCAATATAGTTAGGAGCATTTTTACAGTTTCCATTAGCATTTTCCATTACTTTGTTTCCAGCGTGCTTTTGTCTTTATGTGACTGTATTTAAAATGTATTCTTTATATGAAAAAGTATGTTTTTCATATAAAAAATGCTCTCCATTTTAAAACTTCAATTTTTTCCAAGACAGGGTTTCTCTGTATATCCCTGGTTGTCCTGGAACTCACTCTGTAGACCAGGCTATCCTCGAACTCAGAAATCTGTCTGCCTCTGCCTCCCAAGTGCTGGGATTAAAGGCATGTGCCACCACTGCCCAGCAAAACCTCTATTTTTAATAAAATGTTCAATCTATTTACATTTATTGTAATAAGAAGAGCTCCAGCTCTTCCTGTATCTGAGTGTTAAGATTATAGGTGTGTGATATCATAAACTTATACGTATATTTATGCAACTTTATGTGTAAGTTTTAAGTAGTTCTTTAAGAACAAGATATAAATCCTTAATGAGTCATAGTCTCCTTTCTGTCAATGCTGCACTGCCTTATAATGTCCTTTGTGCTGTTGCTAGGTATGTTATTTTTACATGATACAAGTTGTCATACCCTACATTCTTAGCATAGTCAGTTGTCTTTTAAAGAAAGAATAAAAGAGAAAAAGAGTCTTTATATCAGCATAATTGCATTTTTGGTGCTTTTCATAGTTTTCTCTAGGTGCAGATTTCTATTTGGCAACATTTCCCTTCAGTCTGAAGGAGTCCTTCTGTATTTCTTCTGCTGTAGCTGTGCTGGAAACAAAGCCTCCCACAATGTGTTCCATTGGAAGCTCTTCATTGTGTCCTTACTGTTAAGGGCTGTTTTCTTGGGATATAAAGCCCCAGCTACCCTTTATTTCCTTTCAGCACTTTAGAGATGATTTTTCACGGTCATCCATCCTCTGCTGTTCCTGATAAGATGTTGGCTCTCGTTTTTTAATACCATTCTCCTCTGTCTAATAAGTCTCATTCTATAGAAGGTTTCACTATCTTTTTTATCTTTGGTTTTTTAGCAATTTGAAAAATGTGCTTGTAGATGGTTTTCATTAGATTTATCCTGCTTGAGTTTTTCTGAGTGTCATGAGTGTCTCTAAGTTACTTTATTTTGTCATCTTTAGAATGGGGACAAGGGACATTATGACTTTGAACATTTCAGCTTACTCTCTCTAAAATCAGTGACTTACAGGTTAGGTTGTTTTATATTGCTCCACAACTATTGCCTACCTGTTAACTCTTTACCTATTTTAACTTACCCTTTAGTTTTATTTCCTATTTATTTATTTATTTATTTAACTTTTCTTTTAGTTTACTTCCTATTGACTTGTTTTGTGTTTCTCAATTGTCTTATTATAAATATTAAACCTCTTTAAGAAATTTTTATTTTAGATAATTTTAGTTTTAAATTGAAGTTTTTGAGATTTATTTGCTGTGTGGGGGGTTTCTCCTGCATGTGTGTTGGTGCATCACATGTGTGATGTGCTGGTGGAGGACAGAAGAAGGCATCGGATCCCTGGACCTGGAGTTACAGAGTGTTGTGAGTCACTATATGGGCACTGGGAATCAAACCCATGTCGTCTGGAAGAGACATCAATGCTCTTGACTGCCTTGTTTTTAAATGTTACATTAGAGTTCTGCATGTTCTCCTGAGATTCTCTGTTTACTGACCATTCCATATTTTCCTATAAATGTATGTTTATAATAATTATTTAAAGCCCTTGAGTACTAGTTTTTAATAACTGTTTCTGGTGATAGCCTGGTTGCTCTCATCTCTCATTATGTTTCCATTTTTAAAAAACTAGGGTTTCACTGTATAACACAGGCTGAGCTTACCATCCACTGTGTAGCACAGGCTAGCCTCACTCTTTATTACTCCAGCCTCAGGCTTCCTGGTGCTTTCTCTGTCTTTTAGTGTTGTTTTTTTTTAAGTGCTGTGTTCTGGACATTGCACTTTTGTAACTATTCTGTTTCCTTTTATCTTCCCCTGGAAGATTGTAACTTGTTGTAGAAAGCAGTTAAATTATGGATGGGTCTAGTACTTGTTTTTATTCTGCCCTGGTGTATTTTGGCTTTTCTTTCTGTTTCAGAGTATACTTCTTATGTGTGGAATATAATTTTCTGGGCTTCAATTAAAAAATCTGTGTTTTCTAAACCCCTCTAAAGAGAAAAACTTGAACACCAAATTTCAACACCCTAGAGCTGAGTAGCTACTTGAACCTCTACTCATACTTGACATTCTAATGGTCTTTCTCCTTTTTATACCATACAGTATGATCCTGTACCAATATCCAAACCCTTGACGGTGGCCTTGATGGCTCTCTTTTCTGGAATTGCTCTATTCACTTTTCAGAAATTCTGACACCATACTCAAGCCTTTGACCACACAGTGCCTCTTATGCATACAGTCTATGAACAGATCTGTACCCTTATGAGGAAGTGTAAGTCCGTATGGATACTACCTGGCTGTCTTTCCATCTTTAAAATGCTGTAGGTTGCCCCCACTACCTTGGAATAGTTTATCCTGAATTTTCATCCAAAGCATATTACTCTTATTGGCATTATATTCCTCTACCATTAGCTGAGACCCAGAAATGTTGAGTATGAAAATCTTGTAAAGAGGGAATTTCCACAGTGTGCTTCTAGGCATTCATGTAAGAGACTTTATGAAGAGGACTAAGGTGTCCAATGAGAGAGAGAACTGGTAGATGGCGTTATTAGTGCTGGGATCAAATTGAGTGTAGCTTCAATGTATACAAGAGGAAACAGAGGAGAGGAGGGCACAGACAAAGAAGGAGCAAGAGCGGAAGGTAGCTGTGCAGTAGGACTTACTGTGAAGGAAGGCAAACATGGAAATGAACGGAACAGAAGGACACTAAGCAGGATTCAGGTTTCACCATGGGACAGTTAGTGATTGTGTAGGGATCAAGAGGATAAACTCAAGTATGAATCTACACCGATCTTCTTGTAGGTGCTGTGCATGCCATGTAATGATGTATGAAATATTAGAAAGAACTGAGACAACAGAGGAAGTCTTGATAAAACTGTCAGGGAGTAGGTAGGAAGCCAAGAGAAAGTGTGACAGATGGGAGTGGTTGAACAGAACTTTTCCTCATAGGCTCTTGTATTTGAATATTTGATTCCCAGTCAGTGGTGCTGTTTAGGGCGTTTATGGAACCTTTAGGGACTGAAACCTTCCTGGTATAAGTATGTCAATGGAGGCAGATTTTAAAGGTTTCTCTTCCCTCCCTTCCTTTTCCTTCCCCTCTTTTCCTCTTCTCCCCTCCCCTCCCTTTTTCTCCCCTCCTCTCCCTCTTGCCCTCGCCTTCCTTTTCTTTCCCCCTCTCTCCTGCTTCTTGTGTATGAATGAAGTGTGATCAGCCAGCTTCTTGCCAAATGGAGAAGAGGGAGCATGGGGTTGGGTATGAGACTGGGGAGTGAGAACACTAACTGAAGTTGACTACAGAAGAGGAAACGTGGCACAGCAAAGGATCTCAGTGGTGGCAGCTGTCTAAAGACTAAGGGCACAATCGTCATGGCTTTGTGGTGCCAGATTGGGCGATGGCGGACACAGTGCTGGCACACAGATGAGAGCTTGGCCGTTATTCTGTTAGATACAGACATTCCCTTTCCTCAGCTGTCAAAATGCCTGTCCTAAGCCATACTGTCCAAGTCAGGGATGAACAGAATGGCTGGGCATGTGTGTTAGCACATGTCAGTGGCCTGGCTCCATGATGGGATGCTGTGACAGCACAGGACATCTCCGCACTGGCCAGAGCTCTATGTTGGATTATTGTTCAAATTAGCCTGGAGACTGTTTCTATTATTTTGTAGCCAAGACAAAAAGAACATGCTTATTTTTCCTCCTGTGGACTCATCGTCCAAATGACTGGGATGGGACCCCGGCTGATAAGATCCTAAGGCACAGGTCCACACTCCATTTTTTTTTCCCATTGAACACCTATGCTGCTTTCTCTGGTTAGTTTTTCTATATCTTTTACATTCACTTTCAGTGTTCTGATCTGCTATTTTTAGCAGATAAGAAACGGAGAGAGAAACAGATATCAAAAGTAATAGCATGGGTGTCAGTGCAGTGCATGTTGAGTATATTAATGTACTTGTCATTTGCTGGATCCATAGATAAAGAAGAAAAGAGGAGAGTGCACCCTCTTAACTCCGGGATCTCTTCTCATCTATCTTGTCCTCCTCCTTGCCTGAGTTATTAATGCTGTCATGAAAACTTACCTGCTGGAGGCAATGCCGGCCTCTTCATATTTAAAAGTAATCTGTCCCTTAGTGAAGGAAATCTCCACAAAGAATTTATTCAGCGTGTGAAGTAGCACCGTGGCTCTGCTGTTCATTCGTCATCTGCTTGTTCCCAGCAGGCAAATGGCCTCAGGTGAATTATGAGTAGGAATTATTCACACCCAGGCCCCTTTGCTCTCAGTTCGTCACTCTTTCAGACCTAATCGCTGCTATTTTCGTCTCAATTAGCAGTATTATTTTCTTTCTCCACCAACTCAGGAACTTACTAATTAGTTCACAAAGATGGACCTCTTTCCTGTGATTAGGAAAAAAAAATGTCCTTTTTCAAGTTGCTTCTTTTACACAGAAAAAGAAGGTGTTGTGTTTGTTTTAGAGTTTAAAACAATCAAAGCCTTGTTTCATCCGAACCTGGAAATAAAACTGAAATCAGGCTTGTGACCTTTGAAGCTAAGTGCTGACTCATAAATTTTCAAATCACTCTTTATTTGCAGAGAAAACTAGATATTGATTCAAAAAAGAACCTGACTCCACTCTCTCCAACTTGTAAATGTTATGCAAAGTAACCTCTCTGACCAGAGCAGCCCTCTGGCACACTGAGGATTGTTTCTTGAAGGAAATATTTAAAAATGCTTTCAGATGTTAAGGTTTCTGACCATTAAGACCATCAGCCTTATCTCTCCCTTTCACAATGTGCACACTCACTCACAAAAGTTTCATTCTTAAATAATGGCCCAAACAAACTATATGACTGAAGCATTTTTCAGTCGTTTGCACGTAATATCTTGTCTATTCTCAACTTCCTGGCATTTGGAAAATAAGTTATTTTAAATAATTCAAAATCGCTCTGGGAAAGCCATGGCTCTTTTTTTTTTTTTTTTTTTTTTTTTTTTTCATCTGAACTGTATCAGGGAACAACCGTAGAGAATTCCTCGCTTGGACATCCCAGGGTTTGCTGCTTTCTTCATGAAGATATTTTACATCACCTTTCCCATTTTACATAAACTCCACTAAGCTTTGTCCGAAGCCTGCAGACCATGACATAGTTGGTACACAGAGCTATTGCAAGAAGCTCTCAAGCATGGTTTGTTCCATCTAAAGCTTGGTTAACAAAATTTACAAAGCCTTGACCTAATCATTCATTTCTTAACAGAAGACTTTCATCAAGATTTTTGCCTTGAGACCTTCTTTGGCATTTGACTATATATATCCTAAGGCATTTCTCTTCAAAATAGGATGATATTTTATCTCTTTGGAGGTGGATCAGCTCCACTTCTGCCTGAGTACAGTGGGAGGAGTAAGTAATTACTGCCCCACCCTTTCATTCCCTAGAGCATCACCTTCAGACTTGATGTTTGAGTTATTGCCAGATTAATCTGTGGTACCTATGTTCAAATACCTTCATCTCTTTTACTTTAAGATGCATATAGTACCTGAAATGCACGCAAGAAGGCTTACTATTACCCTTCCATAAAACCTTAGTTAATCGCCGGAGTACCTTTTGTAAAACAAACAAACAAATAAAAACCATATAGCTACAAAGATTAGGATTTTTTTTATTTTGAGTTTATAAGAAAAAATGTCACTACCTTCTCTAGCCACCTTTCAACCTGAAGAATGAACACTGAGGCTTTACTCGCTACAGCCCCTTAGGTAGGAGTCAAGAAGTCCTTGTCCCAGGGCTGTTCGGGCAGTAAAGCACTCACTGCATAAGCATGAGGACCTGAATTTAGATCACAAGAACACACATGAAACAGCTAAGTGTGATTGTTTGCCTTTAATCACAGGACTGAGGAGACGGAGATAGAAGGATTCCAGGAGCTTGCTGGCCAGCCAGCCTAATGTAATAAGTGAACTCTGGGCTCTTTGAGAGCTAGCTTTAAAAATAAATTGAAGAGCTTTTGATTAAGACACCCAAACACCAATTTATAGACTTTACATGTGTATTCACATGTGTGTGTTCACGCGCGCACGTGCGCACGCGTGCGCGCACACACACACACACACACACACTAAATGAAAACACATTTAAAAGAGTACTTTGTGTTTAAAGATGCTAAACTGCAACAGCAAAGTGAATCTTGAACAAAGCTCAGTTGGAAGCCTCTGTTCTTCACACTTGCGTCAGTATATGTTATTCCCACACCTGGCCTAGGCTTAGGGCTGAAAATCTGGCTTGATTGTTTTTTGAACATAGTGTATAGGTAGTCCTCAGACCATACTTTGATAAATTGTGGCAAGGCTAAAGTTTCAGTCATTGGCTTCCAAGAACCTGTCTCCTGTTTTGTTCTTCTACTGTCTATGACAAAGTAACAAGCCAGCCTAGGTGTGCTGATATGGTTAAAAGATGAAGCAAACCACTGACCTGGACTTACTGGCATCACTTTCAAGCCCACAGCCTGTCATGAAAAGCAATTGTAGTAAACAAATTTCTTTTCCCAAAATGAACAAGTTTAATAGGAAACGAGACATGCTTTCATCTTCCATTTTGTTCACTAAAAATAATGCTGACAGTCCCTCTGAGAGCAAGCCACTAATTTGAAGCATTTATCTTCATAAGATCTGATAGGCTGTCCTTAGGTCATCATGAGCAAGGACTTTCCTTTTTGAGAAGTGGAATAGTCCCCTCTTACTATTGATATATCCATTCTTCTGCTTCTATTGCCAAATGAGCCATTTCATGTTGGGTACCTTGTTATCCAAGAGACAAAAGAAAGGCCACAATCAGGCATGTGGCACCCTTTTTCTACCATCTCTGTTAAGAGGAAACATTGGGTTTGCGAGTTAGATGCTTAACAGAGAGGGGAAAGACACTGGAGATAGAGGCTCAGCTGTGCACACGTGGGTAGAGAGGATAAAGCAACCTTCAACATTATTTTTTCATCCAAACTGTGAGTTGGATTTAAGGAGAAAGAAGATGAGATCCTAGAGTTTTCCTTATGTCGGTCACTGCTGCCTCTTGCCTTGGGTGACAGGTATCTGTGACCACTTAATGCACCTTTGGAGAAACGTAGACCCTGCCAAACTTCACAATTCAGTTGCATTTTTGGTTTCCCTGTCCTCCATTCTTAGAATGTTCCTGGTGAGAGTGATGGAACTGAAGACAGTATAGCCCAAGGAGGTGATGGGTCTCTAGAGCATTACCATTCAATTCAAATAGTGCTTATTACTAAGTGAATACTCCAATGTGTGTGTGTGTTTATGTGTTGCACACTTAGGATTCACATGTGTATATGTATATACTTATGTGTGTATATATACTCATCTATGAAAATGTATATTATATATGCATAAATACTCTTAAAGTATTTACATGTGTGTGTGTATTCTAATCATATCCAGTCCCCACTACCCCATTCCAACTCTTCTCTGATCCCTCAAACACTTCCCATTAACAATTTCATATCCTTTCTTTTAAAACCACTAAATCCAATTAGTATTGTCTGTATGTACGTGAATGTGATGCCATCCATCAGGTCTGAACTGCCTACAAGGAGCCACAATCCTAAAGAAAAATTACTCCCCCACCCCAGTAGGCAACCTCTGCCAGTAGTTCCTCAGCTATGGGCAGTACCTTATATTCCACCCCCCATCCACACAAAAATTGGGGCTGGCTTGGTGTACAGGTCTATGCGGGTAACCACCGATGCAATGGCCCTGACATTACCAGAATACACTTGTTCACAGCTGTCCTCAAGATGCCTGGTTCTTACAAACTTTCTGCCACCTTTTCCATGACACCCTGAGCCCTGCCACAGAAGGGGTGAAGGAATATAGATATCATTTATGTGACTCCACAGTCAATGATTCTCTACACTTAGACCACTTATGAATCCCGACATTAACTGATGCCCATCGCAAAGTGAAGCTGGTCAGATGAGGCCATCAATCTTTAGAAATCAGTTTGATATTTGGTCCATAAGTGAATAAATAGAAGTACCTTTTCTGTTGACTTATGACCTCCACAACTATGGGTTTCTAGCCGTGTTTACAAGAGTTTTCTCTTGTGGAGGGGCCTTAAATCCTATTTTTAAAAGTGATTGGTTACTCGGGTAATATTCATGTCATTATTGTACCAATTGGAATATCCTGCCATGCTGATCATGTAACTTGCAGCACTCATAGCTGGGTAATACGATTGACATCTTTAGTTCTGGTAAATGAACGAGATCAATGTCAAATATAATAGCTTGGATCATTTGGTGAGTCTCTGGTAATTTCAATGGGAGGTATCTCCTAGCCAGCACTGAGATTTTTATATAATAACTTGTGGCTTTAAGGGAAAAGCATTCTTTCTCCATGTAGGGTACCTCCATTCAAATTCATTTTAATTCTATTTTAGTGCACTTATAAATAAGTAGACCTCTAAATTACCTTTTCAGCTTTCTTTGTGTTGGTTGTTCCTCTCCCACATCTCTTTCCCTTCATAGCACCCCCTCCTCACTGCCTGCAGCCACTGCCTACCAGTGCTAACTGTGCACTGTGGCTGATTGTGAATATCTATGTTGAATGTCATATGCCCCTTGTAAATGTGAGCCTCCAAAACTGATGGCTTTTCTGAGATATTAGCAAATAGTTGAAGGGGATTAAACTGAGTTATTTGTGGAGAGATAACAGGGCCTGTTCTCTCTTTGAGAAAAATATTTGCAAAATTTATTCTCATAAAGACTTTAGAACACTGTAAATTTTATGACTATCTGCCCATTTTTCTTGCCAACTTCTCAAAGGCCAGAACTCAGTTTGTAGTCATAGACTTATTTCCCTACAAAAAAATAAAATACTATGTAGGGGGTGAAAAAAAAAGTATGTCTACCTTGAAATTTTGGTTCAGTTTAAAGAGTTGGAAGAAGGGATTAGGGATGGGATGTGGATGGAATTCCAAGTAGAGACTAAGGTGTTGTCTAGCACTTAGCTGCCCCCAAGCTTTGTGTCTACATCTGTCTGTGTCTGTGAGTCTCGTGGAGCTAATATAGCAGTCAGGGCCAAACAGGGCATGGAAGATGCTCCCAGAGCAGCAGGTAGTACTGGTGAGTCCTGCAGCTGTGAGGATAGGGCAGTGCCTGTCTTTTCCTAGGCTTCTGCTCCAATGTGCTACTTTCTCAGCTCTCCTGAGAACCTTGTGTTATTCTCTAGCTTCTTTCTGTTATGTAACTAGAAGGCCAAGCAATATACATTCCCTCATTCTGCTGCTTCTGGGTTCCACTTAAAAATAGTAGAGAAAAGCCTCTGTGTGGTTTCTGTAGTCTGTAGAAACAACTTCATCATTCTCCAAAAAGAAGAAAGCTGTGCTGGCTGTTTTTACATCAATTTGACATAAACTATAGTCATCTGATGGGAGGGAACCTCAATCAAGAGATTGCCTCTGTAAGATAAGACGTTAGGCAAGCCTATAAGGATGTGGAAGGGTCCAGCCCATTGTGGACAGTGCCACCCCTGGGTTGGTGGTCCTCGGTGCTATAAGAAAGCAAGCTGAGCAAGCCATGGATAGAATCCAGTAAGCACCATTCATTGGTGGCTTTGATGCAGAAAGACCTGGTTCCATGTTTCTACCCTATTTGGGTCTGTGCCTTGGCTTCCCTCAGTGGACAGTGATTGGGATATATAAGCCGTTCCTTTCCAAGTTACTTGTTATGGTGTGTCACTACAGCAAGAGCAACCATAACTATGACACAAGGTTAAGTGAATACATGGGAAGGGGAATGGTGTTCTGTGTACCTCCTATTAACACTAAAGGACGTTTAAGGCTAAGGCATGGACATTATCTTGAAGCTTAGACCTTGTTTCTCTCCTTATCACTTCGTTTTGCTCTATCAGTCTCCTCAGGTTTGCTAGCTATAGTTACCCCAATCCCACCACCCTGTGCCCCACCTTCCTCCCTAACTGATCCATAAACCTCCTCTTATTGGAAGCACTCCCTTTCTTCCATGCTAATTTCTGCTACAGTTTAGATGTGTAAGCTCTTCAGAAAACCACCTTCAGAGTATCTCGTCACAATGCCAAGTGACAGCTAGAATGCCAGGGTTGCCAAGTTCCCATTAGGCATCTCTAGAACCTGTTGTAGGACCTGAGCTACCCACAGGTCTAAGTTTCAGTTTTACACCTTGCATATTTCATATTTGTTTTATACATTTTCATATATTTTTGGAGCTACAGGATAAGTCGGTGCTTTAGGGATCTCTTCACATCAGCTGTAGGTATTACTGCTAGTACAACTTGCCTTCCTAGATGCCACAAGTTTTCAAGTTGCCATCTATTGGCAGCTTAGTTGTTTAACATGCCAGCCATGTACTGCCAGGCAGGAGGAAAAAGTTGGCTCAATAGAGAACCAAATCAACCATGCAACCTGTCACTTATGCTTTTCCCAGAAGACATTTTATAAACCAGCTGCCCAGCATGTTTTTTCTCCCATTCCTTGGCTCTCTCCTCTCTTTCTTATTTTTAAGAACATGAGATTTGCAGCATTGATTTCCACAGGCTCTTGATAACACTGTCCCTAACTGCCAGAAACTATGGATGTTTGGCAGAATGCTGGTTTCCAGGGTACCTCAGTGTTCCTTCTGGCTGCAATCTTGTCAGAGAAGTTGCCTCCTTATGGGGTTAGTTATCTGAAGTAAGTTTTTATGCTTTGATAAGTAAAGTGAATTTTAAAAGGCTCTAGATTGAAAATCAGCAACCCGGGATCTGTTTTATCTTATTTGGTTCTGTCGTTCTGCAGAATCTCTTGAGTATGAGTCAGAGACCCCCCCACCTCACAGTCACATGGCTCACTCTTACTCCAGTGTCTCCTGGAGAAAAGTCCCAGAAGTAGGAAATGTGGCAGCCTTCCCCAGGAGACTCATGAGCCACCATGTCTCTGCAGTAATATTTCCAGAGCAAACTAATATTTACATTGGCTTTTGTTTAAAAAAAAAAAAAATCCGTAGGCATTTCCAAGAGAAATTGGTGTCACGAATATCACCATCACCTAAGTTTGTAAATATTCTCTCTGGACTTCACTCGCTCTGTCCACCAGCATGGTTCAAACAGTCTGAGCATCTGTAAAGATACACAGTTATGAATGGCTTTCCTCTGTTATCATGTTAGATTAACATTTTCCTGAGAGACTTTTGTAGGAATTTTCTTTCCCTGAATTTTTGGTTCCTTGCTTCCCAGTGACTGTGGCATTTCTCTTCAATGTTTCCGCAAGCATCCTTTCAAAGTACATGTTTACTGAAGTTTGCTGTCACAAAGTTTTTAATTTTATTTTATTTTATTAATGAGCAACACATCCTGGCGTTTGATAGTGTTCTTTTTTCTTTGCACACAATTAGCATATTCCAGCCCTTTCTATCTGACTACGCTCTCTTGGGTTACAGTGAACTTGGACCAGTGCAACACCTACAGGTTGTATTCTGCCTGTGGTTGCTTCAATTTCCAAGCTCACCTGGTGCTGTGCTTCTCAGGACAGCTCAGTCACCTGCGAGTGACTAAGGCCCTGGAGTCTGGCTTTTACTGACAGCATTGCATCCTAGTGGTAGGCTCCTCAACCATCAGAAAGATTTCTTTACCTCTGTGTGAGCATATAACTTTTAAAAGACTATCCTTTACCATAGCTAAATCTATTTAATAACTTAAGTTTTTCTACATTTTTACTTTATTTCAAGATTATAGCTCTTAACAGAAAGAGACAAATTCTCTTCCTTCAGATTTTTTTAAAATCAGGACATAACAGGCTTAGCATTTATAAGTATTCTATGTTTGGAACTTGACCCATCATTGGCAGAGTTTAATTGCCTCTTGGAATAAATAGAAAGCTTACCTAGATAGCTGGTCTTCGATTTTAGAACTTTATGAAGATATAATGTTACTTGCCAGTAATTTTCAGTCTGTACTTTTACATTCTCAGTGACTACTACATATTGGACAAACATTTCTGAGATAATAATAATAATAATAGCCTGTATGAAATTCTGATTTTCATTTTAAAGCATGAGATTTGGGAGACAGGTGGCTCAGTGAGATTAGAATTCTGCAAGGTTCATTTTCTCCTCTGGGATACTGATGCAGAGTGAGTTGGAAACTTGGGTTTTAAATTTAAGATATAAATGATCCAAGTAATGATCATTTGAGAGAAAATAGTTCATAATAAATTGATAAAATTTTATGAATAACTGGAAGACAAGAGCTTCGAGGTCTCCAAGACAAAGTAATAAAAGGAAATGTAAACCTTAGCTTTACCTGAATTGATCAGTGCACATGACATACCTGTTTGAAATATGACCCAGTGCCCAATTCATAAGCACAACTATTATATGCTAATAAAAGTTTAAAGTGTTTATAGGGATGAGACTTTTTAACTACTCTGATTTGATCACTGCATATTGTATATGCACACCCACACACTGAGAGAAAGACAGAGAGGCAGACAGAGAGGCATAGACAGACAGACAGACAGACGGACAGACAGACAGACACAGGGTGGGGAGAGAAAGAACAAATTGTTATATTATACCACACAAGTTTATCTACTTAGAATAGCAATGTGGCTGAGAGGAAGCCTTTCAGCCTTTCTGAGTTTCAGTTTGCTTGTAAATAAAATCCTGCAATTTCATCTCCAACGGGACTTTGAGATAAGAGTTCAATGAAATTATGCATAAAAAGCATTTAGTTCAGTTTCTGGCACAAGCTATGTAGATAGGTACATTGATACATATAAAATGTATAATGGTAGGTTGGTTGGTTGACAGATGGATAGCCAGACAGACGATACACAGAGAGATAGCTGGATTGATAGGTTGTATACTTATTTCTTTGCTTACTTGTTGTCAAAGTAAACTCTATGTCTCAACTGACCTACTTCTAATGTGGTTATAAAACAACTGTTGGTTTATTTGTAATTTTTTTAGAAATTCAGAAGCTAATAAAAAGCTTAATTCACCATATACTTTTCTTTATAAACAAACAACAACTTCTAGAGGTAACAGATTTTAAAGCACTTAGCTGTATAAATATTTAAGTGAAATCTGTTTGGTGTAGAATGTGGATGTTTTGGTTCTGCTTTTGAATTACAAGCACAGTACAAATAATTATGTACCATCAATAATTGATTGGAAGTTCATAATGAGCTCATGTCTCCTGTAGGTGGATGAGATAATGTCTCATCCAAAGCTCCTGAATACAAACTATGCATTTATCTCTGTATGTTCTGATGCTGTTCCATGAGATACTGGTCGTATCCAAATTCTCTAAGGCAGGCGGCATCATGGCAGGAGGATGAATGAGAGAGGAAATCACTTACTGAGATGGGACAGATATTTTAAAAAGCCAGTCTTTCTCTCTTTACAGCAACATACTCTTGTAGAAACTAAAGTTCCATGAGAACTAGCTTAATCCCTTCCTAGAACAGAGCCTTCAGTGGCCCTAACTACCCCTGTTCTAGTCTTTATCTTTTTTATTATTATTTTATTTATTTACATTTCAAATGCTGTCCCTCTTTCTGGTCTCCCTTCTGCAAACCCCCATCCCTATCTCCCCTCTCTTTTGCCTCTAAGAGGGTGCTCCCCCACAAATCCACACCCACTCCTGCCTCACCCTTCTAGCATCCCCCTTCTCTGGGTCAGAAATCCTCCAAAGGACCAAGCACTTCCCTTCCCAATGATATCAGATAAGGCAGTCCTCTGTTATATATGTAGCTGGAGCCATGAACCCACCCATGTATACTCTTTGGTTGCTAATTTAGTCCCTGGGAGCTCTGTGAGGTCCAGTTAGTTGATATTGTTTTTCTTCCTATGGGGTTGCAATCCCCTTCAGCTCCTTCAGTCCTTCCCCTAACTCCTGGGTCCCCAATAGTCTTTATCTTTTAACAGTCTTATAACTTGGAAACTACCACTTCAATTAATGGAGTTTTAAACAGAAATTAACAATATATAGAACACAGAGTATAGAAAGAGAACTCATCTTGACCACTCATTAAACAAAAAATTGAATTGTTTCCATGTGCAAGAATATTATTACTATCTAAGTAAAAAAGGCATTTTTTACTTAGATAATTTTTTACTCTTCTGATCAAGCTCCTATCTGGGTGACTTTCCTAATCACAACATCACCAAAAGGGTTCATATCAGTGTTCTCTTACCAAACTTCTTAACAAAGTATTGTGTATATATGTATCTGTGTGTGTGTGTATACACACACGTGTGCCTATATGCATGTGTGGCATACTTGTTTTGTTTATAAAGCCTCATGCAAAGGATAGGTGTTTTCATATAGGTTAAAGTCTCCTGAATATATATTTATGTTCCTTAAATAGTTACTAGTTATGTGACAGCTTGGAAAGAGATGAGATTAGTTGGGTGGACTTTGGGAATTTACCTTGCATGGAAATAATACTCACCAGTTTCTGATGTTGCTCCTCTTTCCTCTGATCCACGTATCTCTACAGATGTCTTAGAAATATCCACACATTATCACAAAGAGTTCACCCATTTCCCATCACCTGTTGGTCGATCTTAACAATAGATTATGTCCTGGGTGTAATTTCTTGCTGTGGTCTCACCATGGCTTCGTCTTACTGGTTGCTGTTTGTTCCCTATCCAGCCAATGGGAACCTGGTCACTCTCTCTTGGTGGTTAACCCCTGTATCCAATTAGTCACTGTGCTCCATCTCTCCTAACTTTCTCTAGATTTTCTAAATACATCCAATATCTCTATTTCCATTGCCACATCTTTAATTCAAGCCTTGCTTCTGAAATGATCTCCTAATTTGTCTCTCTGTTGGTCTAGATCACTTTACAGTATAAGTACAATGGCTTTTCAAAGGTTCAAAATAGATCATATTATTTCCTATATAATTTTCCTTATTGCTACCCCACTGATGTAATGATATACTTTTTTGAAAATAAGATGCAAGATACTTCTCAAACTATCACCTATTTCTTCTTTTACATCACTTCTCACTTTTTAATCTTGGTAGCTCTACTCTGACAATCAATTCTTCATTCACCCACTGCTTCACCACCACCACCACCACCACCACCACCACCACCACCACCACCACCACCACCACCACCACCACCCACCTCTATCACCTTTAACATGATTCTTCTCATAGACTTCCTTACTCAAATGTGGATGCTTTTCCTCATAGGCTGAAAATTACCCATTTGTCTCCCTAACATTCCACTAGACAGCAAAATTTCAAAGGTCAGAGACTTTGCCTTCTTCTTATACAAAACAGTGATTTCAAACCAGAATATTTAAATAAGCAATTGATACTTCAGTTCGTTATGTTTTTTGTTGAAGTATTTACTAAATGCCAGCCCCAATTTTAAACTTTTAGAAAATTTTAAAACCTTATTATAAAGAACTTGCAAATGAAATATCTCCATACAGTGAAATTGACTGGACCCAAAGTCTATTCATCTCAGAGCACTTCTATGAGAATGTCCACTCTGGGGTTGGGGAGCTTCTCACTGGCATTTTCACTTTCACCATCAAATGTAATTTTTATGCACTCCTCCACCACTAAAACAATGAAAGTCTATGACAGGGTTAGAGCTGCAAGAACAATTAGCTTTATGTCCTCCTTTATTACTCATGGCCACTGCCCTGCATTCATTTTTTCAAGCTCTTTATGCCTAAGAAGTTTATCTGAGGAGATACTATTTTAAAGAGAAGGCAGCTAAGGAGCAGAGAAATCAATTACCTGCTTACCATCATTCACTTAATAACTGTGGGACAGAGACTTAAACTTGGGTCATCCTATAATACTGTCACTCTGTACATAATATTCTAACTGGCTTCATGGACTATCTATTCACATAAAGGGCACATCACTAAGATATGGCACTATGTGAAACAGATTAATTAACAGAAGTCCAAAAAAAAAAGTCATCACAATGGGAGAAGAAAATATGTTAAGTCCTGAGCAGGAGGTCTGGGGAAATGACTCAGCCGGGAGGCTCAATGCAGTTTGTGCTCAGCTGCAGTTGACTCTCAGCAATACTTATCTGGACGGTATTAAAGGATTAAAAAGAATCAAGTATGTACTCTTTCACCTACTAACGTACTGAAGTAGAACCAGATCAATTTTTCAAAGGGTTCACTCCCTATTAAATAGATTGACTTCAGCACATCAAAACCTTAAAAGGTTAAAACAGACCATGGTTAACTTGGCAAGGGAGAGATAGTGATTCTCTTTCTTGTACTTGACTCCTTACTCTATTTCTTTGAAGGCTTTACTAGTATTGCTAATACAGTGCGGAGTGGCTCTTGTAGGATACTAAAGAAATGTGAAAGCTCTACTGATACAGGCATCAGTACTCACCGGCTTGGTTGCAGCAAGCCTCAGAAAACATATGCCGTTATGTAAGTTTATAGAGCATGGAGGACACATAGATGGACCTCCTTACAATTTTACACATAGTCTGGCTAAATGAACACTTGTTCCTGGCTTACCAGGGCACTGACATCTCAAGGTTTTCTGTAGGACACTGAAATGAAGTGCTTGTGTAGACTAAGGACACGGATGGGAGAGTGATGAGCAACTATTTGAGAACAGATGTCAACAGAGCCTTTTCCTCCGTGCTGAGAATCATCAAACATGTGCCTGATGTCTGGCAGACAGAGTGACTGAGGCACAGGCTCCTAAGCATTGAGACAATGAGCTGGCCTCTTGGGAGACTCTCCTGTCTGCAGACAAATGAGCTTTGATGAGCGAGTAGCCTTTGCTCATTCTTCAGGGGTAGAGAGGTGGGAACTTGGTTCATTTTAGAGTTTAATTAAGGATGGCAGCTGGCATAGCGGGTCAGATGACTCTGTGCTCATTCATGTTATAGGTTGCATTTTGTTTTTGTTTTGTTTTGTTTTGTTTTTTTACTTTTTTATTGGATATTTTATTTACATTTCAGATGTAATCACCTTACATCATTTCCCTCCCCCACCCAGGAACCCCCTATCTTATCCCCCTTCCTCCTGCTTCTATGAGGATGTGCCCCACACACCCACACCCACCTCCCCACCCTCAAATTCCCCCACACTCAGTGTCCAGCCTTCATGAGACCAAGGACTTCCTCTCCCACCTATACCCAACAAGGCCATCCTCCCCTACATATACAGCTAGAGCCATGGGTCTCTCCCTATGTGCTCCCAGGCTGGTGGTTTAGACTCTGAGAGCTCTGGTTGGTTGGTGTTGTTGCTCTCCTCATGGGGCCACCAACCCTTTCAGCTCCTTCAGTCTTCTCTCTAACTCCGCCATTGGGAATCCCTTGATCAGTTCAATGGTTAACTGTGAGCATCTGCCTCTGAATATGTCAGACTCTGGCAGACCTCTAAGGAGACAGCTATATCAGGCTCCTGTCAGCCTGCTCTTCCTGACATTCACATCAGTGTCTACCTTTGGTGACTGCACATGGAATGGATACCCAGGTGGAATGGTCTCCAGATGGTCCCTCCTTCAGTTTCTGACCCACACTTTGTCTCCATATTTGCTTCCTTGAGTATTTTGTTCCTTCTTCTAAGGACTGAAGCACCCACACTTGGTCTTCTTTCTTCATGAGCTTCATGTGGTCTGTGAGTTGAATCTTGGGTATTGAGAACTTCTGGGCTAATATCCAATTATCAGTGAGTGAATACCATGTGATAAAGAAATTAGGGAAATGACACCCTTCACAATAGTCACAAATAATATAAAATACCTTGGTGTGAATCTAACCAGGCATTTTGTTTTTCTCAAGATATTTCTGTTACTCAGTTCTCTCTATTGACACTACCCACATATTCATTATTCTGTGTGCTATTAAAGTAATATGATTACTTTTCCAAATATAAAGAGTTGCAGTCAGGGGACAAATGCTAGAGACACAAAAACAAAACCATGAGGATCTTTAAGATTCTCCTGCCTTCCGGTCTGTGCCTGAGCACTAAGCAGATCCTGGGTGGCAGCTCTGCACCCAATCTCACAAAACCCAGAGGAAGCAGGGCTCCCAGAAGCTCTAACACCCGGGCAGTATCTTAGGTAAGAAGATAGAAACACCTTCCCCAAACAGGGAGTAACTGGGACCCACTGGGACCCAGGAATTTACTCCTGGCCCGGAGCACTGGTTCCGGTCTGTGCCTGAGCACTGAGCAGATCTTGGGCCTCAGCTCTAACCCCAGCAGCAACACCCACCCCAAACAGTTCTGACACAACCAAGATAATAGGAAAGACAGGCTCCAGTCAGAGACAGCACAGGTAGCACTAAGGAGATCCAGATGGCGAGAGGCAAGTGCAAGAACATAAGCATCAGCAACCCAGGGTACTTGGCACCATCAGAACCTAATTCTCCCACATTAAAAAGTCCTGAATTCCCCATATCACCAGCTATTAAAAACAATGAGTTGATGAAATTCTTAGGCAAATGGATGGAACTGGAAAATATCCTGAGTGAGGTAACCCAAGAACACACATGGTATGCACTCACTGATAAGTGGCTATTAGCCCAAATGCCACAATACCTAAAATACTACATATAGACCATATGAAACTCAAGAAGAAGGAAGACCACGGTGTGGTTGTTTTGGTCTTTCTTAGAAGGAGTATCAAAATACTCAACCAGAGCTTCCAGGGTCTAAACCTCCAGCCTGAGAACACAAAGGGGGGGACTCATGGCTCCACCTGTATAGGTAGTTGAGGGTGATCCCTGATACTCTTTGTAGATTAAACGCTTTGGTTAAACTGACACAATGAAAACTGGGGAAATTCCCATTTTAACAGAATTTGAGGTCAACTAGGCTTTTAGATTTCCTAACTAGACAGACCTTTTAGAGAAAGAACTTAAATAGAATAGTAATCCTTATATTGGCCAAAATGTTCAGAATACCCATGATACAACTCACAGACCATATGAAGCTTAACAAGAAGGAAGGCCCAAGTGTGGACATTTCAAACCCACTTAGAAGGAGGAACAAAATAATCATGGGAGGCAGAGGGAGGGCAGGACTTGGATGGGAGAGGGGAAGGGAAAGGGGGCAGGATTAGGTATGAAGAGATACAGGAGAGAAGCCCAGAGGGCCAGGAAGGTGAATGGAAATATGCAACATTTGGGGATGGAGGGCAGGGGAACCTCTAGAAAATCCCAAAGACCTGAGATGTGAAGGCTCTCAGGACTCAATGTGGATGACATTAGCTGAAATGCCCAACAGTGAGGAGATGAAACCTGAAGAGACTACCACTAGTAGACAAACATGGTCCCCAGCTGAGGCATGAGGTCACCCACCCATCTTCAAAAAGCTTGACCCAGAATCGTTTCTGTCTAAAGAAAATGCAGGGACAAAAATGAAGCAGAGACTGAAGGAAAGGTCATCCAGTGACTGACCAAGTTTGGGTTTTATCCCATGTATAGCCACAAAACCCTGACACTATTATTGATGCCATGTTGTGCTTACAGACAGGAGCCTAGCATGGCTGTCCTCTAGGGGTTCTACAAACAACTGACTGAGACAAATGCAGATAGTTTCAGTTAACCATTGAATTGAGAGTGGGGACCCCTATAGAAGGTTAGGGGAAGGACTGAATGACTCAAGGGAATTGCAACCCTATAGGAAGAACAACAGTGTCAATTAACCATTACTTCTCAGAGCTCTCAGAGACTAAGCCATCAACCAAAGAGCTGGTGGTGGTTCATGGTCCCTGGTACATATGTCACAGAGGACTGCCTTATCTGACATCAATGAGAGGGGAGGTCTTGTGAAGGCTTGTTGCCCCAAGAGAAGGGGGATGCTAGAGAGGTGAGGCAGGAGTGAGTAGGGATTTGTGGAGGAGCACCCTCTTAGAGGGAGGGAGGGAGGCAACATTTGGAATGTAAATAAATAAAATTATCTAATAAAGGAGAAAGAAAGAAAAGAATTCCTTCAACTCTGTAATAGAAAAGTACTCAAAAATAGAAGTCACCATATCTAGCAGCTATTGGGATAGGATGGCCCATTCCCAGATTAATACTTTAACAATGGGGTCTCAAAGCTTTACTGAAAACATTTCCAGAAGATCCAACATATAGGACACTATCTTATATTTAGGACAGTGAATTTTTATTTTTCGGGACATTGAGGTTGAGGAAAGATGAGAAATGCACAAACATATGAAAATTAAAGGAACTCAGAACAGTCAATACCATGATCTTTATTTTTTAAATAGAAAACACAAGTCTGGGAAGCTATCTGACTCTTAGTAACAGGCTACCTTTACCTTTAAATCGGACTCCATGGAAACAGCTTTGCCTATTTTGAAGCATTAGGAATAGCTGTCAGTTGCTGTTTCCTATTCTGAAGAGCAGACAGTGGGAGGTGGAGGAACTACTTTTCTGTTCTCAAAGAAAAGATGCAGTTGAGAGATGAGGTTTAAGTGGTTTACTTAGCAAAGAAAGCACTCCAAAGAGAGATTGAAGTGAGCTGTCCCAAAACAGGAATAACAGTACAGTGGTTCCATACTGTGTGCTGTTTTAACGGTTTTATGAATATTTATGAGGTAGACAGAGCGTGCTTGGGATTAGATGACCCTTTTGCCCTCCCTAACCATGGTAGATCAGGTCTCCTTTTTAGGTAATTTTTTTCCCTCTGTTTCTCTAGAAAAGTTCACAAAGGTGGGGGGAGTGTTCCCTCAGAAGCACAAAAGCCAAGGTTATTTGAGGATATATAACTCATCATTAGTACACACGTAGGTAAATGCTCAGGCACGAACAACCTAATGTCAACTTTGAAGACATGTACCCACAAAAGATATTCTGGCTGTCAGGCACAGCTACCTGGATACAGCTGTGGTTCTCTTGGTTATTTCATAGCTAACTTCTTTTTGAGACTGCTCAGTTGTGTGATTGAGGTCATTACTCTCTGTCAGTTAAGACATTTTGTTATCTTTATTATTTTGCTTTAAGCAGGTTTTATGTTGAAGGCTAAATACAATAGACTAGCAGGCAGCTCAACCAGAAACTAAGACGTAGGCTGTCTCTGAGACTCCCTTCTGCCTGCACTACCACACACGTCCATCTTCTACCTAGCAGCCCCGTGATTCTCATTGCTTTTATTTTCATGGTGCTGATGTATTGGCAGAGGAGAGATGGCAGGAAAGTCACAAGTTGTATATCCAAGGAAGAAGACGAACTATGAAACTGGACTGTAAGGTCCTGAGGGCAAAGACTTTGTTTTGTTTGTTTGCTTTATTAATATTAAACACTGTATTTACAAAAATGTAATACATAAATATTTGCTAATCTAAAATGTTCTAATTGTAGAAAAAATCATTACTATCTTCATTATTATGGGGGAAAGTATACAGTTAAATGCATATACTCTAGAGACAGACTGTCTCTGAGTGGATCTGACTCAGCCAAATACAGTGCTTATGCAGATGACCCAAATGACATGAGCCTTAGTTTCCTGGGCTAGCAACTGGGACCTTAGGAGTGCCTGTCTTACCTGCTGCTTGTTCAGACTAGGTGTGCTAATTACTGTATGCAGAACATTTAGAAGAATACCTGACATGGAGAAGATGCTCGTTTGATGAGTGTTAGCTATCACCAGCAGTGTTCAGGATAGGTGCTTTAGCCATTTGGTGAGAAACATCCCAGAACAAATGATAATGTCATGCTGCTAACTAATTACTGCTGAGTGACTCTTTTATATTAGAATGATTACTATAGGGATCACAAGTTCTTGTGTGGACTTTTCCTTGTTCAAAGCTACAGTTATGTAGCTTTCAATCCCCTTGCTGCCTCTTTATTCATGACAAAATCCAGGTTTTCTTTATAAATGAACAGATTTCCTATGCAACCATTGTAGTCTATAGCCATACTCTCTCTGCTGTTCTTTGTGAATTTTTATGGATATAAGTGAATTTCTTCCTTTAGCCTCACTCACTTAGTCTTGAGTATAGATGAGTCTTTCCTTCCTGCCCCTTCTTCAGCAGGGTGTATGTGTGTGTGCACGCACCTGTGTGTGTGTGTGTGTGTGTGTGTGTGTGTGTGTGTGTGTGTGTTCTTCAATTAGGTAATACTAGGCTGCACTCAAGGTGATCCTGACATTTTGGCCACTGTTCCCTTGACACTGCTTCTTCTCATTCTTTAGAACTCAAATTAAACCACATCTAAGTTGAATCAGAGAGAGATACTTTGTTCTATTTCTATTCCTCCATTCAGCTGCCATAATCTAGTTTGTAGGTGCCAGTGCCTTTGTGATGCCACTGTGTGACTGATCCCTGACTGGTATGAGCTGGCATCCTCACTCTGGTTTTATTTCCACAGTTCATTCCTCCAGATCTCTGTGTCTGCAATTTCGTGCTGGAACAGTCCTTATCTGTCAGAGCACTACAGGAAATGCTTGCCAACACGGTTGAAAATGGTGGAGAAGGGGTGAGTACCTGAATCATGCCCTGGGTTGAGATCGATGACTCCATATCCCAAAAGCATATTTGACATTTCATCCCTCCAGTTTAGAACTGGAAAACCTCCGTGTAGAGAGAGGAAACCTTTCTTCCAAGTTTAGATACCTCTTACTCAGCAACTCTAGTCCTTTCTCCTTTGAAATGACCAGCTTCCCTCAGAAAATAGATGAGCACACCACTAATGTTGGCTACTCTCCCTTCTTCCCTGTCTTACCTCAGAGTCTACCAGAGAACATGGAGAGTCCAAGAGCACCTTGAGACTAAAAATGTCTGTGAGGCAGGTGCTTTTCCATGGAGAATCTCACTGAGATTTTATGACTCTGGTTGAACACAACCAGGTTACATCAGTTGGGAGTCTGCAACAGTTTCCTACAACAGTCTCCTGTAGAATTCAGGCTGATTTCACAGATGATGAGAAAGT
The DNA here is from genome assembly GCA_030674055.1 of Rhabdomys pumilio. NCBI lineage: Eukaryota > Metazoa > Chordata > Mammalia > Rodentia > Muridae > Rhabdomys > Rhabdomys pumilio. The sequence goes on along the minus strand of JANHMN010000002.1, from coordinate 177,159,400 downwards.
ACAGAGATCCTTTAAGGTTCTGTTGTCACTATTGTTAAACTGAGAACAGTGGTCTATTATCTTCCAGAAGGTTTTCCAGCCAGAGAATTGCCCAGATATTTTTTAATATTTTTTTTTTATTTTCCTACTTTCTAATGATCCACTCACTTATGTCTATTTATCATCAAATAGTATAATTGTAGTAGCTAGACATTCAAATCCAGCGTCTCTGCCCCATTCCCATTCCCCGTACTCCATCTGATGACACTGTCTTCTAGAATATGGCAACAGACTGTTTTCATTCCTTTGGTACTAACTGCCTCCTAGTCTTCCTCCTCAACAGCCATGAAGTTCTTTCTAAAATGCATGCCCAATGAATTGTATTAAATTGTTTTAAATTCCTTCATTTCCCCAGTAGCTTGGGATGAATCTTAAACACCCCAACACAGCTGAAAGCCCTACAGTATTTGGTGAACCCTACTCAGCTCTCTGCCTCATCTGTCACTACATCCCACGAGCACTCAGTGTCCCAGCCACACTAAACCCCTCATGCTACCTCCAACATTCCAGCCCTCCTTGCTTCTGACCTTACCTATCAGCTGTTTCCTCAGTGTGACACAGCTTTCCTCCTCCTCCTCCTCTGTCTTCCCCTGTGTAATTCCTCCTCATCCTTCAGGAAACCAGTTTAGATTTTAGATCATCCCAGAAGCCGCCAATCACCTACAAGTGTGTTGCAGAGAAGACCCTAAGCTTTCCTGTGGCTTTTCTCTGCACTGTGCACTCACAAGTTTTAGTTTCTTTCTTCTGTCCCAGAAAACATACTGCTCCTGGGGAAGGACTATTTGCAGTTACTAAGAAGCATAGTTTACTCTAATTTGACATTAATAAAGTCATACACAATATATTTGTGGTTGAAGAAACAGTGACTGTAGACATGATTGAACTGATATTTACATCTTGGTTATTTTCCAACCCTTAATGTGATCTTAGACAAGACATCTAAAGGCGTAGAGCCAGAATGCTCTCGCCTATATAGTAAGAGTGTTTATATCTCTAGGATCATAAATGCCAAAGGTTTGTGGCTCTTCACACTTCTGATTAGATTATTCTGGTTTAGTCAACAACACAACGATAACTCTTCTCTGTTCCTTAGAACCTTGGCCTGGGTAATATTTTTGCACCTCCTTTGGCTCCACTTCCTCCTCCTTCCATTGACCTCTGTACTTTATGTCTCAGTGTACCCCCAATATTGCCAGTCTGATAAAACAACAATAAAATATGTACTTGTTCTCTTTCCAAAATTTATCATTTGTAGATATCTTTGATGAGAGACCTGACTGATTTTAAGTTGGTCCCGGTGTTGGTCCCAAATAAAACATGCTTAATCCTGCCCACTCAGTGGACCCAGAATAGATAGAGAGTTGAGAGAGATGCCCAGAATGATTTCTTGGTTCTTGTCTTAACCTCTTATGTTCTAACAGAATATTTCAAAAGGCTTCTAAGGGTTTATCATTTAGCTTGAATCATTTGATGAATCCTATAAATTAGAAGGTAAACTTTTTTGTTTCTGAGTTAATCTTACATTTACCTTTAAGAAGAACCAGTAACAACTTATTTTCCCAATGAAAGAAAAAGAGGAATTTAAAGAAATGGAAGTTGAGTGTCTCAGATTAGAGCAGGCCTCCTTGGAGGCAAGTAGAGCTGTGAGACCTGGGTTAGAGCAGGCCCCCTGGGAGGCAGGCAGTGCTGTTTCTGGCTGTGGTTGGCCTCCTATGACCCTGGTTAGAGCAGTTCTCCTGTGTTCCAGGTTAGGGCAGATCTCCTGGAAGAGAGTCAGGCTAGAGAGTTGGGGTAGAGGCAAGCATGCTGATCTGTCCCCAGATTATTAATTATTCATTGGATAATAGTCACAATATTGGTTCAGTGTCTAAAATGTACCATCTAATCTTCTTATGCTATTCTACCAAATATAAGCAAAGTCCAATAGTTATTTCTATTCTCATTATTGTTATTATCATTGTTATTCTTCACTGGAAATCTTAGAGATAGAAGAAGAAGAATTTTTTCAAAATTATTATGGTTTCAGTATCCACTGGTTACTCTGCAAACCAGTTACCTGGATGACAGCTTTAGGCACTGGCACCCACCTGCAATCCCCTCACACCTCCATCTGGGCTCGGCCTTTAGTGTGAGAAATGCTATTTTTATATAATCCCTTGAGTCTGTTTGTTTTGCTTTCCTGAGGTGAGTGTGCACATTTTCTATTAGCCGTTAATTTGATTTTAGAAGATGATACTCAGCAGAGAAGAAATAGAAGTTTAAGAAATAAAAAGGAAAAGAGTAAAGAGGGAAGTGAAGCTAACACGACAGAGCATAATGAGACTCGGGAGCCTGGGGATGTGTGAGCAGGATGCCGCCTCCTTTGGATGACACGCCATTCTATTTGGAAACGGCCATTTACTACTTTTAAATAAGTATTACTTTCAGTAATGACCACGACTGCCACCGAACAGAAGGACTTGAAGAGTGTAATTTTTTTCTTCTTCTAGTCAAAAATTGGTCCTTGTATGCTGCACCTGTTCACTGCCGTGCAGCAAACCGGGCATTAAAAAAAAAATGATTTTGGTTGTTTGCTCTTTCACGTGATGAGTGTACTGAAGCCCTTTTGCAAGGATTGACCATTCCTGCAGTATTTTTTCTTGCAAACAAAGAAAACAAAGGTACTTAGCCAAATTTAACAGTAGAGAATTATTATTGAAATGTCCTTAGCTGCAGCGAGTGGCATATGAGAGCCAGCTGTATGTTGAAAGGGAGAATTAATTATAAGGACCTCTGGGCAGAGAGGTCTAGTGCCTTTCAGAGTATGCCCAAACTAATCTCACCTTTGGATCACTTTTCTCCTGATCTACTCTTATCTAATTTTATTCTGGGGAAATTACTAAACAATAGGCACTTGACATAAGGCCAACTCTATGACAGGTGTTTGAAGTAAAATGCTTACATGGAAATGTTAAAGTATTTTCAAATTTTTTTTTTGTTGACCTCTGGTTTATGAAATGTTCATGAGTATTTAGCATGATGTAGAGCCAAAAACAATGTCCATTTCCCTCCACGTCCCAATCCCTTTACCCTCAAAAAAAAAAATCCTAATTTTGGTTCAGCAGCACACCTAAAAATCACACTGAAGATATATTTTCAGTCTTGCCTATTCTGACCAGGTGATCTCTAGGATAAACTATTTTTTCTTTTTCCTTGCCTCAATTGTCACCTTCTCAATGTGCAACCTTCCTCACGGAGTGATCATCAAATGACAACAGTGCTCACAACTGCTTGTCAGAGTGGACAGCAGCACAGCTCTTTCCTTCATCTCTCCCTCCCTCCTAGGCAGGGTTTTTCAGTAAAATTCATGCCGCATCAAAGGAAGGAGTCCCCTATGAAATGACCAGATAAATATCAAATCTAGTGCTGCCCAACTCCAGATAGGTCTGACATGAAATGAAACAATGCCTCTAGAAATTAAAGCCCTTGCTTCACACATTTACGAACTGTACTTCTCCTTAGACGAGTTCTGACTTTATCAATGTCAGGCTTGTACAAATAAGAGGAGAGGTTAGATACGTATGACATATGGATGTATACACATATGTACATAGGCATGTACACACATGCACATATTTGTATAAAATGAAGGCTATGGTTGTACTGTGAATGTTACATTTTATCTATAACCCAGAAGCATAAAATTATGTTTGACTTTATAAACTTAAACATCTTGTATGCTAATACATTCAACCTTCTAACATTGATCAGAAATGTGACCTGGAAAGATATTATCTCTGCAAGAGCCTTCAATATAAATACCCTCCGAGGGGTTCTTCTCTATTTCCACGTGTTATTTACACAATAGCCATTAACTTTAATACAAGCTTCAGGTTCCTTCCATTTGTCCTTGTCCTTAGAGTGTGGAATACCATAGAGAGAATTTGCTAGAAAAATTCTCATCTGTGACATGACATGTTCATAATGTATTGACCCTTCTTGAAGATGACATGACTATGTCTGTTGAGAAGCCAGGGGCTGTCACAAAGGATCATGTGACCTTGTAGACAGGCAATGGAGCAGACTTAGATTGTGCTATTCTTGTGAAGACCTTAAAGTGTGCTACTTTCCTGTTGTTCTGTACAGAAGTCACCACAACTAGTCATCTAGTTATAGCCCTGACTTTGAGGTCTTTAGCTTCCCCTTCTAATCATCAGAGGAAAACTTCAAATTGAGAATGTATGTGATTAGGAAGAGAACACATCCTGTGGCAGAAATGGGTGTGTAACTGTGAATCAGCTTGACACCCAATCACAATGTTAAAGATATTATACATTTAAAAAGGAGAAATAAATCAAATAATGGTTCACTTCCAACAACAGGTACTTCATTACACCCTCGGAATACTTTATAAGGTTTTCTTTGTGTAAAAGTACAATGTGACCTGTCTTCATATGTTGATATAATCCTAGCTTGCCTACAACAAAGCCCTAAAGCAGGATAGCCAGGCTACACCAGAACAGCCACAGCAGGGACGAAAATATGAAGTTACTTAATATTTGTTGGTAAAAAGTTACTACCTCAAGCTGTTCAAAACCCTGCCTTGGTGACTTTTTCAGGTATCCTCTTTGCCTTTCCAGGGTCATTGCTTTTCAGAGTATTATCCTGAGGACACCCCCCTCTCTCCCTCACTTTGTTAAGACCAGGACACCACATCATTCCGTTCTTAACTGAAGATCTCATGGTGCAATGGTAGCATGTCTCATTCCATTAAATTCTTAATTAGTTTGATTTAGCATATTTTTATTTAGAAGGGAGAACCCAATAACAAAGACCCTGAAACCTGCCCCTATTCATTTTTAAATCTAGAGCTGATTTTCAGCTCCTATTATGAAACCAGTAATATTTTTGTGTTCACGACATAAGAAATCTCTTGGCAAATTGCTCTTACCTGCAAATGCTTGTCAGAACCTGCTCTTTAAATCTGCCCTGCATTAGAATTCCCCTTGCAGAGTCACTTGTGACAGGCAGCAAAGCAGAGAGACAGAGGGTTTAGGTTTGGTCCTAACACTGAAGCCCCTTAAAAATGTAATTCCAGGCAGATCGCTTACAGATCTGGGACTTGAGTTGCAACATCTCTGAAAGAGGACTTTGTTTAGATGTTCAATCCCTGACGGTTGTGATATACCAGGTTAAAATGGGAAGGTGTCAATGCCTCAGTTCCTCTGGAGTATCTGCTTAGCTGTAGCCCATCACTGAGTCCCTATGGAAATGCTGACCTGTTCATCAGCCATTGTGCTTAGTTCTTTGACTCCTATATTTAAACAGAATAAATAAATGTGTTTATTCCTTTTTTGCTTTTGGTGTGGGCAAAGATAACCTTCCAAAGTCTACCCAGGACAGCATCTCTGAGGGATAAAGTGCTGATTATATACTTTGACCTTTCGTAAAGGTGGTTCTCCTGGAAAATCCTTTACAGAAGGAAAGTTATTCCATCATTTCCATGAGACTTATTTCTTCAAACAGCCAGTCATTATTTTTGAGAAATTAAATGTTGTTATAAGTGAGAGGACTCCAAATTAAAGGTTTATGTGATTTTTTTTCACACACTAAGCTGTCAAAATGTATTCGTTTTCTATTTCTCCTGTCCCTGTACTTTCTCACTGTTCTTCCCCAAGTTGTGATGTAATTCAGGGACTTTGTGTGATAGATGGATTTGAATGTTTCTTTGGTAAGATGATATTTATGAAGAAATGAATTGTTAACTTAGATTTCATTTTTAGACTAGTTTTGGATAACATGGTATTTACTTAAAATGTTCTATCTTCAAAACATTACATCATGCTTAATAAAACAAAAACAAAACCCTTTAAAATTAATTTTTAAAAAGTTGATTATTTTATTATTCTAATTCTAAGATAAAGAATTTCCAAATTGTCTGGTACTGAATGTTTTTCTTGGGTAGATTTTTCTAATGTGAATGGCATCATGGGAAAGTCAGAATTGGGCTACAACACTTTGTGTGTTTACTGTTTCTTAGTGGCATCAACAGTAGACAAAGGAAGAATAATAGCATGCATTCACATGTAATGCTACTTCTTATTCTAGCTGGGATAAAATAGTCTCCAGCTTGGACATCTCAACCCACTTGGTTCTCACCGTGTTCTGTTTCTGGTTTCTATAGTAAGACTCCACCAATTCCTCAAATGATTTAAAAGCTTTCATCAAATCTTGTGCTCACTAAAATATCCATTCACTGTTTTGTTTCTTATTTTGCTAGCTCAGTGACCTCTCGGAATGGGTATGTTTTTCCCTCATTAATATACATGTACTTTGCATGGACAACTGACTCCAGCTGTATTTGTAATGACCTGGGCCTTCTACTTGTTAAATGTTTAGGGCATTTCCATTCTCTGTGCTTCTGCTGTTTTAAAAATAAAACACAACTGCACCACACATTTCAGTCTTACACAGCTGAGAGGTGGCTGCACACTTAGAAATCCCAGCCAGGCACCTATTCTACCACTGCTGTGGGATTGGGAGAACAGCTTGTCTGTGGACTCATGATTTTTTTTGTTGTTGTTGTTGTTGTTAGTTTTTTCCCCCTTCAAGATATTGAAAGTTGTTTTCAAAGTTTCTCTTCCTGTCTTTCTTGATATGGTCTAGATAGTTTGTGTCCTTAGATTTCAAGAGATGACAGAAGTGTGCAGCCTTGCTTTCATTCAAGCTTCTGGATGCTTCTGACTTCTGGTACTATTATGCAACTCCAGCTCTGCTCATCCATAAGGCTGGAATTCATAATAAAAATGAAAAAAGCTAGTTTAGTATTCTTTGGTTTTCATATGATATCTTGCAAAGTGACCCAACAGAACAATTAAATGTTAATGTCAACAATTAAGAATAGCCATTAAGGTTAACTAGCTTTTTACATTTCTTCATATCCCCATAGAAACATTTTCAAGTGAAAAAATGCACAGAATTTTTAAAGCTCCAGATCTTCTAAGATCTTTCACTTTGTAATTCTTGCTGCAGTGTTAGTGTAATTGCTTGTTGTGTGATGAGACCATCCTCTGCTGACGTTAACACTGCACATAAGACCAGTATGCCTATGTGGTCCTGATGGTGTTGTGCAATCATGATAACATTTAGCTTTGCTGATTCTTACAAAAACCCTGGGGCTCTGACCATTCTTGCTGTAGTATGGAAATGCTGGTAACATAGCTTTGTCAAATAACCATCTTAGGAGGGGTGACTTTCTGATTAACATGGCTGTTTTTCTTTTGCTTTTAAGAATATTTTCATGGCAAAAGTTTAAATATATTTCTTAAACTTTAGAGAATAAACAAGAATTTGAGTATCTGAACTTTTTCCAGGACATTGATGTTTTCATGAGAGATTCTGTAGAATTAAAGATAAGTAATTGGTGTGGTGGGGTGGGTGATGGCAAGTACTAAGATAGGTTATAGAAACTGGATTCTGCATCAGGAGAAATCATAACTGTAAATCATTAGGTATTCAGATTTAAGAACAATCTGGTATTGTGCTTGCTTAACTTTTACCCAGCAAAGTATATTTGGAATTCAAGAAACCCTAAGAAAATAAAAACCCTTCCACTTATCTATTAGACAGTTTCTTTGATCATATAATTCATTTTTAATAGCTATCAGAGTTTAAATTATATATTTGCAGAGAGAGTTGACTGACCTAGAGAAAATAGCTTACTTCTGTTTTGGAAAAGATTAGTTAAAAATACTAATTTGAATATTTGAGTAAACAAAAGTTAGCCTCGTGCCAGAGAGTCCCTGATCCCAGTGGAACAGTGTAATGTTTTCTTGAGTGAGAACCTGTGGCAAGTGTCTCTTATCCCCTCATAGTCACTCTCTATCTGGAGAACAGATAAGCATCTGAGATGATGAACAACAGTGGGAAGACAGCAGAAAGAAAGACCCCTCTTCTGCAGAGGCTACTATAGCTATTTGCAGTAGGTGTTTCTTTAGCCATTGTTCATTTTCAGCTTGAGCTGAGGATGCATGGGGGAGAAGTGGGTGTCAAGACAAAATAAAGCTTTGTTCTAAAGGAGAATATTAAGAATAGGTCCTTGGAGTTTGCTTTAGAAGATCCTTTTATTTTGGACTTGCCTGAGTCCTGCTCTCTGTATGTGGAATGGGCAGGAGATGTAAATTCATGGTGGTTCTGCCCATAAATATTGCTCTTTTCATAACTTTGCTATGAGGAAGTTGAGCAGAACATACTGCTTTTATGTGTATTTATCTCTATAGTTTTCTAAAATTATGGCTTGTTTTTAGAAATGTTCAGTTATTTCTTAAGTACAGAAATTTCCAGATTTCATTTTTTTATAGGTACAGATAACGCATCTGTGATTACTGAGTCAGCCATGCAGAGAAGGCTGTGGTGTCAATTTTCTAAAATGAAAGGCTTTGCTTTGCTTTGCAGTTCACAGCACAGTCGCAGAGGATAGAGACACCTCGTCCCAGCAACCTGAACAACTGTGTCTCCATTCTTTGCTACCCTGACAACTTTTACATTTTATCTTCCCCATGGGCTTTTTCCATGCCAGCTTAGTAGACTATCTCCAAATGCTGATCCAAGTTTAGAATTTACCTGGATTTCAGAATTAATGATCCAGTGGCTCAAACGCATATTCTTTCAGTCTAGAAATGGGCCTGGTATCTTCTATACCAGCATAAACCATGGCTTTCTAACACTGGGAGAGGGGAGGGATATTAAACAGCGTAGCATATCAAAATCTTTTGCTCTGTTTAGTTATCAAATTTTGTGGCTAATCTTGACCTCACATTTATATCCAGCATCTTGTTGTGATAGACATACCCCAGGAATGACTCTGAAAGCCTGGGAGGAGTGTAGATTACCAGGCGTGATAACATTTGACCCAGGTTGCCAAGTGGATGAACTACGGCTATTTCCCAGTCTATTGCTCCTGCTAGGCATCTGTTTGGATGAGTTCCATAGGTGTGAAAACCCAGATTCAATACATAATTTGCTGACTGTTTTCAGCCAACATCAGTGGGAAAAACCGTAGGTCTGTAATAGTCTCAGGCTTATTCCTGAAAACAGTATCATTTGAACTTACCACATGGACCTCCCACCCTTTCTCATAACCGTAATCTTTCCCAGTAACACAAATCCTTTCCAGATGCTTGTCTCTCCCCTCATGTGGAGCCACTTAGACTATGCTGACTTTACCTCTAACATGATTGATTTTATCTGTAATTTTTATTAGATTTTTATTAGATTCTACTGTTCCCAGTGCACTGGAAAACAGCCAATTCATAGTGCTAAATCCTTGATCCTCTCTGGTCCAACTCTAACTGATTTTTGCATCATCAGTACTTTCCTTGCAGGAATTTCAGATGCTGTGTTATTCTGCAAGTCCCTTTTGTTGGTCAGTCTGTAATTATGTCCCTTTGCCTAAATATATTGACTTGACTTGAATGCCTTTTCCAAATGTAAACAGTTTTTTTTTTCCTAGCACATAATAATATCACCCAACATTTAGAAAGATGGCATTTCTGAACATATCCTCCTGCATAAAAGAAATGTGTTTGTATCTATCTTCTTATTTCATTTATTGAACTCTGCTATTAAAATGCAACTCTAACAGAAGAAAACAAACCTAAATTGTGTTTATCTTTAAAATCTATGCTTACTTTAAAAATTAGTTCCTTAAGTCCATCCTTCTTAAGGGTGATATTTTCGTGGCTGTTTGTTAGGGCATGTAGAAAAAATAAACATTTTCATGTCTAATATCTCTCATGCTCTGTTCAATAACTGCTATTTCAATTTTTCTGCACATTCTATTACCTTTACACAGAGGTACATCCACTGCCAACGATCATGATTTTAACGCACATACAGATGGATATACCTCCAAAGCAAAAGGAGTCAATATCTTTGAGATCTGCTTTATATGCATAAACTTGATCTAAAAAGAGGAATTTCAGGCTAAATCCAGAATTTTATTTTCTTACACACCCCAGGGGCTCCTAAGCAGGAAGTTGCTGAGTCAGATTATATGACATCCCTCGTGTTCTGTATCTCCTGAAGCAGGGTCCAGCTGGCATCGGACCATTTCATTTGTAGCCCATGAGACCTTGCAGAGAATTCTGTATCAGCTGGAGCACCTGCAGTATTTCAGACTGGCTTTACAGAAACAAGTACCACCAATAAGAGACAAACCATGTCACCATGTAAACAAACTCAGTGTCAAGACTAAAGCACACTACCCAGTATTCTTTCACATCGCAAACAGCCTTTCTAGTTTGCATCTTTATTTTATAATCTAGTAATGTCAAAATGACGTCAGTTTGGGATTATCAGAGTTTGAAGAATGCTGCTGTATCTCACTTGGAGATTTAAATGTTCGCCACAGTATCTATTTTCACAATGTGTCCTCCTCTTGACAATCAGTGTTGTCTTTTTTTTCTATCTCTTAAGATATATTACAAAATGCAGGCATCCTTTATCTTACATCCCTAGTCCCTCCCTGCTTGATCCAAGCAAGTGTGTGGTTTTAGAATGACAACTTTCACAAGACAGACATTGAGCCACTCTTTAATGTCTTGGAGTTTGTTTCACCGAGGTTAATTTTTAGGGCTAAATGCTGGCACTAGTTATATCTGTGTCATTACCAGTCTCAAGTCAAACCCAGTTAGTGTGAGATTGGAGAAAATTTGGTCTAATCAGAAAAAAAAAACTTTTTTTTATTGGATATTTTATTTACATTTCAGATGCCATCTCCTTTCCCCATTTTCCCTCCCTAGAAAACCCCTATCCTGTGCCCCCTTTTTGCTTTTATACAATTTTTTTAATGTTAATCAAAGGCTTTATAAGTATGGTAATGCTCAATCAGAAGTGTAACCCTGCCTAGATATATAAACTATCTTTGACTGGTGGAGACACGTGAACATCTGCCTCCATGCCCCCCCTCTTTCTCTCTCTTTCTCTCTCTCTCATCACCTAGCTTCTCCTCTACTTCATCTTTTCCTCTCCTTACTCCATCTCTTCCTCTCCATACTCCTTCCCCCTTAGCTCCTCCTACCTATCACCCTTCCTGTTAAAGTAAAACTTTTCTCTCAAAATACAATTAGAGCATAATTATTCCCATTTGTACCAGTGAGGTACAAGATAGTCCTAAAACCCAGTCCATCATTAAAAAAAAAATCTTAATGGCAGTATAAGACTTTATTTGTGTAAAGAACATGGGATGTATCATTCACAGTGATTAAAAAAAAATTCTCTAGCCTCCGTTTTCCCCACATCTTGTTTAAATATGAAAGCCTAATAAGACAATGTGTTGTCTTTGAGATAGCAGACATCTATGTTGTATTCTTCCATTCACTTAATAAAAAGCATTTCTGTGGTCCTTTTCATCTTCTGGTTTCCTGACATGGTCTTCTAGGGTGGACTGTAAGAAGGGCATTCTTTCTTGACTCTTTAAGCTACATACACAGCTATTGGTGTATATCAGTAACAGGGAAGTGGAATGATCACCAGATACAGGAATAATTCCAGTCTGTCCATCTTTCTCTTCAGATCTGCTTCTCCTTGAGGGCTACTCACTCACTACTGTTTTCAGTCTACATATGATTACTCCTTGAGTTTCTTGAGACTCCAATCAGCAGCGACTCCAATCAGACTTGCCACAATGCTCTTTTCAGAATCAAGTTATCACATTACATTATTGGGCTCCACAAAGCCCATTGAGAAAGAACTGACGGGTTTTCCCCTCCACCGAAAAGGGAAAATGAAAACAAAACAAAACAGAAAGGCAAATGAGTGCAACTGAGTTTTAGTTTCATTAATCTTATAGATTTTTTTTTAATTTCCCCTAAGTTATGAGCAATGGTATCTATGAGGTGGTCTGCCCGCTTTCTGGGAGCTTTATGTGAATGCCACATAAAGTGCTTTCTTCTCTTGCAACAAAGCCACGAGGCCCTGTGGTTTGGGAAAGTCAGGTTTTGCTATCAGGCCAGTATGCTATCCTCTCCATGTCAGTTTGATAAATTCCCTTTGTACACAATGGGGAAAAAATAGATCAGATGGTGTGTGCTCTATTTGGTTCCCAGCTTCCACTCACAGACGTAGAAGAAAATTGTTTTTAAAATGAAGGGTGTTTTTCCCATCTGACAGAAGATCTAGCTGGTGAAAGGAACACTTGAATCTAAACTAGGTCTCTCGAAGGGGGCTCTTGAAAGAAGCCAGTAAAAGGACTGCCCAAGTATTAAATTATTTACCACTCGGAGAGACACCGACTCAGCAGACAGAGACAGAAGTGGAGGAGAGAAGATGAAAGTGCAAAATTCTGAGGAAGGCATATCTTGAAGGCCCGTGGACCTGCAAGGCACAGAAGCCAGAATGACAGCAGTAGATCAGAGGTGACTGATTCCAGTATTGGGAGCAGTATGTGTCAATGCCATTCCTTGTCTCCTAGTCCACTCTGTTCTCCCAACTCCATCTCCTTCTATGTTCTGAGGAGTTCAGGGGTGATGATCAAGGCCCAGATTGCACAGGAGGCAGATAGACAAGGATCCAGATGACAGCTGATGCTGTGAGGTTGTGTGGACCAAGGGTAACTAAGGGAGGGCTGAAAATCTTCTTTAAAGACTCTGCAGACTCAAACCCTCTCAACATATAGATTTTATAATAAAGCTATGTGTCTTTCCATGTGTCACATATGTGGCAACAAAGTGAGACAGACAGAGAGGGTATAATATCAGTTATAAAATTATCAAAGCCATTGGGAAGCAATAGTATTAGTTTATCACATCTGTAGAGCTCTGAAGAAATGTATCATCATTCTGACAGAACGCTTCTGGGAGTAGAGTACTTACTAACTGCCAAGTGTCATGCTAATTCCATGGGTGAAGGGTCCAGAATGGCTTAGAAAGTTCCAGAAGTGTGGATCTTGAGCATGGCTATGAGAACCTGAGAACCACTCTAGGGATGCAACTTAATGGTAGAGCATTTACCTGCCATGCATGAGGATCTATAGTTAAGCCTTAGTATACACATCTCCCCCAACCCCTGCCACCACTTCGGAATAGGAGTCACCATGAGAGACAGGCCTACTACAAATCCATGAAGTCAAAAATCTTAGGAAAGTGGTCTACTTTTTGTGTTGGGGGTTTCTTTGCTTGTTTTGTTTTCATGCAAAGTTCTCTTAGGACTTTGGCCTGTAGCTGAGATCCAGGACTCCTTCTCTATTATGAACCCATGAGAGGTTCAGAAATGTGATGTCTTCACAGCAGCATCTTGTCCTGATACAGGAGCTAAAAGTCAGAGTCAGCTAATCTTTTATCTGTAGGTTCCATGTACACAGAGCTCAGAGAATGAGGTTTTTCACCCAGCATCACTTGCTGTACTCCTAGGAGAACTCAATGTTTTGTTTAGGGATGTGAAGTTGGCTTCAGGAATATTGCATCAACGTACAGAAAACAGCATAAATTCATCTTTATTCAGCAAGATCCTAGTGGCGTGAGTACAGCAGAGACAAAAGGATGGGAAACAGAATAGTTGTTGATATAAGATGCTTAGAAAAGAAAAGATAAACATCTGTAAGAACTTCATAAAAGAAACAGTCAGACAGCAAATTATATAGCTAGTTTGAGGTGCTTTAGGAAATACACATGAGTAGAGAGGTGCTTGCACACAGTAGGACTTATTGAGTGCAAGTAGTAAGTGCTCTGCTATAAAAATGTACTCCTATTTTTAAATCTGTCAATCCCTGAGACAAACAGAGAGAAATGATAAAGATAATGTTAAAATTTTCAATCCACGGTACTCCGACCTTTCAATGTTAAATATTTCCTTGGTAAGAAATATTGGATATACGTTGAATTTGGTACAAAAAAGACCAGATGGGGCAAAGTTCCCGATCCTCTCCCTGTATGGCACTAGCCCACTATTTCACCAATGATCTGAACATGGATAGTTCAGATAAGAACCAGGGCTGTAATTGAAAAAAAATCTGGCTACTGGGTCCTTTTATATGAAGAATGAACTTAGCAGTGTCTGATTCTAAGAAATTTGTTAGATATGGAAGAAAGGAGAAAAATTAATTCTAATAAAAAAGTAATTGGCTCATTTCTTCCCAAAGTATACTTGTCATCAGTCTAAATGTCACCAATACCTTGACAAATATCTCCTGTCAGTTCGTTCTTTTAAGGTGCCATAGTAAGAGCCATGTATTAGAGCTGGCATTCCAGCTGCCTGCTCTCCCTGTAGCATGTATGCCCGGAGAAAGTGTGACAGCATCTTAGAAGAGCTACACCCAAGCAGCCACCCACTTGCCATTGGCAAATGATACCCAACTCCTAGTTCAGGCAAAGTCCTTGTTACATCCCAGGCCTACCAGGGAATTCAGTGCCATTTCACCAATCACAGTATCTCAGGACAGGGAACAAGGAAATGGCTGCACAAACCTACAGCAGTGCTTAGAAGTCAAAGTGTTTGTCAGCTTTGGGACTTGAATCCAAGACTTTATATGCAATAATCATATATTTTGTCACCATGCTTTCACAAACCAAAACTTGCTCTTGAAGATTTGGAGGGAAGATTCCTTAGCTGTCTTTAGCCATGCCATCAAGGTTTAAAAGTACACTACCCAGGGACTTTTCCATCTCAGGGCATTTGGTTTCAGAGGAAGAATCATCTTTGTCTCCACATCAACCAAGTCAACTTACCCTTACCTCATGAAAAACACCCAAGCACAACAAATGCCGGGTAGGCATCCTGGAAGAGCCTGTTCATACTGCTGTGTTTCTGTACCCAATGACAAGTATATTTTGGAAAGAAGTGAACCAATTGCTATTTTGTTAGACTTGTTTTTCTCTTTTACTTTCATATTCATATTCCATTGACACTAATGACCCATAATCCTCCGCTTCTTACATTAGACTCTGACCTTTGACTCTACTGTCTTAGAATACTTTCATCATATTATAAAATTAATGATATGAACTAAATGCTTGGACCACTTTCTCTTCCAGGAAACATCATCCTAGGTGCTTCCAAGAGGAAGGGTTGGCTGGATTCAGTAAACCATAAAGCAGGAGAATGGGGAATAGGACATCTATTGGCAGGCATGAATTGGAGAAGATTGCTGAATTTGTTTAGCAGTAAATGTTTTTATTTAAAAATAAAGGAGGTCATAGGAGACCAGCTCCTCTGCCCTGTCTTCAAGATGTCATCAGTACTGTCATATGAAGTGACAGAGATAGCACTGGAGTGAGGGAGGTGAGGTTTCCTGGGATCACAGTCACCCTGCTGCATTTGGGACAATAGCTTAGAAGCGGATGGAATGGTAGTCACCTTAGATCTTGCACCATCATATGCAGCAGTCATTGTAACTCTAGATATGTTCTATCCTAATGATTCCTCTGCATCAGCTAACCTCAAGTGGGAAGGCTCTGAATGCAGGATGCAGGAACCTGGAGCTGTATCTCCTTCCTCTTGTCAGAACTTTATTAAAATTCTATCTCATGATTTAGATTTTTGTTGGTATCCTAAGAGGCCTTGGAAGATGCCCAGAATGTGAAGGCCTTCTCTCAAGTACATCTGTCTAAAACAGCAGTTTTCAACCTTCTAATGCTGTGGCACTTTAATGTAGTTCCTCATGTTGTGGTGACCCCCAATCATAAAATTATTTCATTGCTATTTCATAGCTATAATTTTCCTACTATTATGAATCATATAGATATCTGATATGAAAGATATCTAATATGTGACTCCCAACCTACAGGTTGAAAACCACTGCTCGAAAGGATTAGTTAGCACTGCTTTGACTGAGCTGCCCTACACGAAGGAGGCAAACTTTAGGATTCCATCCCATTGCTTTCTGCAGCCAGCATCTCAGGTACCACAGACTGCTGTAGTCCTAGACTCATATCAACTGTAATGAGTAGAAAATCAAAGTGTCAAATTACAAGTGGATGCCTTATCCTCATATCATATATTTGGATTTTTCACAATAGAGAACCTTGTAAGGGAGAGAATATCTTTCTTCAGCCCAGGAAATGCAGTTGGCAGCTTCATAGCTGAGTGGAGGGTCTGACAGTAAAGAAGAGGAAAGTTAATTGCCTTTTATTTGGAGTCCTCAGAGTTCACACAGATTCAGGATAAAATTATACCTGCAAAATTCCTCTGTTGTCTCCTTTGCTGACTCTGATTCTTAATCATGAGTCATATTAACCTGTGCTATTGGCTCTCCTGTCTCTGAAATGTGCTTTCTGAGTTCTAGTGTGTTTTAGCAAAGTCTGTCTTTCACTGTAATTAAAGAGGAATACTTGTTCTGATTCCTAGGCATCTACAATCTAAGACCTGAAAATTCTCATTGGTTCCTTTGGTGTCCTCAGAGCTGAAGAGGTATTGCTCACTCCTATCTCTCTAGCCCTCACAGAAGGCAGCTTGTGAAGTCTGGGGAGTTTGACTGGACTTGGTGTTCCTCAGGCATATAGCTGTAGACAAGTCTGGTATCTTCTAACTACACAAGGGAACCTTGAGAAATACAAAATTGTGGAGAACCAAGTTCTCAGAAACTAGAGTGGGATCCAAAGAGCAGAACGTACAGATTCAGAGGAGCTAATGGGGTTGGGACCCATGCATAGTTGGGGAGCTCCTCATGGCAAGAGATTTTCCCCCACAGAATCTGGAGCTAAGGCTGGGGAAAATAAAATAAGGAAGGCTTGTGTGTCTTAAAAAGAGACTTTCCTCTGAGGTCTTCAGGTAACACCAGATTGTAGCATAGCACTCTACAGCCAGCATCTAAAACCAAGCAGAGTAGCACTGTATCCCTGTCCACCTTTCAGGCTGAGTCGTTTGCTGAGGACCCTGGTAAATAAACTGCAACCTTGAGCAAATAAAGGGTTTCAAATAAACACAGTATGTTCACAGAAGTACATTTCTTTAAATATGTGCAGCATGTCGTCCCTCATACACACATGTATGAACTTCACTGAGAAGATGATGCGGTAAAACTGTTAAAGAAAAATTTAGAGCAGAATGAAGTACATGCTCTGCAACCATGAAAGTGGCTGGTTGATCATTTGTGTGTGTGCAGGTGCACACGCATGTGTGCATTCATGCATGCATGGTCATGTGTGGGTGAGTTCTTGTGTATGCAGGTGAACATGTATATGTGTCTGCATGTCCATATGTGCATATGTGTATGTGCAGGTGTATATGTATGTGTGGACATGTGTGTACCTCTTCATGAGTGGATGAGTACATGTGCGTGCAGGTGTACATAAATAATGTGTGTGTTCAAACACAAATGCACATGCATTTGGAGGCCAGAGAAAAACCTACGTGTTGTTCCTCAGGCTCAGGCACTATTTACCACTAATTAACCAATTGCCCTATTTATTTATTGACAAGGATTCTCACTGAATCTGAAGCACACCAGGCAGGTTGTGCTGGCTGTCTAGCAAGCCCCAGAACTCTGCTCCTAACTCCCAACACTGAGATTACAACCATTAAGTACCACACCCAGCATGTTTTATGTGGGATCTGGAGATCAGCCTTAGGTCTTTGTGCTTATAAGGCAAGCACATTTGTCTGGCTAAGCTATATTCTATATTCTGGCTATTACACTTCTATAGATTTTTCTTAGCATTTTGTGTGTGTATAAGCAGTACTTGAAAATACTTTGCATTCTGCATCTTATCATAACAGTGTATCATAGCATTTTCTGTTTCTACCTACCCCTGGTGATTATAGCCTTTAACGGCTACAAGCTAGAACATCTTAAAGAATTCCTGTGATTTGCTAGATTATTTCTGTTGCATATTTAGATTCTTGCCAGGCTTCCTTCAGTTTTGTTGCGATCATTATAAGGCCCTTTCCATAACTGTGTGCATTCATTCTTGCTCCTTTTGAATTATTCCCAGAAGTACAATTACTCTGGCAGAGGTTATAGACTTCTTTGTGGCTCCTTTTATATACTACCATATTGCATGGTGCCACTATGCTCAGGCTTACATAAGCTAAGCTACAGTTCACACAGCATTTTTCCTTCTGATTTCGCACATTTTGCAGATATAAAGTGATATAGCCAAGATCATATAATTGCAACTTTTTCATTGTTAAAAGAAATTTTACAGTGTTTCCATATGTTTTCACTGTGTTCTGTTAGCTATCGTTTATTCATAGCTTCTGCCTACTTCTTTAGTCACGGCTTGGTTTTCTACCACATCTCAATGAGATATGAACCTCTTTGTCACTGTGATACAAAAAGCTTTGTGTAGTTTATTAAGTGTTCCAGTTTCTGCTTTTCTGGTGCTCATTGATTTGGATAGAGTCTTATCTGCCCTTTGTTTCCTTTGAATGCTCATGTTACTTCAGAGCACAGGCGAGTTCTATGATGTACTTGACTATTACATCAGCAGAGGATGTAGATTATTTTATTGTATGCTAGCTGTTCTATGAGTTCATTTTAAAGTAGAATATTTAACTCTCTCATTCTCCATGATCTGATGTTCTTATCCTCTCACTGGCACTGCTGAATGTTCCTCTGACTTGCTAGCCACACACAGGAGACATGGCTTAATCCTGCCTCTCTCCTGTACAGGAACTGCCTCCTTATAGATTATGGTTCACATTTGTCAGATCTATAGACTGCCTGTGCCTGCCATGCACTTCTTTGTGAATCTGTAGCAGGGTGGATTAGCCAATTTTGCTTAAAGGCACTTTATAATAAAGTTCCCTTTCAGAACCAAAATTTCTTACTGTTCACACTTCAGCATTAATTTCACTAACAATCCTGTTAAACCCCAAGATACTCTCTTACTCTTAACTGGAACTACACAAGAGCTATAAGTGAAATTTTGGAGAACAAACAATTACACATATTACTTTTGCCATTCTGTGTAGCACAGTGGACCTTTCCATCTTACCATATCTGAAATTTCACTCAATAATGTCTCTTGTTTCTCCTTAAAGGTTCTACTCACATAAGCAGACTATTAAAATCTTAATAATTTATAATAGTCATGACTTGAGCCTTTCATGGTAAAAATAACTGAACTAGCTGCCTCCGCAGGGTTAGTTGCTTTAGCTTGTGCCTGCTATTCATTTAGCTGATTTAGCTTCTTTGCTTTCATTGTCCTGTATTTAAAAGGCACCATTATTATTTAGCTCTCTTCTATCAAGGAAAATTCATACCTTCTGTGTTCTGCAAGTACCTCTCCTGTGTCCTCCAATCTTCTATACAGATTTTTTTTTAATATATAGCCTGAGTGAAACCAAAGTGAGATGTGGAATAAGCAAGGAAGAAAAAAATCAAAGCTGCCATGTCCAGAAACACCACACTCTGCAAGGCCTTCTAGGATTGTGGCCCTTGAAGTGTGATGGGTCACAATAGATTCCCAGGGAGCCAACCTGTGGTCCTCTTAGAATGCTTCTTAGGGCCTAGCAGCCCCTAAAGTAGAAATGAGCATCTCAGATCACAGAACAAGTTGGTACAGATATGTGACAATCTTGAAGTATTCTTGGCTGGGTAGCAGGCAAGATTTCTGCTTCCATAGTCATGATTTCTGGTTTAACTTCACGAAAGGTGTTATTCTTTGGAAAGTACAAACACTGTAAATATTGAAAATTAATCTTGAAATTATAGGTGAGATGATTGAATTAAGTGTCTAGGGCAACATTCTATCTCTAGACATAGAAAAGAGCCTTCCTTTTACCAGTTTTCCCCTGGTGAACCCTAATATCATAGGGTGACTCCAAGAGTATCTCTATCTCTCTGCCAGTGGTAACATTCAAGGCAGGAATGAGAAAAGCACTCAGAGAAGGTCTCACAGCCTTGAGTAGTAGGCACTGCCTTATAGTGGGTTGGTCTAATGCTGCTTGTATTCTAATGCTAATTTGGGGCCTCCAAGACTGGTTGCCCCAAAGACAGAAGAGTCCTAATAGAAGACAATGAGCGACTGTGCTCCCAGTTAACTGTGATTGGTAAATAAAGATGCCAATAGCCAATAGCTGGACAGAAGAGACCAAGGTGGGGTTTGGGTTTCCAAGCTTAGGACCACAAGGAAGAAGAATGTAGAGGAGAGGCAGAAGGAGAAGCTGTTGTGGGTTAGCTAAGCCATAAAAATGTGGCCAGGTGGGCTGGCCAATTGGAGTTAAAAACAGCCCAGATGGGACATAGGAAATAGTAAGCAATAACTTGGGGTTTTCAGTAGGAAAGTAGATTCTAACAGCGTGGAGGGTAGGCAGCTGCCCATCTCTTGTGCTGTTTAGAGCATATTGTGAATAGAAAGTCTGTGTGTATGCTTTTGAGTGGGAACTCAACAACCTAAGGCAGGGTAGAAACCCCAGGTCTGGATTTTTTAATATTTTTTACTACATTACCCCATAGATATGTCTTTCCTGAATTATTAGTTCAGAGCTGATATCAAAAGTTAATAAAATGTGTTCTTAGCCCCAAGTTCAGATTCCAACTCACACTTTTAAGGCAACCATGGGAAGCTTTTTAAAAAAAATTCCTATACCTCTTTTCTCTGATATGCAAAATGAGGAACAAAGGGCCACATCCTTTATTCATTCACTTAGAAATTATTTCGCGAGTGTCTCCAATTCATCTGAGACTGAAACAAATGGCATTGAAATGGCAGAGGCACAGCATTTTAGTTTGAATGTTCATGGAGGTTCCTTTATTTCTAGGGGAAGGGAGAACAGATACATAACAAAATTAACTTATGGGTTCACGTCAGCTCCTGATAAAGCAGAAGAAAGTGATGGAGGGAGACTATCTTCTTATAAAGAGTGATAGAGGAAACTAGTGTAGTGAGACATTTTGGGTGGAGAAGGTAGAAGCAGGCTGTGAGAACTATGGAAGACATACACTCTGAGGAGAGGGAAAGGCATACGCAGAGAGCCTGTGGTAAGATCAAGGTCATCTAAGCAGTGCACCGCAGTCAAGATGGCTAGAGCAGAAGCCAAGAAGAGCATGTTTCTGATACATGAAATCAGAGTGGCGGAAGGGGGCCAGCTCAGGTAGGGTAAGATTTGCTGACTTGCAGTCAGTGGTCAAATTCAGCCAGAGTATGTATTTGTACAGTTTGCTCGGGTAAGAATGCCTTATACATTTTGAGCAAATTCTTTTTAAAACTACGTGAGGTGTGACTGGTAACTGTTAAGGGAGATCACAGAACTTAACATATTCACTGTGTGGTCTCTCAGGGAATAATTTACAATCCTGATACAGAGAATTGGATGCCATAGTGGGAACATTAGGCTTCTAACTTGATAGCAAGCCACTGGAGGGCTTGTTGCAAGAAAGTAAAGCTGTGGTATACATCTTTGGACAGGGTGGCTCTGGCTGCCTCAGAGACCCACAACTTACTTAATTAAGCAGGCACATTTTGGAGGTTGATGATACATATTGGCCAGATGAGACACAATGCTGTCTCAAGGACTAGGAGCAGTAGGTGGCTAAGTTTTTGCCTGAAGAATGCTTTTTTAAGTGATGCAAATCTTTGTTTTTGATGGATTGAGGGAAAGAAATAAAGAACAATATCTCTCCCCAGTTTGTTTGCTCACTTCCTGACTACGATGTGAAAGACCAAGTGAGAGACTAATTCTTCCTGCCCCTCCAGCTGGACTCCTGCATTCATCTACCACTGACTTCCCTTCCACAGTTTTGACTGTGATACCATTCTCTTATAAACTATTATGGTGTCCCGATGGCTGTGAGACAGAGTCCATACAGTGAGCAAGTGAGTCTTGGTCCTGATTATCCTAATGAGTCTGTCTCCGTACCCCTATTTGTACCAGCTCTTCCTGTCCACGGGCATCACACTAACTACTGAATGGCTGTAAATGTTCAAGTATGACTCATACTACTACTTCCAAGACACAGTCTACCTGTGTTGTGCCTGTTTCTGACCATCTGTATGTTAGCAGTCTGCAGTTGGTCTGCCATTTCAGTCGAGACATTCTGTAACACACGCTCTTTATTCTCTTGGTCTATTCAAAACCCTGTGCTTCACTTCTTTAACATGCATGCTGTTTTCTACGTGCAATCTGACTTTATTTTTGGCTGAGTTCATCTCCCCTACCTCGCTACAGAAATGGCAATAGTATGGTGAGTGGTTGAATACCCTTTGTGAAGTCCAGACTCTGCAATTGGGACCTGTCTGATTTTGAGCATGTTATTTAATCTATGTGTCAGTTCACATGGCTGTAAGATGGGGGTATTTTCATTGCAGCAGTAGTTACTATCAAGTGAGGTGTTTTCTGTCTGCCACTCTGTTCTGTACCTGCCATAGGATTTGAGCCAATTAGATTCCTGCTACATAAGCCCCAGGAAAGATGTCTCTATATGTCTTGTCATTGGTGCAGTCACTGTGTATACACTAGAAAAATGAAGTTAACATCCATCATTAACCCCAGTGGATATGGTACTATTGTATCAGCCATGACACGTAAGACAAGGTGCCTTCTTTAGGTACCAAATCCCTCACATTGGAAATGGGACATTCACTGCTATGTTGAGAAGCTGTTGTGGTGACGCTGTGGTAGTGTGTAAAGCAACTTGTACATCCATAGCATGTGCTCCATGGCATATGATCCTAATAGAAGACTCCTCTGATACAGTAGCACCAGAGACAGCCATTCCTCTAAGAAAGTAACTCTCAAAATCTTGTCCTGTGACTAGCAGCATCAGTATCATCTAGACCTTGTTAGAAATGCAGATTCTCAGGGTAGCCCCAGACCTAGAGAAAGTAGTACTATGGAGTGGGCACCTGGTGATTCTGAAATCCCCTACCATCTAGAGACTATGGTCTTATATGATACAGCAGCTAGAGTGTGAGGCTCCAAGGGTTTGTAGAAAAAAGCTACATTCAATTCAGGTGGGCATCTAAATCTCTTTCTTTTTCGGGTAGCAATATAATGAAAGACATGAGATCCCATCAATGTTTCTAGAAGTATCAGAAGAGAACAAGCCCATGCCCCTCCATAATACTGTTTAAAGTCAGCAAATCTTGGATCCTTTATAATTAGAGATGATAGGAACACAGAAGAATTGGAAAAGAAGGAACCTACAGCTGATAGCAGGACACCTAATCTAGTCACTCGTTCATGTTGGGAGTATGTGCATTCAATTGGAGCCATTGGAAGCATCAGTTAAGTTGTAAGGATAGAAGCTCGTAGGGACAATTCCAGTCAGACAGACAAGATGTAAACTGATTCAGTACATCTAATTTTAACGTAAGGTGTTGACACATTTGTAAATACAGCTGAAGTTAGCGCAAATGATTTCATGAAATTTGGAAATATTGTGAAGAGCCGTGTAATCCGACATGGTATTAAAGTCTCAGAACACTTATATATCTATAGGCAGGGGGAGGGAGAGCACAGCACATTTATATTTAGTTATCAGCTTCTTTTCAATATAACACGTTTGTCTTTTTTCTCTTTAGGCACATTGTATGACATGGGGGAAAATCTCTTTGACAGAGCAATTCTGCTAATTCAAACAGAATTGAGATGAAGCCTCTTACTGTTTATTATCCAGACCTCTGTTTCTCTCTCCACAACATGCTTCTTGTCCTCTATGTTGTTCATTGTCATGCCTAGAAGGGACAGAATGGGCAGGATAAAGCTGCAGACAGTGCCTTGGGCAGCCAGTCTGCAGCCCTGAAAGAATGGGATATATAAAAGATACTTTTGGACTAGAAGAGTCAAGTGCTAAACTTACTCTGATAGTGGTCCATAGAGGATGCCTCAGTGCACAAAGTGCACAAGCATAGGAACCTAAATTCAGATCCCCAACAGATATAATCCAAGCACGGCAGCATGTGCCTGTAATCTCAGCACTGGGAGGAAGAGGCAGGAGGATTCCAGGAGTTTTCTGACTTACTGGCCAACTGGTCAGATTTAATGAGAGATCCTATCTCAAAACAATAAGGTGAAGATTGATAAAGATAGTCCTGTTCACTTTTGCACTCCACACACACACAAGCATAGACACACACACACACACACACACACACACACACACACCACATTGGTAGCTATCTCAGACTTTGAAGTCTTTTGGTACATGTTTAAGGAAGACAGAGACTGTGAGCAGCAAGCATCTTCTTTTAAAAGAGTATTTTTTTAAAAAAAAAATGTTAAATGGGGATAAATTTGCATGATGTGAGGAGAGCTATGTACATACCGAAACATGTTCTTACTTACCCATTTCAGCTGACTGTTCTTCGAACCCATTTGTAACTGGAATAAGTTAGACCTTTGTTTCATAGCGTATGTTGTTCATTTCAGCATAGCACTGTGTTGATCAGAGTCAGAAGCTCAGGCACTAATGACTTGATTTCCTTTGTGCTATTTTATCTTCTCTGACCTTTCTCTCTACTGGTTGGTCAACCACTGTCAGATCATCAAAATTAATGTGCAGAGGAGGGCAGAGAAGACAGCCATGTGGGTCTCTCCACTAAGGGGACTATTCTGCAGAACTAGTTACTCTTTTAAAGTCCTGGATTTCAGAGCCATGCATGGTTGGTAAGATCTGTATAAAAAGGACTATTTGAGTTGGGTGGGCAGAAATCACAAGTGCCCAGAAGGGAACAAAAGACTGCAAGACCCAGAGTGCGCATCACTGCCATCCACCATGTTAACCTCCTGCATTAGGCTATAGTTACTCCATACTTGTTTCTCTCTTATTCTGGCCGCTTCTGAGAAGTTTCAAAGAAAGGTAAGCAGAGCCCTCCACCCACCCCCTTTTCACATGCTTCCAGTGTAGAACAGTTCTGGGTTTCTGTTCTGTTCATCCTGGGCAGAGGCCGATTCTGAGAAGAGCAGCAGGCCTCCCTGCCCTCGCCCAAGGATGTCGCATGGCTGTGCTCACAAGTCTCCCACCATCAATCAGCTGGACATGTGCTTCTTGAATGAATTATTTGGGAGTTTTGCCATAAATAATTTTCTTGGTGTCTGCATCCCAAATTGTGTCGGCTTTCTGCCAGAGAAGCCACAGCTGGTGTGTGCTGACAGTTTTCTTCCTCATTCCCACAGGCAGCACAAGGGGGTGGCCACAGGACCCTGCTCTACGGGCATGCAATTCTCCTGCGGCACTCCTTCAGTGGAATGGTAAGCACATGGAGATGACAGCTTTTGCCATTCATGGAGAAGAAAGGATGAACACTGAGAGAAGTTCAGAATATAAATAATTCAGCCCATTGTTGTCTTCGTATCGCTCCCCTCAAGTTCTAGCAATTTCTGTTTGCAGAGTGTGAGTCTCACTGAGTAAGGAAAAGAGCTGTTCCTTTTCTTTAAAATTCAGCCAGTGTAACCCCACCATGTACAGTACTTTCATAAACTAGGTATGCAGTAAATATTTCTTGAATGCATGACTGATCAAATGAGCTGTGGAGTAACTGATTTATTTGGTTTACAAAGAAAACAAATCAAATGGGAATTGTGTGACATTTCTCTACTTGTACACAGCTAAAGAAACGGAGTCATGTCCAGGGCCTTGAGTCCTGGAAGAATTTGAAGGTATTATGCTAATCCAGTGGCAAGAGGAAGATAGTGGATGAGGCAATCACAGAAAACTGGTCCAGGCTCTAACTAATCAGGGATTTAAAACCAGAAGACTAGAATAGGGATAATTCAGCTAACTTGGGAAGAAAGGGCTTGGAATGAAAACCATGCAATAATATAACAAATATAACTTAGAAGATGCATGTGCTACCAATGTTTTACAAAGAGTTATTGAGAATGTTGTGATGTTGATTTCGTATAAAATGAACTGACACCAACAGTTCTTTCTGTCAGCTCCCAAGTATGTAGTTCTCCAGTGCTATTGGTATAAGGAAGAATAATCATTTTCTAACCCTAATAAAACTGATACACTTAGCATGCAAACATGAGGACCTGAGTTCAGAACCCCAGCACTCACCTAAAGAGTAGACATAGCGACATGTGATCTTAGCAGTGGGAGGGGGAACAGGGAGCTTATTTTCCCGCACTTACACGGGTTCTTCACGAAAAATTCTTCTTGAAGCTTGGACTATCAAATTGTAGTGCAATCAGCAGCTACTTCTTAAATAATTGATTTGCTGCAGTATATTTTGTCTGAACACCAGTACAAAGTTGACATTTCAGACTGAACACTGACTGCTTTAGTCCTTCACAGTAAAGGACAGAACAAAACTGCATCTGAGTATTGGGGCAGGTTTGAATGGGGGAACCATTTTACTGGCAGTCTCTGGAAAGGAGAGGTGATCACCTTTTAGAATCTGTTATTTATGTAGAGAGCAAATGAGACCCTAAAATGTGTTTTTCTACCCAGATAGAATAAATAAATCTTGAACCAGTATATTCCCCATGGCTCTCAAAACTAGCAGCTAGCAGCTTGGTAGAGATGTTAAATTCACTGAAGAATAAAACCACTCCATATTAATATAAACTCTGTGTTGGTTTTTTAAAAGTGCCTTTGGAATAAAGCCATTGGAATAAGATGTTTTAGAATGCAATAGTTTTCCACCTGCTTGCAGAGAGCTACGAGTGTGCCTGCGCTTCTTTCTCTCACACTCTAATTCCAGCCTATACCACTGTGCCATCAGCAAAGAAGCCAAGGAAAAGGCCCTGGGTTTACTTCCTTTCTTAAGCTGCTTTAAAAAAAAAAAAACATTTTAAAAGTTTCACCTGCATATCTCTTATTATAATCCACAGGAAAGGATAAATGTTATTTTGAGAGGTTTAAACACTCAGGAGATTTAAAAAAAATAAGACTAGTAGCAGTTGATATGCCACAATGGACAAGATATTTCCACACCTGTGGGTCACAACCCATTGGGGTCAAATGATGTTCTTATGGCAGTTGCCTAAGACCAGTGGAAAACACTGATATTTATATTATGATTCATAACAGTAGCAATAAAGTAATTTTATGACTGGGGGTCACCACAACAGGAAGAACTGCATTAAAGGGTCACAGCATTAGGAAGGTTGAGAACCACTGCCCTAGAGGAAGAGCTACAGGTGGCTAATGGCTGCTGAGAGAGTGGCAAAGAACAAAGTCCCACATTGGCTACCCAACCTCAAGTAATCAGTCCTGGACATATGGACTCAGTAGATTATATATCCATGTGGGAGGAGGGCGCATGCATATGTGTGCGCACACAAGCATACATGTATGTGTATGTGTATGTGTATGTGTATGTGTATGTGTATGTGTATGTGTATGTGTATGTGTATGTGTATGTGTATGTGTATGTGTATGTGTATGTGTATAATGTAACAAAAATAATCGAAGAGGTCATGAGTTTGGGAGGCCATGTGGGAAGAGTTGCAGGAGGAGGGGCAGGAATGAAATAGATGCAGTACTCATGTATGGAGTTCTCAGAAAATATTAAATTAGAAGAAATGAGGGGATTATCTGATTTTCCAGCTTTTCCCACTCACCTTACTTATCTGAGCACAAATTTTATGATTATTCCAATGTAATTTGTTCTAATGTGCTATACATTAAAGTTTTGTGTAAGCATCAATTATACAAATGTGCTATTTTATGTGATTTCTTGGTTCAACATCTTATAAAAATAAATATTTGCTATCTACACATTCTTTAGTACTCTTAATGGAATGGCATAATAGTCCATAAAACAGAAGACCCAGCATTGATCTATCTGCTTCTTTACTGCTGGTCATTAATGGTTCATTTGTATTGTTTTCCAGTTCAAGTTAAAAGTTTCTCAGAATACCTTTGGACTAAAACATATTGAATATTTCAATTTTACTATATAGAGTCCTAGAAACTACTAAACCATCAGATAAGAATGTCTTTGAGATTTTAGATTTAAAACAAAAAGATTTTCCAAAAGGGTAATGTCAATTAACTTTCCAATGAGGGAGAAGACTGAGGTTTGTTGTTGTTGTTGTTGTTGTTGTTGTTGTTGTTGTTGTTGTTTCAATTAATGGGAATTTAACTAGTAGTGGTGCCAGGTGCCAGGAACTGGTGAAAGGGTGTGACTCCTAGAATGTGCTCTTGCTCCACAGTATCTAACGTGCTTGACCACATCAAGATCCCAGACCGATAAGCTTGCCTTTGATGTAGGTCTTCAGGAACACGCCACAGGTAAGTTGTCATTCCCAGCTTCGGTCTGGTGGGGTCTTATGCTAAGGACTTTTGAGAAAGATGCTGGATATGTTACTCATTTGGAATTGTACATCAGCAAGGTCAAGAAGATAAAACTGATTTAAAAACCTCTGAGGCTGAGTCACGGGAGGATGTGTGAGGCATGAAAACATGGGTACTCAGGCAGGGACCATGTGATGTTTGAAGCCTGAGAGCTGAAACTGCTCTAATGGATTACTGCTATAAATAGACAGTTTAGTTCTTGGGAACCGAAGGTACTGAGTAAGTGCTAAGGCAACAAATAAAATGACTTCATAATGGTGAAATGTGTCTGGCCTAGAGAATTGGAACCTTTGGATTCTGCAAACATTCCATTCCCAAATGACGTCAGTGATGCCCACCAGCCTCAGCGTGGTCCTCATAGTGCGTCTCCAGCATACTTACTGTATAGTTTTCTATAGGTTTACTTAGGTTATTGCTTAAATACCACATATAAAACTTAACTCTGTAAGGGAAGAAATGGGTTGTTTTGTTTTGTTTTGCCAGAAAGGAAATATATCAACAACTAAAAAGCCCAATTGTCAAATAATTGAAAAAGCCATGACAAAATGTCAGTATACTTGATCTAAACTTAAAACTTTTGTGATAGGATTAGTTCAAAAGAGAGAAATTTTTTCTAAAATTTCACAATGAATAATCCAATATCATTTGTCTTCTACAAAGTATCAAACATTGTATACCTCTCCTCATCTACATAAACATATGTATGTGAATAAAGTAAATATATATATATATATATATATATATATATATATATATATATATTCACATAATTTATTCACACTCAGCCAGACAGAGTAGTGTTAATGGAGGCTGAGAATGGAGAATCATGAGTTCAAGGTCAGCATGGGCTGCCTGGTAGGATTAAGATCAGTCTAAGCTACATAGCAAAGTCTTTATAGAAGTGGGTACCAAGAAGTGGGTACCAAGAAAGGTGGTGGCCAAAATGATACCAATTCCCTCTCTGGAATCCAGAAATGAAGGACAGATGCCCAGGAAAACTATTTTAAAAGTTGCATTATCAAGAAAATACCAGTTTCCTGGGGGCTATTCTGAAGACCAACAGAGAAGCAGATAGAAGTTGAAACAATACATATTTCACCTCAGTTAAGGGAAATGCTTTGTATTATCTGCAACTAACCAGCAGAGGAACAGCTAGCCAGGAGACAGCATGGTCTCTGTGGCTAGAAACATGTGTGGACAATTGGACCATCAGTCAAGGGCACTACATATAGATTTCTGCACTGGGTAGAGACTGCACTGTTACCAATTAGGAGGTGTGGTTGCAAGCAACAGAAACTGATTCAAATGACTTCAAGACAATTAAGGATTTTCTGGCAGGATACTGAGTAGAATCAGACTACAATTAGGGCTTCAGAATTAACCAGGCTATGGAAAGAGAGACCAGGGAAGTAAAATCACTTTGGGAACTACAGAAATTGTGTTTAGAATATAGTCTGTAACATTATGGCATTTCCCACTAACAGGACAGCAGTTCCAATGTTACACCTCCAAGAAAAGACAAAAGTCTATGCTATTGTTCTAAAATGAGCCTAGTTATCAATTAAGGATTCAGATATCTGATTTTATGATGATCAGAAAACATGTAGAATCCTATAACGTGCCCTGACTGGTTCTGTGACCTGCACAGAGGTATCTTCTCCCTTTATACACAGAAAAAAATGGGACTTTCATGACCTCTTCCCCCCTAAAATAAGATCATGTGTGAATTAGATTTGGGGTTTCTTTGTTTTCAGCTTATGTGTTTTTCTTCAAGTATAATTCCTCTAAAATGTTGTCAATCTTTGCTAAAAATTACAAATTGAGTGAAATGTCACAGTATGAATATGAGTTGGCCTCTCTGTATAAGCCAGATGCCAATCTTGGAGCATGCAATCAGAAAACTCATGTAGTTTTTCTATTTATAAAGCAGTGAAACGGTGTTATATTTTCTGAAAGCTGGAAAGGGGTAGAGAAATATGAAATTTTAGTAAATTCAGAAAATGTCCTTAATTTACTATTAGAGCCTCTAATGAAAAGAAAGAAAAATAGATTCTGTTACTCATTTCATAAGTTGTTTTCTGAGTCCCTGGAAATAGAATTTGTAGGAACTTTGGTGACAGCAGATATATGAGCCTAGTAGATATATGAGCCAGGCCAGGTTCAAACAGGCTGCTCAGAAGCTGACTTGTGTGTGGATGCATAGGAAAGGGCTGACTGACTGTATCTTCATGCAAATTTATTGCCTGAAGTACTTTGCTTTTTTTTTTTCACCCTTGATCTATTCCAGTCATATTCTCCTTGAGTCTGGAGAGTGCACTGGCTTCCACTATTAACAATTGGGGTTTTATGGGATGAGATCTATCATGAAGAGGGGTCACATGGAATCTACTAGGGTAGAACTCTAGTTCTTTAGCAAGCAATCTTGTAAATGTTTTTTAGCACAGAAACCTCTTTGGAGTTATGAAGAAGTGGGCTGATCCTCAGCTGTGTTGGATGTCAAGGAGAACATGTGAAAAAATAGCTTAAAAGATGAATGTTTTATCAACAGTCTGATTTTTGTTTTGTTTTGTTTTGTTTTGTTTTTGTTTTTGTTTTTGTTTTTGTTTTTCAAGACAGGGTTTCTCTGTGTATCACTGGCTATCCTGGAACTCACTTTGTAGACCAGGCTGGCCTCGAACTGAGAAATCCGCCTGCCTCTGCCTCCCAAGTGCTGAGATTAAAGACGTGTGCCACCACTGCCCAACTAACAGTCTGATTTTTTTTAACCAACACACTGATAATTTTTTAGGCTGAACAGACTGAATAATCACTGTACTTACGAGTTTGGTTGTTCAGTTCTTCACACTTTTAGTGTTTGTTTTGATTTCAGTGTTTAGGCATACAGTTAGAATTCAGATTCATGAGGACATGGTTGTAAAGTGACATCATACACATTCTGCAAGTGCTGCCATGCATTTTGGAGCCATGGACTGACTGGTTCGTCCACTCTAGGAGTTCAGGGAACAACTCCAAGGACCAGAGAAGTGGCAGAAAAGCACCCCTCTGTCTTTTGTGTGTGTCCATTTGTGATGATCTCCATGCTGGATGCCCTCTCGTAGACCCCAGACTACATACTGAATAGCTGATCACTTATCACTTTTAATGTAAAGGTCACGTATAATGCATTTTAATGTAAAGGTCTTTTATAATGCATTTTTAAATTTAATCAAATACGTACACATAATTTTAAAAAATAAATGGTATTACAAATATCTGCTCGTGCCTCTAGGCCCCTGCCTTGGGCATCTGTATTCAGCTTCTCTAGTATCACTTGATGTCATTTATGAAAAATATGTATATACTGCCATTTCATTATTCTCTCTAGATTAGGTTTATCTAGTCGTGTCTTGATAAAGCTTTATTCTTACATTGTACTCTTCACCATCCTTCTTCCTTACACTTTACGTATGATCATATCTATTTTATATAAAAACCAAAGCAATAACTACATTGATATAACTACTGTCACATATTTGTAAGTAACCCACATGGTGTACTAGAATCAAGTTTGTTTTACTGCTTTAAGGCTTTGTCTTAGTTTGTTTCGTCTTCTGTGACTAAATTATGGAGTCACTCCCAAGCTCTCCCATTGAACAAGATTGTCCCTAAATTATTAGGTTCATCCTAGCTTCATAAGTAATTCATAATTTAGCTTAATTCTGTATTAAAAGTATTTTTTTCCTGGCTTCCTTTTAACTTGTGTTCTGGCTATTTCGACAAACATGTTCTGATTTCCGATGCTTTGTGTGTGCTGGTTTTTCTTTTCTTAAATCTCCTGTTTCTTTCTCTAATGACTGAAATCCCATGGTGTGTCTTGTGGATCCTTTCTTTGTGCAGTCTCAGGAGGATGCAGTGTAGGGTGGATTCTTACCTAGGCAAGGAACTCTGGGGACTTTTTCTACTGGCAGATGCTTATTGGCCGGCACTTGGAAAGGTTTAGAAATGTTCTTTCTCTGTTAATACTCTCTATTCCTGCTTTCTGAGGGAGCTTTCTAGATTGATTTTTAGTAATTTTTTTTAGATTTTTATTTTGATTGAAATATAATTGCATCATTTCCTCTCACCTTTACTCCTCCAAAGCCCTCACTAGCCTCTCCTTCTAACTCTTCCTTCCCTCTCCTCACTCCCTCTCAGATCATAATTCTCTTCTTTTTTAAAGACACAGTCTTACTGCATCATTCTGAAACTCTTTATGTAGAACAGGCTGGCCTCAAACTCAGTGGTGGTCTGCCTGCTGATGCCTCCTGAGTTTTTGGATTAAAGGTGTGTGCCACTATGCTCAACTGTAATTTTTTTCCTTCCTGTTTCTACTGTTTCTAATCGTGTGTGTGTGTGTGTGTGTGTGTGTGTGTGTGTGTGTGTGTGTTCCTTTTGGGAGACTTTTCAACTGTGTATATTTATCTTTTTTCTCTTCAGAGTAATATTTTTTTAGTTTCTTAAGGGATTCTTCATGATAGTTTCCAAGTATAATAATTTCTTTCCTTACGAGATTGTTAGTTGTAAAATTATTTAAAGCCTTTGTTCTCTATAATCTTTATTTTTCTCCCTTTCGGGCCAGCACACTATTTTTATTTGTTTATGTCAATGTTAGTTAGAAGCTTTCCTTAAATTCCATGTAATCTTTTGTCTTTGCTCATATTTAGGTCAAGGTTTAAAAAAGCAGACAGGAAGCTGGGATATAGCTTGGCATCTGTTAAACCTTGCTCTGGGTTTATATTTGAGAGTCCTGGGCATTTAAGAGAAGAATCTCAAACCCTGGCATCTTAACCTTTGGTACATTGACTTCCCTAAAATCAATCTTTAAATCTGAGGACTGGTAAAAATCATTCAGCTTTTGCAAGTGGCATTCTGGAAGCCGAAGGGTAGAAGCAAAGGGAGAGAAGTTGGGGTGTTTCTAAGCGCTCATCAACTGTAGTTATGTGTTCTCAGAATGACTCTACTTTCCAATTTGGCAGTGTCTTATGGTGTTTCTAAGGTCAAACCCTTGGTGGTAAGACAGACACAATTCTTCTGTGCCCTGGAGGAGGAAGAGGCAACTACTTGTGTGGGATGAGGAGGGGATCTGGGGCTTAGATGTTCTTAAAACCTTTTTTTAGCCATTCTTCCTGTTTACAACCCATCTTTACCTCGAGCCCAAGTGGTTTTCCTGCTGGAATCTATTCATAGCAGGATGTGCTTTTAAGTCATCGGTTTCTTCTCCATTTTCTTAGTTAAAATTGTGAATTTTTTTCAATAACAGTTTTTTGTCCTTGGTACATATATTTTCCCATATGTTTTAAGCTGTGTTAGTTTTTATAGGTTTGGGCCTTAAGAAACAAACAAAAACTCTATTTAGTACTGTTTCAGTGCATTTCAAACAAGGTGAGGAAGAATGATAAGATTCTTTATATGTTCAATATGTTAATGAAATAGGGTCCTCAAGAGCCTCTTTCTGTGTGGACAAGGGTTAAGATCCTTTAATATAGTCCAAGATAGCCTCAAACTCAGTAAGTCACGGACAAACTTGAACTTCTGATCTTCTTGCCCCTACATGTACCATCAAAACAGAATGAAATCTGTTCATTTTTTAAAAGATGTAAAAGAAGTTGTGAAAAAACATATCTTATATCCATTAAAAATATTCAGACTTCTGAACTACGGACCTCCAATGGTCTTACCCAAATTTTGTCTTTCTGTCTTTATGTCTTTAAAATGAAAAATATAGTCAAGAGCACACATTAGACAACAAGCATGGTTGTAGGTAAATGGGAATTGAAGCAGAAAGAGTTAGACCGAGGGAGAGGTATGTCACTGGAAGGGATGTGGGGCAGAATTAGGAGGACTGCCTTCTAGGATGTAGAGGCTAACTCATGAAGCATTCATGTAGGAGAAGCCTGTTGGTGGACCATACATCCTGCTTCCAAACAAAGGTCTGAAGGAGAGAAAGTGCGAATTGGAGATGACCTTATCCTCGTCAGTGTGTCTTCTGAAAGATATCTTGTAAGTACCTCTTGACAGTAGCATCTTTTCTTTTCATAAATATCTTCTTTAGGAATAGGTGGGCAGGGGAAACAGAGCCACTGCAGGCTGGGTAGGACAAGGTATCTTTCTCCTGTGAGGCAGTTCTGGTGCCTGGAATTTAACTGTTAGCTTCTTTTTAGATTATTGTGTTGTATTCAGCAAATCCTGCTAAGATGAATTAAGTCACATTACTCTGAATTTATCACATTGTGTGGCTCTTGCCAAGTGGAAAACAAGCCGGCAAAAAGTAATGCAGGGAAATAAGCTTGCTAGAGAATGAGGGTGTAAAAACATCAGTGCATGGGTTATTACAGAGGCTGACAGAGGCATATGAGGTCTTTCATCTAAGGATAGGTACCATTGGAGCTCCATTCAAGGTAGGAATGCCTAAAGACTGAGAAATGCCCAAGGTAAGTGTTGAATTTCTCAGCAGTTTCTCATAGGACCAAACCTGACAGCCACTTTTGCCTTGCCGTCTCCAAATGTTGAAGTAATTTTATTCCCATTTGTGAGGGTCTTTTTATCCTACAAGAAGTAGACATTTTATAATTGTGTAGAGTTGGGAATGCATCTGAGGTGACGAGGTCACCACTTTTCTGTCACCTCTGTGGCTGCATAGTTCTTTCTGGAATAAAGTGCCACCTATGAAACTACTTGAAGATTGGGCTAAGAAAGGTCCCACACATATGTAGAAGAAGCCATGGGGAAGGGAAGCTGTTTAACTTAATGCTTGACATTCTGGTGGGCAGCTCTGATGGGAATAGACTAGTGATTTAAAGGAGGTTTCATTTCTTTTCCCATTGTAGCATCTCTCGATATCAAATGGTAGCATCCAAGTGGATGCCTCCTTTATGCAAACACTCTGGAACGTGCATCCTACATGTTCAGGAAGTAGCATCGAAGAAGGTAGGCCATCCCTCAGCATGCCATTCCCTCTGAGCTGTGGATGATAACATTTTCTGCTGTCTCTCAACACCCACATACAGCATGATTTTATTTCTCCTACTTTTTGTATCTGATATCAGTATAGATTATTTTCTATTATTACTCCTCATAGACATCATTGACCTTGATTTAATTCTTTGGTAACTGTTGTTAGTTTATCACTACAAGCACACAGGAGTTGCTTGCTATTGGTAAGTATTTTTATTTTATTATTCATGCTTACTATTCGTAAGCAAACAGGCCTAGAAACTTCCATCTTGAAAGAGATCATTTGCTGGAAAGATGAAATGGCTTATACCCCAACTCCACTCTATGCCTCTCTCCATAGTAGAAAGGAACTTCCTTCATAATAAGTGTATAATTGGTCTTTGGTTTTTACTTACCAATATAGAACACCCCTTAAAATAATAAATAAAAATGTTTCACAATTAATTGTTTCTGTGGAAATAAGATCATTTAGCAGTTAAACTACAGAGTTTGTAAATGACAAATCCTGTTTGCTGGTACGATATGAGGAGCTGTTAAAAATCAGGGTTCTATCCCCACTCTCTCTCCTTTCTTCTTTCCTCCCTCCCTCTGTCTTTTCTGTCTTTCTTCTTATTCTCTCTCTTCCCTCTGCCTTCTCTCTCTCTCTCTCTCTCTCTCTCTCTCTCTCTCTCTCTCTCACCCACCCACACACACACGTGCACATACAAACAAACATTAATATACCTTTGTAAATTTACCATCAGTTTTCCTTCTTATCAGGAATCAAGACTCCCTATCTTAAATCTTTCCCTGGAAAGTTTCAGCCTTGTCTTGATGTTAAATGTTTCATCTTCACTACAGAAATAAAATTATCTAAGTCCCAACAGAGAGCTTGTGGAGATTAATTAAAGAGTGTTCTCACAGAAGCACTGAGTGCTCTTATGTGGATGAAATCTGAAGGGCTCATCAGCTCGGTCAGCTGGCTGGGTGGAGAACGGCCTTTCATCAGCCATAACCCTGCCCTCATGGCTAACCCTGCCCTCATAGACGTTGGAGGCCCTTCACTTGATGCTTTCTCCGTGACTGTGATCCACACTCTCACAGATTTCAGCTAAAAAAAAAAGCTGTAATGCACAGTACTTGGCAGTTTTCTCAGATGAGGAGGATATTGATTGGAAAAGCCCACAAACTATTCATGATGGACTCTTAAGCAGCGATAGTCTCACCATCAAGAGAGGATCAAGAGTTTAATCAAGAGCTTGATGGCTGAGGTTTTTAATTTTCTATGTAAATCGGCTACTAGGAATTCCCTTCAGTATGTCTTGAATTATTTAAATGCAAAAATGCAACTGTACATATTAGTATAATTAGCTATTGGAAAAATACTTGTGCATATTTGAGGGAAGTTTAAGCTAATCTTTTCTTGCCTCAGTTTAAAAAAAAATAAGTGCTAAGGCAACTCCAAGTATCTCTGTACAATATGCTCTGGTAACACCATTTCCCCTCTGGAATGATTTCTCCTTGTTAATGTTTTAATCCTGCACCCAAAATAGTTGGAGACAGCCCCCCCTCAAGTGATCTAATTATGTGATTTAAAAAGAAAAACTTCTAATACAGACATTGAACATATTAAGTCCATATGTCTCCTGAGAATGGAGTAGCCTAGAGATTTTTTTTTAATTCAGAAGAATAACAAATCCAATTTCTTTGTGCAAAATTAGCTTAGCCGGGCCTGCCTCCTGCGACTGTGCTACCAGAATTAATGCTTGGAATTCATTTGAAAACTAATGGGTCATCGTGCCCTTGAAGTTTATTGTTTCTTTTCAGGGTCTGAACTCACAACTATTGAGATGCCTTTTTGCTGAAATCTAAGTGCTCGTTGATAGCAGTTGCTGCACATGTCCGTTCAGACCTGCTAGAGTCATTCTGCCCCACCCCCACTTTGGGAAATAGATGCACCGTCACATTTGATCTGTATTAGTTAACTACAATTGAAAACTACCTTCTCCTAAAATGTCTCTTAAAAGCATATTATTTCCTTTTCCTAAATAACACTTAAAAACAGATTGTCACCCCGTTCTGACTAATTTCTATCCCATTACCATAATTTGATTTGGATTTTTGCCAAGTGTATACACTAAGGTTGTAAGATCTGGTGATTTGGTATTGAGTTATTAGCTTCTTACAAAACTGGAAAATCCTATTTATTCTAACAGTAATTTTTCATTTTGTTTTGTTTTGTTTTTTGGTTTGTTTTTTTTTTTTAAGTGATAACACACTGCTTTTGCCTTCTACTTGATGTTTGGCCTTACTTATTTCTCAATAACTTAACTACCAGAGTTAGAATTCTTTTCCACTGCAGCCTGGATTCATGGACTTTATAGTTTCCCATGTGTACCACTCTGACTGTTTTGTAGAACCAGGAGTGACTTCCATGAATTCGACCTTACTGA
The DNA here is from genome assembly GCA_030674055.1 of Rhabdomys pumilio. Classification (NCBI taxonomy): domain Eukaryota; kingdom Metazoa; phylum Chordata; class Mammalia; order Rodentia; family Muridae; genus Rhabdomys; species Rhabdomys pumilio. The sequence continues at coordinate 177,121,792 of JANHMN010000002.1, read as the reverse complement.
ACACAATGTTCTCCTTAAGCTTTTGATCAGTTATTATGGTATACCATTCTTTCATAGGATACCTACTTGGTGGCCATGTAGTTCGTCTTTTCCATGGTCATGATGAATGTTTGACGATACCATCTACAGATCAGAATGATTCTCAGCACAGGTAAGCCACTATCTTCATTCTGTCTGAGCTGCCTCCACTCTCCGGTAAGTCGTATTAAATACTTTGCATTTTTGGCCACACGTGATTTGTGTCGGTCTTTCTCACTTAGACTAACCTTCATCTAGCCACAAGCTTCAGTTTGTTAAGTAGGAATAGCAAGACAGAAGTGTTTGCTCAAAAAAAATGTGTTTACCTTCAATCTAAGCAAGAATGCTCCAATGCATCTCAAGCCATTCATTGTATTTGATTACTCCTATGTCTGAATCATCCACATTGTTGAGAGGAATCAGCCATTCTAGAGAGGCTGTGTGTTTACATAAGTTATTGATGGTCCTTGAAAGGCAGATTATCTCTGTTCACCCCATTTAGTGGACTAAATAATTGAGATGGAATTGTTGGTTTCATTTTTCTTGATACCAACTCATGTGGAAGAAACCAAGCGTCAGAATTCATAGAAGTTGGATTTAGCAAGTAGCTGTCCCAAAGACTATAGTTAGAGATAATATAGAGGTGAATTATATCTTTAGTCCAATAGGTGATTGTTTAATGGACTCTTGTTAAAGATTCAAAATTATGTGAATCAGCCCTGTTGTATATAGAAGACACTGTTTCCTTGAAGTTATCCAGCACCTCTGGACTTTATACTCTTTCTGCCTCCTCATCTGTAAAGGCCACTGAACCTTGAGGGGGACAGGTTTAATAAAGCTCCAGTTGTGGATCTCTTAGTTAATTCCCATCTACTGCAAGGATGTAGCACTATGTCATTAGGAATCACTTTATTGGTATGCTCCTTTATGTGGGAAAAAAAAAAAACTCTCGAGGGGCGGGAGTGGAGAGGAGATCCAGGGGCCGGGTCCCACAAGGGCCTGTGGTGGGGTTCCGCTGCTCTTCCCACACCGCTGGCAGAAGGGTCTCACATGCATGAGTTCAAGGTTCCAAAGTTCCAAAAGTTTGCAATCTGGTGGTGGTGCAGGCCCAATCGACACGTGGAGTCTGGTTTTCCAAAGCTTTTATTGTTCATGGCGTGGTGAATAGGTGTAGATGGTATGCGCTTTCCCTGCAAAAGCCAGGCTCCCCTGACTTTTTATAGGGAGGGGGAAAAGGGGAAGGGATAGCTTAATTAGCTACACTCCCCCCCCCTCCCCCGCCTTTAGATAACTCATTAATATTTAAATCTCTGGAGGTGGAGACCTCTGCCTGTGTCCTACGTGATTGAAGGGTGCAGGTTAAATCATCCAAGGCCCAACACCTTTAGCCTAATAATCAATACACTAATAGTAGTAAGGGAGACTAACTGGTTGGTGTGTGTGTGTGTGTGTGTGTGTGTGTGTGTGTGTGTATAATTTTTGTTTTAATTTTTCTGTTTTAATTTTATTTTTTATTTTGTTGTTGTTTTTCGTGTGTGTGTGTGTGTGTGTGTGTGTGTGTGTGTGTGTGTGTAAGAGAGAGAGGGAGGGAGAACATGAAGTTTTATGAGTAGGGAATTGGAGAGGACCTGAGGAGAGTTAGAGTAAAGAAAAGAATATCAAATATATTATATGAATTTTCCTCAATAAAAAGTTTTTAAAAGATTCAGAATTTTATTAAATGGAAGATATTAATGCATATATATATATATATATATATATATACTCAAGATTTATTACTATTTTTCTTATCCTCAGAGGAAGAGTACATAAAGTAATCTGCCCTGTGACTGTAGAAGTCTCATATATTAAGTAAAAATCAAACCTCTTATCTAAATTCAACTTAATTTTGACAGTAATTGGTCTAAACTGGTGACTGCAGTATCTTATCTTGTTGTTATGCTTACAAGATCTTTCTCAACTACATTAATTTTACTAAATTGGTGACATCATAGACAAATCCTGACACTTTTCAGATTATCTTGTTCAGACTTCTGCCAATGGTGGCATCCTGGCTTGTTTCAGATGGGAGCTTAGAAAGCTGGAGCTTTGTTGACTATTTGTCAGTGCTCATCCCTTATTCTGTGTGCTGAAGGACCAAGAAGCAGCATGATTGAATGTATTTCTGTGTATCTTAGAAACTGTCAACTGGTGACTTGAGTCCCTTACAGTGTGAATCTCTTCCTACTGCTATGTTTCCTGAACGTCCTTTATAGGACCCAGATGTGACATAGAACAGAGTGGAGAGCACACTGAAACTAGACCTATGTATGTATTGCAAGTGACTTGCTCTGTTCCTCCTTAATGGCTGACAGTGATGTCTACATGCTGAAGGAAGTTCAGTCAATCTGATTTCCCTTGGAATTAAGGATCACTAGCTAAATATTGTCATGCGATCTTATTCAGTTTCTGATTTTTTTTTCATTTCATCTTTGTTTTGTTTTTATTTGATTTTAGTGGGGTGGGTTTTTTTTTCTTTTTTCTTTTTTCTATTTTGAGAGTCTTACTATATAATCTGTTTTGCCTAGTGAATCACTACGTAGATTTGGCTGGCTTTGAACTCACAGATACCCACCTGCCCCTGCCTCTTAGCTTCGTGATTAAACACCTGGCTTACTGTTGCTTTTATATTTTACTGTGCTATATTAAGTGGAAGGCTTTCAGATAGCTAAAATAACTGAAGCTTATAATAGTGTATGGTGGTTATCTACATCGAAATGAATCATATTACATCTTTATCAGCTTTTTCCTCCTGTTCTACTTTTGAGGACGGGAGTTTGGAAGACATAAAGTGGTTACCACATGCATTGCCTTCATCTCTATTATTAAAACTACAGCCACAATAGAAATAGCCTGATCTGGAACTATGAAGTATGAAGATGGCTCATCCTTTGATAGTAATTCCTGTTAAGTTCTCTAACAAGATCCTGTGTGTTACGGCCTGAGCTGCCCCACACTTGGGGGCCAAAAATGTCACAAACGGCTCTGTCAATGTTGGGACCCTCACTGCCAAAAGCCTTGGGGGCTAAATTGTTAGAGCCTGCACTGCCCCATGCTGCTCCAGTCTCCAGGTCGGGGTTCAGCAAGAGAGAGAGTGAGGACGGATGTGAAAAGTGGAGACCAGACAGAGTATGATTCAATTCTGTTTATTCTTCAGTCTCTCTTCTTCTCTCCAAGTCCCTAGTTCCAAGTCCCTAGTTCCTAGCACCTAATCCTAGTTCCAGTTGCTAGTCTCTTTCCCAGTTCCAAGTTCTTTCTCCAAGTGCTAAGTGCCTAATGTCTAATGCCTAATTCTGTTTCTTCTGAGTTCTCTAGTCCAAGTGTCTTCTACCTAATGCCTAATAACTAACTCCAAGTTGTACTGTCTAATTCCAAGTTCTTCCTCCAAGTGCCAAGTGCCTAATACCTAATACTCTGTTCCAAGTTGTACTCTCTAATTCCTAGTTCCAAGTTGTACTGCCTAATGTATAATAACTAACTCCAAGTTGTACTGATGTCAAGTAATCTGTTGTCTGGTTCTCTGATCTCTCTTCTGTCTGCCTCTTGCCTTTTATATGTCTCACTTCTAAGCCATACCTCTAAGTCAGGCCCTTAAATCATGCCCTTAGGCCTTGTCTCTAAATCTAATCTCTAAGTCACGCCCCTAAGTCTCACACACCTAAGGGAAGATCCTGGGTATCTAAAACAAGATGTTATCAGAGTGTGCTCAGCTGTTGTAGGCTAATGTAATCAAGTCTCTTGTCAAGGTATATGGCTCAAGATGGCTGCAAGAATGATAGCTGCCTTCTGTCGGCTCCCCACACCTGTGTAAAGGGGAAAGTAGAGAAGTATTTGAAAAACTTAGTTGGGAGAATGAGGGAGATGGTGATCAGGTTCCAAAATAAGTGCAATGGAACAAGAATACAGACAAAAGCAATAGCAAGAGGCACCTGGATGTGGACAAGGACTTCATAGGATTTGGTTGGTGTTACCAAGGAAGATGACAAGACATACTTGTCCCTTTCCTTTGCATGGCAGCATGAGGGACTGAGATTGGATAAGGAAGCAACCTTTGGGAACTTTGGAGCCTAAATTTTGGCATTCTCAATGAAAGCAAGATGACAAGATGCCTTGGTACTGCTTTCTGTCTAGGGACTATGAACCCTAAACCTCTTCACTGATGTTCGTTATCAGAAAAATAAAATCGTCAACTAGCCAGAATAGTCAAAAACATTAAAATCAAGAAAAAGAAACAGACAATAGATAGCATGCTAGGAAATTCTAGAAACTACTAAGATACTAACTCCCCAGATGAAATTGTTTTCCTTCCCAATGAACCATGGGAGTAAGCAGGCTCGATGGAAATATTACCTAAGAATGGAAACTCAAGAGCTACAATCTCACATTCTGAACTCAGATGCTTGGCTCTGCCTCTGGCTTATCAAACGCCCTGGGCTAAGTCATTCAACCTATTGGAGCCAAAGCTAAGATGTCAGCCAGGCTTTCAAAAGCAACTCAGCTGTCCACCCACTCTGCTCCTCTTATTGCCGTCATTTAAGAGAACAGGAACAAATTGTTTCAACCATGGTAACCTTGTGATACTAAACAGATCAAGCTGCTAGAATATCTCAGTTAGGTGCAATGGACATTTAAGGATACTTCAGAACTTGGGTTTAGAGGGTCTTCTGATGCTAGCTCCAGGACTGAATCACATGAGACCTAAGGTAGGCCACTTTATCTCTACCTTTTTTTTTCAGTCTTTGCTGAAGGTGGAAATATCCCAGTGAAAATCTCTGTCAATCTGTATAAATAGTAAAGTCAGGAAAGTCACATTTCCATTTTGGCCAGGTACAGAAACACCTAGGAGTTAAAGCTGTAAAATAATATACAATTTTCTTTTGTAAATATTTCCTAATAGTGTATGAATTTAAAACAAGGCTTAGAAATGTCCTCTACACTCCCCACTAAATGATGTAACCATACTTAATGTAGCATTTGATGGCATCTCTGTGCTCTTAATGTGTTATTCTATACATGTTTATAGATAATCTTTATTAAAACAAAATTTGGGTAAATCTGTATTTCCTAGTTCTTTATGTATCTATGATCATTTGTTTTAAACTTTTTTTTTGAAATCACGTTGACTCTTTATATCCCATGATTTAACTACCCTTATTAGACTCGTTTTACAGGCAAGAGAGTTGAACCACAGAGAACTGACAGATCTTTTCTAGTTCATAGCACTAACAGATCCAAAACGGGTATCTTTCCCTTTTATATGCATCTTTTGAAGTAATTCAGACCACTTCAACATAAGGATTGGGTATCTATTTTCTCTTCATCACTATAGAAGGTTTTTTTCCTAAAATCTAGGTCCAAATTCTTCTTTTTGAATAGTTCATTTTTGTTACGTAGACAAACTATAACAGAGGTAGAATGTGAGGCTGGTGAGTTCAAATGCAGTTAAATGATTAGTCTTGAAAAGTCTCAAGAACATGGTACCCAACATCCTCCTCTGGCCTTTTTGCATGCACGGTTATCTATATTCACACAGAAATGCACACATGCATGCACATGTCACATGTAGTTAATCAATAAAGGTATAACAATTTTATTCACATAACTGGTGATCTAACTAGGTTGGTTCCCATTGTACAGATCAAAAGATTGAGACTTTGATAATAATTAGAAAAGCATCAACAATACTGTACTACTCGAAATACTGAGTTGTAAGAGAACAGGGGAGATGCTGGGAACATAGGAAGTCAAGTAGAGAGAAAAACCTAGTGACCACTGTGGCACTCTGCAACAAGCCCTGTAATAGGAGAGTAACTATCACAAACTTCTGATAAAATATGAATGAAGTGTTGAGTTTGAGTACACTGCTTACCAAACATTGGTGTCTCAGTTTAGGCAAACCTATCTTGATGATTTGAGATGACAATGTGAGGGGAACCGAGTGACACTGTACAGTAACTCTGTGGACTGTCTGTGAAATTGCTTTACAAATGTAAAATTAATCTAAAACAAAAAGTGTTTACAAGCATATTGAAAGATAGTTCTTAAGCTGGTAAGAAAAAACCATGCAATAATGGAACCATTAAAACTATGGCAACTGAAGGCACAACTTTGTTCCAGCCTTCCTAGAATAATGACGTGATTCACACTGTTCTGCATGTATTCTAAAAGTAAAAATCTATTTATAATAAATGAAAATTACATTGAGAAGCCTAACCTAAAAGGCTCAGATCATCCTTTGTCAGTAACATGGTATGAAACTGAGTCATTTTAAAAATGTAGAAATGGAAGACATTGACCCCCTTTCTTTCCACTGTCCCTCTGATGATCTATGAGTGTCCATTGCATACCAGGTGTGCCCTCCCTTTAGGCAGCTTTAATTCATCCTAAGAGAGAGATAAAGACCACCAACCAATCCTCCCTTTGAATTTGCTGACTTGAGAGGTTTAGATAGCTAGTGTGAGCCTCCTCTGCAAGGAATTGTCCTTCACTGGCAAGGAACTGCAAGGAACTGGTGCTGATCTCCAACTCTGCTTACAGGAGGGTGTTCTATGAAGCTGGAGGAGCTGGGACCAGAGCCAGGTCTCTATGGAGAGTGGAACCCCTTCGGATAAGGTAACACATGGTCCAGATGGTACCATTGCAAGAGTGGTTGGGTTTTTCTGTATAGTTTATTCTCTTATATTTATCATTTGTTATGTCTTGAGAAGAACCCTCAAAAGTCTATGGTTGAGAGCTAAATTCTAAAATTTCTATGGCTTTGATTATAAGAAATCACACACACACACACACACACACTTTCTTCCACCCAAGATATTTCCAGATTCTTATTTTTAGTCTAAAGTTAGTTGCCCCTACTCTAATTCAGCCTGGGTAATCAGAGGCTAGCTTTGTAATTACCAGTGAAAGCCCCCAGAAAGCCCCCATCCCCTTGCTGCCACTACCATTATTTTATTAAACAAATCCTCTGGAAACCTTCAGTAGATGTCTTGGCTGCAGTAAGAGCTATCTTTAAACAACAAAGATAGACAGGTAGTCATGATGGCAGCTAGTAAAATAAGATTCAAAGTAAAATAGCTATGTAGAAAACAACATTTGTCAGAATGTCTCAAACAGCAATGTACATAGGTGGAAGGAACAAAGGTTGATTTTTCAACCATGAGCTTGAGTAACAGCTTTTAAAGCTTGAGTAACTCATCCCTTAAATTCCAAATTCTAAAGGCCCATCTGGTTAAGAACAGATCCTTTTATCTGCTGAGAAGATGGGCAAGTTAAGTTAGAGCTAAACAGCTGGGATGAGAAGAGAGGGACTAAGTATTGCAAACTGCTTCTTTTCCATTTCCTCCCTAGCACTGGGCCAGTGTTTCTTTTAAAATGTATTCAGGAAGAATTCTCTGTTGTGAGAGTTGTATACCTCCAAAAAATGGTCTACTAGAGATGAAAATAATACAAAGGAGCCTCTGCTATATGCCAGCTTCCTCTCCTTTTGTGCTCATTTAAATAGTTTATTGAGAAACTTGAAGATGCTGATTTGGGGTGTATCATTTTTATATTGAAAAACAAAAGTTATTATATATAGTGAATAAAAGAAATATTGATTTTTAAAATGGGGTACCCACTTATTGACTAGCTCAAGACTTCTTGTTTAAATAATCTTTCATATATATATATGTATATATATATATTCATATATATATTCATATATATATATATTCATATATATATATATATTCATAGTTGTTAGTGCTTTACAACAGAAACCTAAGCATAAAGAGTTTATAATCATGATTTTGATTCTCAGGTGTCTCTAAAAATTGAAAAGGTGAAAAATGATTGTAAAGTTTGACACATATGTCACCTAACTTAAAGGATACATTTTGAGTTACCAGTGATCCCATAAATAATTTCTCCTCTAGTGTTTATCATAACTTCTTTTGATTGCTAGTCCTTTGGATATGGGCCATGTAAAGATGGACATTCCAACTGGGATTCCTTATCTCAATCCTTCAGTCCTACTTTGTTCCTACAGAACTCGTCTCCTTTGAGTGGATGGTATATCTGCTTCTCCATCACATCCCTTACTACTTGCCTTTCCCTAGCACTCTGAACCTACAGTGGCTGTAGGTTGTTTTGTTTGTTTTATCATTTCTCAGAAAGACAGGACTTTTCATGATGTGGAAATGCTTGACTTCCAATAGCAAAATGGAAAGACTGCTTTCCCAAATACAAGGATTCCTAGATGAAAGGCTTCCCATCATTTTGAACTGAATTGCATAAACATTGGTCGACTGAATGATGGGTTAAAGCTTGGGAATTCTAATTATAGTATGCCATTGCCCTGCCCTCAAGACCGTGGTCCTTGCCTTTAAGAGGAGTCAAAGGAAAGCACTGTTCTGAATTGTAGATAGATAGGAAATGGATTCATTGACTCTTAATGATAACTCCAAGAAAGTGGATAAAGTTGGGGCTTAAGAAAAAACAGTGTAACTCTTGAACAGAAATAACTTCTATATATGCAATTTCTCATGTGCTTTGGGCAGCTGGAGTGGCAGTAACATCAGGTGGGGCCAGGCTTTCCGACTCCGGCATCTCACCACAGGACACTACTTGGCCTTGACAGAAGACCAAGGCCTTCTTCTACAAGACCGGGGAAAATCTGACACCAAATCCACAGCCTTCTCCTTCCGAGCATCAAAGGTAAGACACTATGGAAGAACCCTGACTCTGCTCTAGAAGTGAAAGTCACTGGAGTCCTCATGGTAGCTCTCTGACTGAGAAGAAAGGAGACTGAAACAGTGAAATACCAACCTGGACTCGGATAGTCATGCTCTTCTTTCTTTGGAGAAAGGCCTCCTGAAAGAACATCATCAAGGATGAAGAATAATGTCTCTAAGATGAGACTATTAACTCTTAGAAAACACAGAGTCATCAGAGTGGACAACATTGCTCACAGGGTAAAGGAAACTATGATTGATTGGTATAGTCTACATAGTTTTTTAATAACTTCTAGTTTGTGTGCTTTATTCTATAAAACAATGAAAGCATCAGGTTCAGCATGTATTTATTTAAAGTAAGGAAGGAAATATTAAAGATTCAGACATAATTCTGGATATAGTATTACCTTCAAATCATTTGTAATATACAGTTACAGCACTTCCAGCTTTGACCTGTCCACGCAAATCTTTGCCTAGAATGGATCCACAGGTAGTTATCTTAACTCCAAGTGGAAAAACTTGCCATTTGATATGCAATAAATAACTACCTTTTTAAATATCTAGTGTTTAATCAGGTTTGGGATCTGCCTAGCTGAAAGCTGGATATAGCTGGAGTCAGGATTGCATGCTGAGCTAACTTCTGATGGACAGCTGGATGCACCACCATTTACAATTGTTCTGAAAAGATCATCCAAGCATAACAAGGGCCCAGCACAGATGTATGCATAGCTATCTGGACATCTGGTCCTCTGAGAAGACAGCCCACTCTCTTTTTTGGGAACTTCATCTCTAGTCTCATACTTCTTTACATTTTCCCTAAAATAGGTTTTGATTTCTGATCTCAGCATGATATCAGTGAAGGGTTATTGATGGTTCTGTTTGTGCAGACAGAGGTATGCAGTTGACAGCTGACTTTTCTATGGAATATCTCTGATTCCTCCACCCCTTCATGGTTCTTTGATCTGCCCTTTAAGACAGAGCAACACTTTGACATAAAGGTTTTATTTTTCACACAAAAATTAAGCCTTTTTCACATCTGTATTCAAATCATCAAAAATAACCAAGCTGAGAGGTTGGAGAGACAGCCCTAGAGTTAAAAACACATACTGCTCTTTTGGGGACCTGAGATTGGTACCCAGTACACACATTTGGCCTCCATGAGCATTTGCACTAAAATGTCCAAACACATGCACAGATGTGCACACAAGCACATAAATAACATAAATCTTTAAAATTCATGAGTTTCATACCCATTTCTTATTAAAAACACTTCTTCAGATTGATCTCCTCTGTGGAGGTGCACAGGTTACATGGATTCATCCTCTGTGGTGGCGCACTGGTTACATGGGTTCATCCTCTGTGGAGGTGCACTGGTTACATGGATTCGTCCTCTGTGGCGGCGCACTGGCTCTGTGCATTCGTCTTGTCTTTCTGAGCACATGCCTTTCCTTTTACCATCAGTCCTTTTTACTTAGGATTTCTATCTTGGGGATTTTACATCTATGTCTATTTGGCAATTAGTCTGGCTCCCAGGAAGTGGTTTATGGCACTCCAACATACTAAAATAATAGATTTTAAAAAACAGAGAAAATGTAAGAGTGGAAGTGGGCAGAATCCCTTTCTCTTCTGAGATATGGAGTGTTGAATGAGAGGATCTGCATATGGAGAGGGGGAAAGAAGATAGAGATTAAGAAGAGACACATGGTGGCTGATGACCTATTAAATCCTTTCTGAGAATGCCAGCCTGGCTCTTTCCTGTCTGAGCTTTCTGCCTTCTTTCCCTCCATCCTTCTGTATGTATATGCACTTGACTAGAAAATGATACAAAGTCCTTGCTGTTCCATTTACACAAAGGAATCAGGCAAACTCCCATGCGGCTGGCAGGATACTGTTCCCAAGGAACTCTTCCATTGAATTTCTTCTTTCTTAGCTTAGCAAGGGTCTACAATGTGCTATAGTTTGTGAGGGTAAGTTAGAGAGACTCAGAGCACCATAGAACCCTAACATACCTCTCATTTGTACCACCTCTGGCCTCTGAATACATTTCATCTTCTCAAAGCCCATCATTTATCTCCCCAAGTCCCTCCATCTCCATGTACAAGGAGGCTAGCACCTGGAGTATAAAAAGCCACTGTGGTTCTGTGGAAACCAGCAGCTTAACAGAACCAGACATAAATGCTACCCTGTGCAATTGGCAGCATGCTCACATTTTTTTTCTGGAGTCCCTGTATTATAGGTTTTAAATAACTCTGAATTCATCTGTACTCAGCCCAGTTACCTTCATTTCCATTATAAAAGAATCAAAATTGAAATTGCTTCAGCTCCATAGCAGGACATATATGGATGTGTTCCCACGGGAAATTGGGGCTCCCTTTGAGATGTAGTGTGGGAAGAACATTTGGAGTTAGACTGTGAATCTACACACACATATAAAAAAAGGAAGACCGTGTGGTGGGTATTCAGCTCTGCCACACCCCATGGAAATAGTTGTGGGAGAAGAGCGCTTGAGGTACCCTGGGTTTTTAGGGTCTCCACATGGCCCCCAACTAAGGAATTAGTTGTTATGATCTTCCCATCAGACACTTTGGTGAGCTTCTCCTCAATGGACAGAAGACACGGGGGATTGAATCTCTCCATTTCTCTATAGTACATGGGGATGGATTCATTAGTTCTTTTCTGTTATATATGTAAGTGAACAAAGCAGACAGCAGACAGCATTCTAGGGTCTAGATGCTGCCAGAGGAGTTTGGGATACCTCATGGAAAAAGTAAAGACCAAGAGTTGTATTCTGTGAGAAAGGATCTGGGGAGAAGTCGGATACTCACCTGTCCTTTTCTGTAATTGAACAGTCTGGTATAGAATAAGAGGTTCCTGGGAGTAATTGTGTTTGGGCTTCAGACACATGCTGTTAAAGGATGCTGGTCTGGGCCTCTTTGACTTGTAATTATAAGCTTCTCATCCTCTCATTTGAAATAAAGTTGCATTAATCTGCAAGATCTATGACCCCAATAAGAGATCATGGAACACTTGCCAGTATATAACATCCTTACCAAGCTGCCTGCACAGGATGGGGGACAGGTGGGTGCTCCTGGAGGTTGTGTATGTTGTGGGATTGGAGTGTGAGCCTGGGCCCGATGACACAGGAATATAATCCTCACAACTCAGAAGGTTGAGGTAGGAGGATAATATGTCAAAGGCCTACCTTGGCTGTAGAGTAAGTTGAAGACTAGTCTAATGAACTTAACATAACTGTTTAATAAAAGATTAAAAAAAAAAAGAAGAACTGTGGACAAAGTTCAGTGGTAGCACATTTGCCTAGCATGTGTAAGGTCCTAGGTTCAATACATAGTACCACATAAAAAATGAAAAACAGCTGGGACTGGATATGGTAGAACACAACTTTAACCCTAGCACTCGGGAGTCAGAGACAGGAATTTGAGGCCAGCCTTCTCTATATAATAAGTTCCAGAACAGCCAGGGCTATATAGAGAGACCCTGTCTAAACAATCAAACAAATAAACAAGAAACTGGGATGTGACAGTCTTACTGAAAGATGACCACATCCAAGCACCAGATGCAGTTAGAGTCGTAAGTCTGGCTCTGGTCTAACTGAGACCTTTGAGTAAGCTGTATGAAGCATGTAGAATAAAGAACAGAATTTGATCTTGACACAGACACAGGCTCCCATACCACCCCTTCAACCAGATTATTCACATCAAAGTAGAGGTTCTTGTGTATGTTGTTGCCTCTAAAGTGCAGCATTCCAACATTACTCTGAAAGTGGAATATATGACATCATATCACACAGCTTTACCATTCCCTGATTCTGATCTTGACTCCCATCTATTCTTAGTGAGACCTGACAAATATATCATAATCCATTCGGACCTCATTTGAAGTCTGTCATGAAGACTCCTTTAGTTCTTACCTCTGCCTACCACTCCATTTTGTCTCCTACCACTTTCCTATAATTCCTGTTAGATCCAACATACTGTATATTTATCAGTCTTTGAACATGATTTTCTCATGGCCATCCTGTTCCTGTGTCGTTCTTTGGTCTCTATGCATCACCACTAGCAAGACCATTCCTATACGTCTAGAAAAGTATCAGGTGCGGCTTATGAGAAAAAATGCTGTTTGTATTTCCAGTGGGTGGTTCCATTGATGGAGAACCTACATATCCCCCACTGCAATGTTTCTGTATTCCAGCATCTCAGTGGATACTGTGTAAAAAATACAGTTGGAAATGGCCAAGGACTATATAAATGTGCTCGTAAGAGTCCACAGTGAAACCCACTTCAGGCTAACCTCCATCATCTTTGTATCAGCGTCTGTCTTCCTTGTGTAATCATTTTGCTATCATCTCATCCCTGCACACACTCAGTGAGGGAGATTCATTTTATTTTGAACATTTAAGTCAAATTTCTATGAATTTGATTCCCCATCATTTTCCTCGCGCTTGACATTGCAAGGCCATTCCCTAAGGATTGTCAGATAATGTGATTTAATATTTACTCTGTTGTGGCAAATGCTATTTAGATGTCATGCTTCAATGTCAGTTTACAGCACTGCATTCCTTTCAGGCGAGGTTGAATTAATAATATGAAAGCGGGCTTTATTATGTGTAGCTATGTATTCTATGGCCTCTCTACACATTCTTTTAAGAACCAGTCTTGAAATGATGGAGATCACATTTTGCCTATTTCATTGTACAAGGACAGAGAACTATCACTGTTCCCACTTGGAGGAAATTTTTACTCAATATCGATTTAGGAAACAACTATCAAATAACTGTTATGTATTAAGTATTGCATTCCTGCTCCGTGTTGTGGTAAACATTACTATTAATTAGGGTTTCCTACCCTGCCTTTGTTCATTTAGTTTCCAGATAAAAGACACAAAACCTTTATATTTTTAATAAGCCAAAGACAGCATTGGAGCTGGGCAGATATCAACCCTCTGTGGCTATTTTGTCTACTTCCCTGTAAATAACCTTGTGTTCTATTTGGGCCATTCTTACTCCAACTAGCCATCCCTTGTGGCTATGGTTTTATGATCCCTAATGCAAAGGCATCATCCTCTCTCTTCACTCTCCTCTCTTGCTCTCTCCTAGTAGTCTCTGCTTCAGACCCCAAGTCTGAGAACTAAAGCCCCACCCACCTCTCTTTGCCCAGCTACTCACTGTATGCATCTTTATTGATCAATCAGAGATAATTTGAGGAGTGGTTACATAGCATTATTTGGTGTACATGAGGATCTCCTCTTCCCTGGAGGCAACTAGACCTTGGGGCCAGTATTTAGCATTACAACACATAGCAACAGACCACACCTCAACAACTCCCCCAGCAGCCTGCAAGCACCTCCAAACAAAGGGGGGGGGCTGGGATCCTAGTATATAGGTCGATGGACATAGTGGTGCTGAAGTTGGTTTTATCAGTGACCCTGTTTCCTCTGACTGTTTCTTCATGAAGTCATTAGACAGAAAGGAGAAGAATGCAGGCATTTCCAATCCATAGCTCATGTGGCCGTGAATAAATAGCTGTGATTGTGGCTCAACACACACACACACACACACACACACACACACACACACACACAAAGTGAACTTACTTAAAACATCACAAGGATTTGGGTCTTTGTTTTCTTTCGTGATTGAATTGCACGGTTCTCAGGGGTAGCCTTTGTAGATGACAATGCTCTGTCACAATGCCAGAAAGTTGGACACAGGTGGTAGAGCAAACCAAGGAGAGAGGAGAAAACAAACTAACTATCTAAATATCTAGAGGCACCACCACATACTGCCAGTCACTTTAAATTGAAAACTACAAAGGATTTAGACTTCTCTAATAGATGTTTTCCCAAGCCTTTGTTGTTCAAAGTGAACCAAACAGAGGCAGTCAAGGAAAACCACAGGCTGTGAAGTGAGAGAAATCTGGATTTGAACCTTGATGCGGCCATTTGCTGTTCAACCTCGATATGTCTTTTTATAAAAATAGGGATAAAGGAGTACATTTTGAAGGATTATTTTGAGAATTAAAGGAGACCAGGAAGATGACCTCTGAAGCCGTATGTTTTATCCATGAAGTGGAAGTTGAGTTGCTGACCTGAGGGTGGTGTTCCAAAGATGAAAATAGATATATGGGCTTTTTCTTAGGAAGTGTGCTTCCCTGCTGAGACAGATGGATCCACTCTCTAACATGCTGTGACCAGCAGAAGGACAGTCTTGTCTTCCCACCCAACAGAGGCTTTGTCACCAGCCCCACAGACCTCCAGGCTCTTTGCCACGTCCTGTGGGCTATAATTGTTTGTAAGGCAATATTAAGACCTCTTAATTCTAGATGATGTGGTCATGAGAGGACTGTATTGGTACAGTAAACCCAAAGCTGATTCCTGGAGAAATAAATAAACAAAAATGGTCTAACCATGTCTTCCCTCGCCGCTTCACTCAGCACCTCTAAATGGGTTCCACTGTTCTTTCTCTTTCTCTGAAATATTTTGGATGCTTACATTGTATGTTCAAAAGATATTTTTTACAATGTCCATAGATACACATAGTTTAATTATGTTCAATTGTAACAATTCACTCTAACATGTGTGAATTAGAAGCTCAGTCAGACATCTTCTTCCATGTTATTGCCATGCCTTACAGCTCACCCATCTCCAGTCATACCACCTTTCCATCCACCTTTCTCACTAATACCAAAATGATTACTCTAAGATGCAGGCTTTGCACTTGCTGTATCAGCTCTCTATAAGACAGATGCCAAAGGATGCTAGGAACACTGCACTAAACAGAACTGAATTGATTACTTTTGCAGATGACAATGTTTGACTTTTACTGTGGGACTTAGAATTCTTAAAACTTCTGTTTAACTCCTAGGAGATGCAGCATTTGTCTAAAGGCATCTTTTCCTGCAGAAAGTCTGGTAACATTGGGATTTTTGAAAAGCATGGACCTGTAGGGTGCTATCTTTAGTCATTACTTTTTATCAGCTTCTCTCCTTGCCTCATTATCTCATCTTACCAGAATGCCACTCCCTTCCAGAGGCCTACTGCTATGGCTTGAGTATGGCCTCTAAAGGGTTCTTATATTAGAGTGATATCCCTATATTGAGGAATTAAGAGGATAAAAATTTGGAGAGATAGCTCAGCAGTAAAGTACCCTTACTGCTCCTACAGAGGAGTCAGTTTCCGTTCCCAACACCCTCAAAGTGGATCATGACCATCTTTAATTCCAGTTCTGGGGGGGGGGAGAGCAATCTGATACCCTCTTCAGGCTTCTGCAAGTTCTGTACACACACACACACACACACACAGAGAGAGAGAGAGAGAGAGAGAGAGAGAGAGAGAGAGAGAGAGAGAGAGA
>JANHMN010000002.1:177023306-177102741 GCA_030674055.1 Rhabdomys pumilio | reverse complement strand
CAGAATGATTGTTTCCAGCTCCACCCATTGACCTGTGAATTTCGTAATTTTATTTTTTAACAGATGAATAATGTTCCATTGTGTAAAATATCACTTTTTTGTTATTGGTCTATAGACACTTAGACTGTTTCCATTTCCTGGCTGCTGTGAATATTATGTTAACAGATGGTGTTTTAAGCTCCTAAACTGTAGCATTTGTGAAAGATAAGCATTTAAATCATGGAAGATATCAATTCCTGAAAATGAGTTAACTGACCACTTAAAAGTTACTTGTTAACATTATCTATGTTAGGGTGAGAGAAGTAGACATAAAATAGAGAAACACATAAAATCAGAATACAATCAGGAACTCACCAACTGCTTCACTTTCCATGGTTTCCCTGAAGTGCCCGAAGCTTCGATGCATTGGTTTTATGATTAATAACAGATAAGGGAAGTCAGACGTTCTAAAATCCCAGCTTGGAGACATGATTATTCTGATAATAGCTTTTTGTCTTACAGATTCTGCACAAGCTTTATATATTGAGTTACTATGTAATCAGGCATACCTACATTTGTTTGTTTGTTTTTTTCTCTATTTTTGTGTGAAATAGGAAATCAAGGAAAAATTAGATTCCAGTCACAAGAGAGATATGGAAGGCATGGGAGTTCCAGAAATCAAGTATGGGGATTCTGTCTGCTTTGTTCAGCATGTAGCCAGTGGCCTTTGGGTCACCTACAAAGCACAAGATGCCAAGACTTCCCGCCTGGGACCTCTGAAAAGAAAGGTAAATGGTCTGAGAGTTATCACGAGTCTTTTTTTTTTTTTTTTAACATGGAGTGGGAACCAGCTAGACAGTAGAAGCAATTCTAAGTACCAGGTGGGCATGATTATGTTTTACCCTTTACTATTCAAAGAGTGGCTCTGTGACAGATTATACATAGTTTCTGTAGTAAATTAGTCTTATTTGGTCACTGTAACCCTGTTTTCAATTTTTGTAGACTATACATGACAATTCTGCATAAAAGAGCCGGAGCTTGTTTGATTCACTCTGATACCCAGTCTCAATGACTCTTAATAGTTCCACTATTTCGGGATTATCCACATCATTGCTTGCTTCATTTAAGTGGATAATGGAGTTATTATGCTATTTTCATAAGATAGAGACTGACTAGAATCTCTATGGAGAAAATACAGTTTGCATACCAATGAGGCTACCAACACTGATGTGCAAAGAGATAGGAGTTGATGTTCTAACCACAGACATGTATCCAGACTCGAGTAGTGCATCTTAGCATGCCTTAGCAGGAAGCTAGCTTGGGTACTTGTAGCATCTTTTCACTACAAAGTCGATTGCCATAATAGTAATGCTTTTTTATAGGAACCACAGGATAGATGCCAAAGGTATGATTTTCTTGGAAAATTCTTTCAAAATGCAGGTTTGGATAATCAAAGAGACCTAGAATGAGGTTATAGGAAGCACTGTGAACAATAGTCCTGCCATACTGACCTAAAGCAATAAGACAGTGTCTCTGAATGCTAGTTATTATAGGATATTAGAATCATACTAGGTGGTAATAGGAAGATGTTACCAAGCAAGATCCCTTGAATGTGAGCTCTGCTGGCCAGAGCAGAATGTGTGGACATGAAAGCAAACCCACTTCGATCTTTGTGTTGTTGCCTGCACACTGCTGATGATCTATAGACTAGAGAAGGAGGTCTTAGCTTTACTATGGTGGAGAAATGAAGTTTAGACACAGGATCAGCTAGTATTTATAGCATTTCTAGACCAAGATTCCCAAGTAGAGTCAGCTCTAGACATTGCCTGAAATTCTGCATGCAGTTTCTAATAGGACCTAAGTTGTTCATGTATGGGCTATGTGGGAAAGACAGAAAACAGCTATGATAGAAAAGGATAAGGCAAAGATACAGACAGTAGAATAATCAGAAGGAGAAAACTTGGCAACCACTGTCTCCCATATTGGGATGGCTGTGAGAATATAGTAAGCTTTCAGTTGAGTCTTCATTGGGCCACAGAAAGCTTCACTCTGAAAATAAGAAAAAAAAATGAAAATATCTGCCCAGCCCATCCTGGGCCAGCCTATCCCAGTCCTCTGTAGAGTACTGTGGCATCTTGGCAGGCTGTATGGTTTTGTGCACTTAATACAGCCATGATAACGCTAGAATAGAATTTCTGAGTTTGAAGTAGCACCTCTAGATGGAAAGGGATTTGTCTACATGGAATGTTGAACCACACTGTTGATGTAGTATGTCTTTTCCTGCCCACAGACCCATCTAACTGCTAGAATGTGTATGTGAATTTAGGAGAGACATCTTCTATGTGATATTCTAATACTTAGTCATTGAAAGGCAAAGCATGCTATGCTTCATAAGAATGGGTTAAATTTTCCCTGTAAAATGTTCAGATCTATATGAAATTAATAAAACACAGGAAGGACAACCACATGAAGAAATTGGCATACAGTAGCTTATGTTAAAAGAAATGGTCCTGTTGCAGCATTCAGAGACTGAACCACCGAGCAAAAACCATACATGGGCTAGACCCTAGGCCTCCCCATGCGTACATAGCAGATGTGCAGCTTGACCTTCATGTGGTCCCAAACAACTGGAACCAGGGCTATCCGGAAAGCTGTTGCCTGTCTGTTGGATATGTTCTTCTGGCTGGGCTGCCTTATCTGTCGTCAGTGGGAGAGGATGTGCCTAGCCCCACAGAGACTTGACGTGCCAGGATGGGGGTTGGGGGTAATACCCAGAGGGGCCCTCACCATCTCAGAGAAAGGGAGGGGGAGACAGATTGTGGGAGGGGGTGACTGGGAAGGGGGGCTGTGAGCAGGATATAAAGCAAATAAGTAAAATAATAAAAAAGAATATTTTATCATTTGTAAATAATGCTAAAATATACATGAAAACATACTTCCATACTATTTTGTTAATAAAAGTGCATCCATAAAATGTCAATTAAAAGTGTATGGTATTAAAACTTTAGAGATATTGGGATTTCTATAAAAGATAAAGGCCTTTCCAATAGACAGGCTAAGAGCATTGTGTTTTTCTTACTATACTTTGTATCCAGCATAAATCACAACAGTTAATATACGTTCAATAGCCCCTCTTTAAAATACGTGTTCAATTTTTCTTTTAAAAAAGAGTCCCTTGGTCACCCTCTTGCATTGCAGGTACGTCTGTGAGAATCATAGGCTAAGGACCTGGGCCTGGAGATATCCATCAGTCCTTGTCACTTTCTTGTTTGTCTGTCCAGTTTTCATGTTATCTGAACAAACTAACTGGTTCATTTAGGAGCAACACAAAGCATACGTAGTAGGAGTGAATGGCACATTGTTAACCAGATGCCAGGAAGTTCTGAAGGAGTAATGCTGCTTAAAAGCTGGGGAGCCCAGTGGTTAGGCATCCGGGGTTAGGCTTAGTCACTATGAACATAGAATGCAAAGTTTCTTTTAAAGGAGAGCACAAACTTTTGCAAGTCTGTATCCTACTTCTTATGTGAATTCATTGTATTAGGCTATAGCCAAAAAAGGAAAAATATAGGAAGGAGATTTTCACATGAAACGGAAAATAAACTTTGATTTTAAACTAAAAATCCTGACACACAGACTGAACTACAAAACTCTACTCTGTCTCTCCTCGTTTCCACAAGCTGTTGCCATGCTCAGGAATTTAGATCAGGATTTGACCTTAACTTGAATCAAATGATCCCACTTACCATCTGAGCATACTTGACAGAGTTAAGAGGAAAAGCTAGCAAGCTCCAAAAGCTGCTAGCTTTCCATGAGATGTATCATGATGTCCTTGGTGACAGTAAGTTCGACTAGCTTTACATAACTGGCCAAAGATCAGTAATTATTGCCATATAATAAACAGTTCTTGATCACCTTTTACTTTCTAGGAGTCATTTTAATTTATATGTAAATCACCTAAATCCCCAAACAGCCCTCTGAGATAAACACACATTTGCAAACAGTCAACTGGGAGCAGAGGGTTAAATAACTCACCCAAAAGTCACTCAGCTGGCAAGTAGCAAAACAGGACTAAAAGAAAAGTCAACTGATAATGAGAGCTCTGAAATCACCTCCATAGGAAACATACTCCCACCTTAGCCCACTTTCCCTGGACCATCTGCTAGCTAACTAACTCAAGTAGCTGTCCTTCCTGGGAGAAACCCAAGCCTGATCCCAGGAGACAGTTTTGCTTTGAGTTGTTCGTGCCCAATTTCCATATGGAAAAGATCCTTAACACAAGGACTTTCTCCGTTTGCAAGGGTAAGCCTCTGGGTTCGTTTTTAAGAGAAAAAAAAAATCTATTATAAAAATATGTTTTCCCCATTCAATTGGCCATCCAGGCCTAGGAAATTTATTGCAGCTCACTCCATGGTAGCACATAAAATTTCATTCTCATCAAACTACCAGGTTGTGGGAATAATTCACACGTCAGTAATAGGACATATGGGCAAAATAATTTTGTTAATGTCCCGTTTTCAAAATGGACTCAAGGGAGGTTGGCTAGGGAAAAGAATAAAAAACCACTATAGAGAATGTGGGTGGCCCAGCTGTGAAGCAGTATGTAACATGGACTTGTTCCTGTGCCCTGTGGATAGGTCATACTCCATCAGGAAGGCCACATGGATGACGGATTAACACTGCAGAGGTGCCAGCAGGAAGAGTCACAGGCTGCTCGCATCATCCGGAACACAACTGCCTTATTCAGCCAGTTTGTCAGGTACTTTTGCCCATCCACTTCCTCTTTCAAACCCACCCACCCATCTGCTTTTGATACCAGAAGTGTTTTAGGGAAGATATTTATTACCATTAAATTTTTTTCCAAGACATTAGGACAGAATTTTGTCTGCCATATAGGTAATCTACCAGTTTTATTCATTACCCAATATGTCTAAGGCCATACTAGTTGCTTAGATTAATGAATAATTGATGACTAATTAGTGCAAAGAATATCTAAGTTCTTTGTAAAACAAAATAAAAGGTATAAAAAAATCAGTGGGTTTTTTTTTTTTAATCTCTTTGTATTCTCAGAATACAGAGTGACAAAGGGATAGAGAGAAGCTGACTCATACCCTCCAAACTATTTAGAAAGGGTTTCTGTAACACTTGGAATTTTTCTATTTGCTCCGGAAGCCTTGAGTTAGTCAACTGTGGCTAAGGCTGTAGCTGGAAAAAAGTAGCTGAAGTGCCTGCTTGGATGGTAAACCTTTAGCCTCAACATGTTGCCATAATGGAATCTAGGACTCTTAATCAGTTACTGTGAGGAACTGATCTTGCTGTAATCAATACAGTGATCCAAACCATTCTTCCCTTGTAGGAAATCTCTTTAAAGCCAAGGGAGTATAAGCCGCATTGGCATAAAATGAGAATTAACATCATAACTTTTACTTTTCTTGCAGTTAAAACTCTGCAAACTAAAGAGAGTACTAGCCATAGCTATAGAGCAGAATAAACTGTTACTTCTCCTTCTGATAATTGTAAAGAGTAGCCAGCTGTCTTAGGGGACTAGGATGGAGGTTCCCTCCCTCTTGCTGCCTTAGCCCCTCCTACAAGTTCCTGAAATGTGTTTCTGGACCAACTCAGCAGCTCTCCACACACAAACCTGTTGAACATTGTCAACTTTGACTCCAGGTCGACTAAAGCAGCCATCCAGGGAGTCAGAGCTGTCAAGTTATATTTGCCTAGGTCAGTGGTTCCTAACCTTTGGGTCATGACCCAAGTTGAGGTCACATATCAGATATCCTACATGTAACAATTCATAACAGCAAAGTTACAGTTGTGAAGTAGCAATGGTTTTATGGTTGGGGTCAGCACAACATGAGGAACTATATTAAAGAGTCATAGCACTAGGAAGGTTGAGAGCTACTCTCATAAGTGACTTTCTAAAGTTTAAGAAATCATTCTTCTGGAATAGAGCTCTTAACTAACCTTAATTTAACCTTAGCTAAGTGTTAATTTGGAGCAGCATTTAACACTGTGATTTCTAGGCTGTGTCTCAATTTAATTTTCTCAAAAGTCTGAAGATCCAAGAGCCAGTAGTTAACAGGGTCCATCCTGTAATCCATGTACTGGGAAAAGTGGGAAAATTGTGAATTCCAGGCCAGCCTGGGCTACATATGAGCTGCTATCTCAACAATAGCAACAACAAGCTAAATGTCAGTACTTCATTGATGTTTCTCTGATGATTCTAACATTCAGTCACAATTGAGAATCATCTCTGCAAATGTTCTTTATCCACACGGTCAAAAATAGTTTATTAATGTCAACGTGGCTAAGGTATTCTCTGCAAAAAGGAAGAATGGGAAGTGAATGAAATTCATATTTGAAATGATAGCATGTCGATCACTTTCTATCCCTTCATTTTGCATTCATTCCATTGGTCAGAATTTAATTGGAGAAGTTACATGGCAACGTATTGTTCATGTGGTCTTGACTAGCATCCAATCGCTCACCCTTGAAATGCATGGTTTTCTTATGGGTTCTCCAGATCTCCCAAGATTTGGCATTAAATTTTCTTTAAAGTCAACAGCTTTAATCTCATATGTAAAAGATTAACTTTGAATGAATGAATCAAAGATCTAAGTGTGAGAACTAAAACTATATAACATTTATAAGACATTAGTATACATTTTCACTACTTTGGATTAGGACATGGTTTCTTAAATGTGATCCCAAGGCAAAAGCAACAAAGTAATAATAAATCCAATGGACTTTGTTGAAATTTGTAAATGGTGTCATTGTAAAGGATGCAATGAAATAAGTGATGATTCATATAAAGGAAGAAAATATTGATAAATGACATAGTTGAGAAGGGGTTTGTATCTAGGAGAAAGAACAGTAACTTTCAGTGATAGAGAAAGTAAAACAGCTGATTAAAATAATCAAAGGCTCTGAATAGAAATTTTTTAAAAGAAGTGTATACAAATGACCAATGAACATGTTAAAAGATGTTCAGTTTGAATCACTATCAAGAAAATGGCAACAAAGAATCCAGTGAAGTATGTATACACAAAGATACATGTTACTTAAGAAATGTGGAATAAAGTGTGAAAAAACCAGAATTTTCACTGCTGGTTGGAATGTAAAATATAACAGTTACTTTGGAAGATAGCCTTGAAATATCTTTGTAGGTTAAACATAAGAGTTGCTACAGGATCCATCAATTGAACTCCTAGATATACACACAAGAAAAATGAAAACATATGACCCAAGAAAATGTCCACAAGTACTCATAGCAGTGCTGTTCATAAGAGCTCCAATGTAGAAACAAGCAAAATGTTCATCAGTTTACACACAATTAAATAAGATATACCATTCCTATAAAAGAATAAGGTACCAGCACATACCACAAAATAGTATGCTCAAATCCAACATGGTTTCTTTTGCCTTTTGTTCACATAGGCATGATCAAAAGTATGTTAAGTGAAAGAACCCAGTTAGGAAAGATCACCATCCACTGTGTGGTCTCATTACATAAACTGAATGGGCAAGTCTGTAGACACAGAAAGGAGGTAAAGGGTTAATGAGAGCTAACCACCCCCCATTAAGGGTGGGGAAGAGAGCTAAAGAAAGAGTTAAACTGTTTAGTTTTGCATAACTATAAAAATGCTAAATATGAAGCCATTGAATTATATCCTTTAAAAGTGTGTTTGTATGAGATATAAATTAATATTTCAATAAAACTGTTATTACATAGTTAATGAGGGTTCCAAGCATGACAATGAGAAAATTATTTTTAAACAGCTTTAATGAGGTACACTTTATCATAGAATTCACTCTCATAAGTATATAATTCAGTGATGAGATTTAATAGATTTACAGAGCTGTGTGAAGTGATCACCACGATTAACTTTTAGGATATTTCCACTTCACTACAATCTCTTATGCCCCCGAACTTCAGTCTAGTTGCCACTGACAGTTCTGTCTTTGTCTTAACTAAAAAGCATTAAATTGATTAAGTAAGATAGATTATCCTTTGAATCTACTATTTTTACTCAGTATATACTTTTGTGGTTCATTCATGTTGTCTTTTTTAAATTACTGAACACTATCTGCATTCTTATATTTGTATGTATGTATCAAGTATGCATGTGTGTATATATAGGCTTACTATAAAGAAATGGATACATATTTTATATTTATCATTTGAACCATGAATTATTTTCATTTTTATCATTTTATAAGCAATGCTTCTAGCGATATTAGTGTAGAAGTTTCCAGTTATATGCTTTCATTCCCTTTCTCTCTCTCTTTTTCTCTCTCTCTCTCTCTTTCTCTTTGTGTGTGTGTGTGTGTGTGTGTGTGTGTGTGTGTGTGTGTGTGTGTTTGTAGTGTGTGCGTTATGTCATGTGTCTGCAAGTAGACACTTTTGATATTCTTGTGTTTGGTCCAGAAGTCAATGTCAAGTGTCTTCTTCTATTGTCCTCCTCCTTATTTTGGAGACAGAATCTCATGAACATGGTGGAACTTGCTGATTGGCTAGACGAGTCTCTGTTCCCACCACCCAGTGTGTGGGCTACCAGCACTCACCATGATGACTAGCTTTTATATAGGTCTTGGGAATCCAAACTCAGTCCTCTCTCTAGCAGAGCAAGCACTTTTCACTCAAAACCCTCTCCTCAGTTCCATTTTAGCCATGTCTAAGGTATCATCTCTGTGGCTTTGAGTGAATTTCTACTGTTGGGCAAGCATCCCCATTCTCCACCATTGCACATTGTAACCTTGTGCCAATTAAATGGTCACCCTTGTTCTCTATTCTCCATTTTTGGTGTTATGTATTTCACTACTTTAAGTACTTCATATGAGAGAAAGTACATAATATTAGCTCTTCTGTGCATGGTTTATTTCACATAGCAAAAAGACTCTAATGTTTGATTCATCTATCAGAATTTCATTCCTTTTCAAAGATGAACATTTTATTGAATGTATAGTCCATATTTTGTTTGACCATTCAGATATCAATTGAAATTTGAGTACATCTACTGTTTTGTTGTTGTTTGTTTTGTTGTTGATCTCTCTCTCTCTCTCTCTCTCTCTCTCTCTCTCTCTCTCACACACACACACACACACAATCTGTGTCTGTCTATATATCTGTCCCTCTCTGTCTCTCTGTCTCAGTCTCTGTGTGTGTGTCTGTTTTTCTTTGTCTCTGTCTCTGTCTCTCTGTCTCTATCTATCTATCTATCTATCTATCTATCTATCTATCTATCTCCCTCTCTCCCCCTCTTTTTCTCTCTCTGCTGGTGATTGATCTCAGGGCCTTGTACATGCCAGGCAAAGGCTTTGCCACCAGAGTTATATCCTCAGACCTGTTTATCTACACAGAGACAGCACCTTTATGTATTGACCATGGTGACCTTGAACTCTTGGTCCTCCAGCCTCAGCCTCTAGAGTGCTAAAATTTCAAGCATGCATTGACATGTAGGACTTGTCTAACCTAAGAAACTAAAAAAATCACTGTTTCCCAAGGGGTGTATGCCATTTATAGTTCCCTCATAAATGAATGAAGTTCCATTTGTCCTCAACCTTGCCTGTATTTGAGCTTTCTGGTATTCTGAATGTAGCCATTATGTAGATGAAGTGGTGGTGTGGATTTGCATTTCCAGAATGAATAATGGTATCAAATATCTTTTCATGTATTTCCTGGCCTTTCATACATCTTCTTTGGTGCAGTGTCATCAAATGCATTTGCCTCTTAAAAATTGAATCATTTGTCTTCTAATTGAGATTTCTGAGTTCAGTGAACCTGCTGGTACAAGTCATTTAACAAGCTTATGATTTACAAGTATTGTATCCCAATCTGTGGTTTCTCTTCTCATTTTCTTTTTATTTCTTTTAAAAGTTTAATTTATTTTATGTATACAGGTGTTTTGCTGGCATGTACATCTGTGTATCATGCACATGTTTGATACCTATAGAGGCCAAAAGAGGACATTGAATCCTCTGGAAGTTGAATTACAGGTAGTTGTAAACTGCCATATGGGTGCTGAGAGACAAACGTGGGTACTCTAGAACAACCCTCCTCCAATGCTCTTAACCACTAAGCCATCTTTCCCACCTTTCTCATTTTCTTAGTGGTAGTTATGGAGATGGCTTAGTGGGTAGGGTGCTTTCTGTACAATCATGAGAACCTAATGACCTAGTAGGCGCATAAAATCTGATCAGTGAGTGACTGTAACCCTAGGATTGTAGCATGGAGAGAGGGTACAGAGACAGATGGGTCCTGGGGACTTGCTTCCAAGCCAGTCTAGCAAAAACAGTGGACTTCAGGTCATATGAAAGACCCTGTTTTAGTAAATGAGGTGAACAGTGATGGAGAAAAAAATCCCAATATCAGCCTCTTGACTCCACATATTTCTACACAAGGGACTCTCTCTCTCTCTCTATCTCTCTCTCTCTCTCTCTCTCTCTCTCTCATACACACACACACACACACACACACACACACACACACACACACACACACACAAAAGAGAGGGAGGGAGACTGACTACACAAGAAAGAAGAAATAAAAGAAAAAAGAACATGGTGATATGGTGATATGTGCTGCAATCCCAGAATTCAGCACACTGAACCAGGAAGATTCATGAGTTTAAAGCCAGCCTTGGCTACACAGTGAAGTATTAAGGATATCAGATCACCCATGCATTTTGCTTTTTAAGCAAATTTAAGTCAAACTACCTTTCCCCATCAAATGGCCTTGATACCTTTGTCAAAAGTCAAATGAGCCTAGCCATAAGGGTGTGTACTTGTAATCCATTCATTGGGGAAGTAGAGATGGTCAGATCTCCAGGCAGCTTCATCTAATCAGCAAGCCCCGTATCCTAGTAAGAGACCCTGACTTAAATGAGGTGGATAATTTCTGAGGTATGCTATCCAAGGTTGGCCTCTGGCTGCCACATTCACTTGCACATGCAATCACATGTACATCACACACACACACATACACACACACACACACACAGAGAGAGAGAGAGAGAGAGAGAGAGAGACAGAGAGACAGAGAGACAAAGAGGCAGACACAGAGAGAAGAGAGACAGAAAGAGGAGAGAGAGACAGAGAGACAGTGACAGAGAGAGGGGGGATTAATACAAAGAGGGAGAGAGACAGAGTCATAGACAGAGAGATTGAAAGAAAAAGAAAAGGAGAGAACAATCAAATATCCACAAATGGAAGAGCTTATTATAGGTCTCTTAGTTATTTCATTGATCCAAATGCATATTAGTATTCTAAAGTGATTAATTAAACATACTATAGTGTTGAAATCATGTAACATAGATCCTTCAGTTTTATAATTCATTTAGTCATTTTTATATTCTGCTTTTTTATGTAAATTTTAAGATGAATTTGTCAATTTCTGTAAAAAAATTAAATTTATAAAACCCTCCTGAGACATGTCTAGAAACTGCAGTTAATCTGTGGATTAGCTGTGGAAGGTTTGTTCCTTTAGCAATGGTCAGCAGTACACACAGGTGGACTGCCTCTCCATTCATGTGTTCTCCAGCTGCCTTTGGAAAGCAGCCAAGCGTGTCCGTGTCTATATTGTCTTGAAGTTCTTTTGTGCCACTCATTCCTCAGTATTTGTGTCTTTTTAACACTTTTGGAGGTGTAATTTGTATTTTAAAATTCAGTTCAGATTACTCATTACTCTTTATGGACATACATCATTATTAAAATGCTTATCCTGTAAACAGAACAACATTGATATTGCTTTTTAATTCTAGGGGCTTTGTTATAATATAGGTTTTTAAGAGTTTTCTACATACAAGATCTAGTCATCTATGAATGAAGAGAGTCTATTTTCCAGTAAGAATATACTTTATTTCTCCCCTCCCCCCAAAGCTGGTTAGGATATCCAGTACAGTGTGTAATGATGTCACCTGGAGCAGATAGTCTTGTTTTATTTCAAATCTTAGGAGGAAAGCATTAAGGTTTTTGTTGTTGTTGCTTTGTTTTGTTTTGTTTTTTAATCACTAAGCTCAGTATCATCTACAGTCTTTGTAAATGTCCTTTACCAAGCCATCTGTTTCTAGAAATCCATTGAGTTTTGTCTTGATTTTTGTCAAATACTTTTTTTTTTTTTGCCTTGCAATCTAGTCATTTGCTAGTAAGATTTGTAGTTTTAAGTGATTAAGAATAAGGTATTGACATGTATTAATTTGTCTCCTGACTCAGGCTGTATGTTTTTCTTCATACATTCTGATCATTGCTGTCAAATGCTCATTTTTATAATATATACATTGCCTTAAGAAGTTGGCTCTATTGAGATGATAGATTGTCTTCTCTACAAATGTTCTTCGCTCATTTTCATGGAGCCCTCAGGGTCACAGCTGTGGTCGAGGCACTGATTACTCTTTCTCACCCCTGGGCTTTCACCTCATCTCTGGCTTTGATGCTCAGCTATGGGTCCAGGACATTGCAAATATTGTTTTTTCTTCAGATCAAGTCTGACGATTTTTCTCTTTATCAGTGTGTCTAATGCAGCTATGCTTAATTACATTAATCTTTATATTTATAATTGTCATTTTTCTGGTTTTGCCTCACCCTTTTGTTCCATCTTTTACTGCCTTCATTGGGGTTATTTATTTCTAGTGTACTATTCAGCCTTAGAGAACTTTTATTTTTGTCTTTAGTATGTTTTTTCTCAGTAATATCAATGTGTATTTAACTTGAAATAACCTGTTTCAAATTCATACTAACTTAAGTAAAGCAACTTTATTCTAATATTGTTCTATTTTCTCCCTTCTCCTTTGTGGTAACATTACCATGGTGACATCTCTATTTGTTAGAAGCATAGTAGCACAGTTTTATAATGATTGTCTTACAGAATGGTTTTCTTGAATCACTTAGAAGACCAAAACCAGAAAATTACATTTAAATCCTTGTTTTATTATAATGCCTTCCCACCTTTCCCTCTATTTCTTTATGTGGTCTCTACCTACTGTTTGGAGTCATTAACTTCAGCCTGGGTGCTTTCTTTAGCATTTCTGGTATAAGAACATTCACCGATGGGTCTATGTTTGGCTGCAAAATACATTTAATATTTAAGTAATTGACAGTTCTGTCTTGGACCCTGGCCAGTTCTTGCCCTTGGCCTGCCTTTCCCTATTGGAAGTCTTTGCCCTAAAACTGAGAGAAAAGCATCCCTAACCTAAAAGGCAATAGCCTCCTATTGTTCTTACCAAGGTTTGTGTATTTAAAAAAAATAAACACTTCCCAATTTGAGATATATATATATATATATATATATCTTTACAATATATATTAGATAGATGATAGATATAGATAGATAGATGATTGATAGATAGATAGATAGATAGATAATAGATAGATTGGTAGATAGATAGATAGATAGATAGATAGATACTTTACCCCCAACAGAGCTCTTACTTTTCTCAGCCATCACAGTGTCTTTTAGAAGAATTAATAACAAATAAACCCTTGCAGCAGCAGCAGTAACAACTTAGCAACATCTAGGAAATGAAAGAAAAAAATACTTTGGATACAGACTCTTGTCTTTCATCTCTTCTGAGAAGCCAACAATATGCAGTAACCATGCCAGAAGGCAAATGTAGATTATGAAATAGGCACACAGCAAGAGAGAGCAGTGAAGAAGGAAAGTTAAAATTCCATCACATTTTTCCTTCCCCCTTTGTACAGTGGCTATGAACTGTGCAGGAGGACAGATGAACTGTGTGATAGATAGAGACTCTCAGAAATATGCATAAGGTGAAGATGTTGACAGTAGTCCTTTGAGTTTATCTTTAAGGAACCGAAGCCAAGAGGGATAGACACTGGAACTGAGAGGGATAATGCTGAGAGCCTAAGAATGGAGGCATGTGCAGAGAGAATTCAGGGGAGGAAGATTCAAAGGTGGGAAACAGATACACAGAGTAAAGGTGACATTAACACTCAGAAGACAGAAAGCAAGCATGTGCACATATGCAAATACAAAACTATATATGCATCAGAAGATACTCAGAGAGAGGAGGAAGTACATAAGGAAAGAGAGAAGACAATGGAAATGGAAAGACTCCCTCTCCCCCGACCCCTCCAGCCTTGTGATTTATCTGTTCTATGAAGGTAACATAGTTTGTAGGAACAGTATTGTAGGTTAATACCTTTGTTATTTTTCCAAGTGTGCTTATTTAAAGAGGAAGTGTGACAGACAGATGGAGTGAATGAAGGGAACCATCTGCTCCAGATAGAAACCGTCATCATGATAACCACAGTTGACACTCCCTCTTTAGATGATACAGAAATCATCATTAGACACTCAGTAAAGACCTGTTTGGTGCTGAGTGCTGAGCATAGCAATGCAAGGATAAACTGTAAGCTGCTTAAAAATAAATGTACCAAAAGGAATCATGTCTCCTTGTTTATGAAATAGCTGTAAATGAATACAAATATTGTCTCCTGCTGCTGTGTTGCTGGCAAACTTCATCTCGTGGCTGTTGGGGCAATGACTGCCTCAGCAAGCAGCTCACTGTGGCCAGCATGGGGCTGAAAGGAGTGAGGACTCAGAAGACCTTACTCATGGCCCTGCTAGTGCCTGGTCCCTGAGCAGTGTCATCTCATGGCTTTTTAGTGGAAACAATCGTACAGCTGCCCCTGTCGCCTTGCCAACAGAAGAGGTCCTGCAGACTCTACAAGACTTGATAGCCTACTTCCAGCCACCAGAGGAAGAGATGCAACACGAAGACAAACAGAATAAGCTCCGCTCTCTAAAAAACAGACAGAATCTTTTCAAGGAGGAGGTAAGTTCACGGAGGGGGAGGGGGAAGGGACTAGTTGGTTGTTTGATAGATTGACTGACTGACTTATAATTGATTGATTTTCTTTGCATTCAGAGCTGAAATATCCTTATGGCTGCAGCTTAGCTTAGTCTATATGCATACACATATTTATGAGCAGACTTGAGAATAAGAAGCTTCCCAGAAGCTGAAACGAAAGGGATTTACTGGGGGTTGGTATTCCTGACAACCACCACTGGTATATTAGTGATGGTTGGCACATTCAAACTGTTTAGGATTTAATGCTTCATTGCAATTTATGTCCAGAATCCACATACAATAAATCAGCTTGTTATTGCATGTTGTTGGTTGTGATCTACAAATCTGGGGATATGTCAGAATTACCTAGGAAACCAGCTTGAAAAATGCAAATGCTTATATTCACCCACAACAGAAGAGTCTGGAGAACAGGTTTGAAGGATACACATGACAATGGGCCTGCTATTAGACAGTGAACATGTGAGTCTCTGGAGCAGAGACTGAATGTGAGGGAAACATTAAATAGCAGTGTGGTGTCCTAAGACTCACACCATTCTGACTTTATTCCTGCCTTCGGATGACCTTAGACAAGTCAGAGCCTTCTCTGAGCATGATAATCTGATGCTATTAGGCTGTGGTGAACTTCTCCAGCACTCCATGCCTAAAGGTTCTTCCAAAGTTATTGCTGAGGGATGTTCAGTCTTCACATCTAGTAAACCAGGGCCTGGAAGCCTTCTGCAGAGCTACAGACTACTGAAAGGACATTCACCATCTCCTCCTAGGCACAGATGTTTTCATGGGGTGGCTTCCTCTTGTAAAAACACCCGAAAGGGGGTTGAAGTTTCTCTTTAAGTTTTGTCGTCTCTAAACCCCACCTAGGAGTTAAGAAAATGAACATGATTGGCTGATGCCAATAAATGAATTTCTTTTTTTAACTGAAAATAGTTTTTTTATACAATATATCCTCATCATAGTTATCCCTTCCCCCAACTCCTTCTAGATCCTTCTCACACACTTTCACCTAAATCCACACACACTCTCTCTCTCTCTCTCTCTCTCTCTCTCTCTCTCTCACACACACACACACACACACACACACACACACACACACACACATTAGAAAACAAAAGGGCAACTAAAAAATAAAAATTAAAAAACAAAACAAAATAAGACAAACTAAACAAACAGGATAAAAAGACACACATACACAAACAGACACACACACACATACTTACCTCTGGGGATCTGGGGGATGCCTAAGAAACACAAATAGATGCAGAGGCATACAGAAATTTCATAAAAACGCAAAATTGAAAATCATGGTATGAATGAGATTTCTTGAATTTGAGGTTTAGGCAAAAAGTAGGTGCTATAACCAAGGCAGTTTCTGACTGAGTCAGAATCACTTCCCATCAGATGGAAGGACAGTGTGTGTCTCTCTCGTTCACACTCCATCTTCCTTGCTGCGTCCTTGGACTGAGCTAAATGCTGCTCATGGGGACAAACCTGTCACAAGAGACTGCTGACTCATTCCACAAATAGATGTTATTTAAGTCTATGAAGCATAAAAATGTGTATTTTGTTTTTAAGAAGAAAAAAAAAAAACTCTACTGGCACCATGGAAATCTGTTGGCATCTAAGAATTGTCAATATCAAGAGGTGATAGATATGGGAGGAGAAAGAGCTGAGGGATCTATGAGGAAGGCTGAGCTCTGCCTCATCTCTCCTTCTCAGGGGATGCTGGCCCTCGTACTGAATTGCATTGATCGATTAAACATCTACAATAGTGTAGCACACTTTGCAGGGATCGTAAGGGAAGAGAGTGGCATGGCCTGGAAAGAAATTCTGAACCTGCTGTACAAATTACTAGGTGAGTACTCCTGTAGTGCCTCCTACCAGGTAAGATGTGCAAGGCTAATGGGATGTTGACTTAAAACTTGGGATTCTTTGGAAACCGTCTGTTAAATATTCTACCCTAGCCTAGCCGTCATTAACTACTAGCTTATGGTACTTTGCAAATTAGAGCTAGCAGTGATGTACATAGCAGAAGTCCATGTGAGTGAGGGCATAAGTGATGGATTTTAATTCTCCTAAATGTAGGAATGAGGCTGTTCGACAGGGCCAGACAGGGTAACATTGCCAACTCAGGACCTTTTAGGATCTAAGCTTGTTAATCACTCAACAGCTGTCCAAGTTCCCACCTCATCATTATGCCCTTTAACCTATGTGATGATGTTTTTGTTTGTTTATTTGTTTCAGCTGCTCTCATTCGTGGAAACAGAAACAACTGTGCTCAATTCTCCAATAACCTTGATTGGTTAATTAGTAAGCTGGACAGACTAGAATCTTCCTCAGGTAAGAGTTAACAACAACAATGACAAAACAAAACAAAAAAACACCTTTAATTGGAAAAGATCAATTTTTTCCCTTTTGTAGAAAAAAAAATCAGAATTGAATCTTTCCCATTTGCTGGTCAATAAGCCTCAATTCAACAAAAAAAGGAATAATGGAAGCTTTCTGACAAGGCTATGCCTTTAACAGAAGCTAACTTCTTCAAATCCTTCCTCTTCTGTTTAACTTTTCTCTCTGTGCCTTTGCCTTCACTCTATGGCCCTTTGCACACACTGAATTACACATTCAGTAATGCTGGCCTCCTCCTGCTCTCCCATTCTCTGGGTACTTAGCATGAACCCTCCCTATTCCATGTGGGCTTAGCAGAATAAAAGAATGACTTTTGAATTTAAGAGTAAATAATCATCACTTGCCCACTCCCCAAATATCACATCTGATGACTCTCGGAGCACCTGAGCATTATGGTCATTGGTAAGTAATGACTCACAAGGCTGAGAAGTTTGCTTCTTCTAAAATGAGTGCACATGGCAGGTGTGTGGGTCCTCTGGGAAGCTGTGGTGTTTTGATGCTTTTCTTACAGTCTAGAGGTGGCAGGTGCTTGAGGAAAGCAGCCAAGGGACAGTCCCCCAAGGACCTCTGTCCTGCTCACATCATTTTAAATGTTTCTTTTCCCCAGTGCCTTCTTTTGTTAGAGAAATTATATTTCAGGACGAGTTAAGAACACCTCGATTGAATACAACAAAATAAAGGAACTTTTAAAAATAAAACCAGTGAGGCTCTTGGCCTCAGGTCTTCATCATAATTTTAATATTCTATGTGCAATGCTACAGAAATATTAGTTTACCTTAGGCCCCCAATCTTGACAAGGAAAACTATCAGCTGTGCCAACGGTGTCCAACAGTCTGTTTCTGGAGCCCAAACTTTATTACACGAGGACATTGGAAATAATATCTAATTTCAGTTCTTAGAAAAAAAAAACTTATTCTAGGGACAGAGCCAGAATATTTCTAAGTTACTTGCATGATCTTTAGAAACTATAATAAGTTGGGCAGCTGCTTATCTGTATTTAAATAAAGTATTGTCTGATTTGGTGAATTTAAGAATCCCACTTTACAGTCACTTTACTAGATTTTATAAAGATCATGCTACTGTCCAAGAAAGGGAAGATTAAGTTAGCATTGAAGTAAACTCACTTCTAAATTGTAGGGGCCCCTGAAATCTACCAGAAATGTCTACATCTCTCTTCTGGATGGGATTTTGTAGAGTCAATATACTGTGGCACTCTGGCCCTGTAAGATGCTCCCTTTCCTCTCGGATCTCTATATTTGGCCAGTTCTGCAACTTGCTGGATGGGAAAATGATTGTTGTACATTCATGCAGGTATCTTGGAGGTCTTACACTGCATCTTGATTGAAAGCCCAGAAGCCTTAAACCTAATAGCAGAGGGTCACATCAAGTCCATCATCTCCCTACTGGATAAACATGGGCGGAATCACAAGGTGGGTATGGAAGAGAGGCCACTCCCATTGGATTATTTTCCTGCCTTTTCTTTCCCTCACACTAATACCCATTCTGTGTTACTGGAAGAGTGATGTGTAGTCTCTTGATTTACTTTTGCAAAGGCTTTGGGAAACTGGGATTCTGAAAATCTATAGATACAGTCCAAGACAGACACCCTTAATGGATCTTAGATGATCTGGGTTTCCCCAGCTTCCCAAGCACACCCTGGCATCATTAGCCCTTAACACAGGTCTCACTGTGGGGCTCTCACTCTGGGACCTATGAGTTTAGCGGTGTGTGATTTGATTGCACATATGGGATGCAACTGTGCTTTTACAGATTAGAGATGGTAAATCCTAGTCCCTAGCTCTTGCCTACCAGTATTTGATAGGAAGGGAACTGTATTTTGGGATGTGTCTCAGTCCAGTAATAGGAGCCCATGCAGCACTGACTACATGATATGCAATGGCCTGAGGAAGCAGAAAAGCTACGGTCCTTAACATCTGTGAAATTGCTTGGCAAAGAAGAAAAATATGTGGGGTCTGTAATTGCTTTCTTGAACATGGTAAATCAAAAACAAGCATGAGGTCTGAGCCTTAGTCCAGCTTCTGTACATTCCAACATGTCTGCAAAATGTAGTCAGAATTATTGGTAGGCATAGAAGTAACAAGTGGCTTGAGGCACAGTCTAGCACTGCAGATAGAGAAGCCATACAAAAGAGGGCTGCCCTGGTTTCATTACCTTAGAGTCTTGCTACAGTGATTCCACATAAAAGACTTTAAAAATAGCCAGCTTCCTTACAACTTCCTATGTACAAAAAGCATTGATTGGATTGCATTTAATGACAACTTGACAATTATTATGTCCATTCCACAGTTGAGAAAACAGAGGCCTGGTAAGCCAAAGTAGTGAGAGCTCTATGCATTCAAGGCTAGCCTAGGGTTAGACAGAAAAACACTGTTTTGAAACAAAGTCTCATTAAGGGTACCCTATGTTTATGTTTGATAGATTTGATAGATGGGTGCAATTGCACACTTTATTTTTAAAGAAAAGTGTAGGCTCAGAGTATCACTAGTGTCTTGGGAGTAGTTTTGCAAAGACCTGAATATAGACCAGACTATTCTTATATTTCACTTTTGCTTAGAAAAGGTCAGTGATGTCTCCCTCTATCCATCCTTCTATGCTTTCTGTAGCCCCAACATTTGAAAGTGTCTCACTCATTCACTGAGTTTTCCATAAAGTCAGTGACTAGCAATACATAAAATTCTGGAGTCTCAAGGAACCCAAGTAGTCATCTTTTGAGGATGATGTGATGAAGGCAATGACAACATTTCTTTTGCACTCATGGAGTGCCAGGACCAATTTCTGGGTTCACATACATCCTCTTTATTCTTTGCCATGCCCTTCTGAAGTATTATTATTATTATTGTTATTATTATTATTATTATTATTATTATTATTATTATTATTATTATTATTTCCACATGGCAGGAAGAAAGTTTAGAGCATGGGCCCTTGATATTCAGCAGTTCATAAGGGGCCTCTCAGGTAACTCATGACATGCTAGAACTAAATGTTTTCA
Organism: Rhabdomys pumilio; assembly: GCA_030674055.1. Classification (NCBI taxonomy): domain Eukaryota; kingdom Metazoa; phylum Chordata; class Mammalia; order Rodentia; family Muridae; genus Rhabdomys; species Rhabdomys pumilio. The sequence goes on along the minus strand of JANHMN010000002.1, from coordinate 177,082,521 downwards.
TTTCTTGCCAATAACTCAAGCTAAAGGTTGTGAACATTGGCTTCATAGCCTAAATATCCTAGGAGGATATTAATTTTTGTTTTTAGAATTACCTAAATACAAGACTTTTCAGAGCAGAACCTTTGTGATTAAAGGACACTGTGTGTTAGCAATGGAGCTTGAGGGACCCGTCACTCATGAACATGTCCTTTAAAGACCTTCTGTATGTAGTAGAATTTGAGAATTCATTCTTGTCCCATCATACCACAACTTGTCATTTACTTAGAATCTAAACTGTATGTCAGTATAGCACGGGTTTCCTATCCACTTCCTTTCTCTCCTTTTTAAGTTGTTAGCTGAGTCACTATGGAGAAAGCATTTGCTTTACCTCATCAAAAGTTGTAGGGAAAGAACACAATCTTTGTGAACATGAGTAAAGTGGATTGTAGAATCCACTCCATCCTTTTTGAATGCACTCTTCCCGACCTCCAAGGGACTGTATTTTTGTAGCTCCTCATCAGAACCTCCTCACTTCCAACATATCCAGGACCTATCAACATTCTTCTCTTGCCAATTAAAAAGCAACATAAAACTTTGAATTCACTCCTCAAAGTTTAACTTAACTGCCACTCCTTCAAAAAATTGATCTTCTCACCTCTGCTCTTATAAACTATTTACAACAACCGTTTGAATTTTCACTTCACTGTAGTTGAAATTTTCACTTCACTGTAGTTGATTTCATGGATGATTTCTCTCACCCATTGTGAGTTACCTTATGACAGAGACTATCTTTGTGACTACTACAGGGTCAAGCTCATATGTTTAATGATACAGGCTTCCACGTGTGCTTGTCATCGTGAACGGACCCCAAATCCACCTCTGCCTCACCTTGAATTGATGGGAGGCTACACACATGAACGTGGCTTATATTACAGGACAAAAGGGAAATTGGCGGAAACGTTGTCACCAGCACTGATTTGTCTGGCAAAAAGAATAATTGCTAAAAGATATATCCTATATTTTTCCCACAGCTAGCTGTTATTAGTGAAATAACGATGATGATGCATTGATCTACTTGGTTCCCTGATGACTTGCCCCAAATCTACTCAAACTTGTCACGGATAAATACTTTTATTATCATTTTTGTTTCATAATAATTTTGAGTCACTTGTGAGAAAAATATATGGTAAAATAGTAATCTCATTGGTCCCTGGAAAGAATGACTCAGAATCAGAAGTTTAGTTTGTGTTGGCAAAGGATAGCACGTAAGTAAACAAATCATTAACTCCCACACGGTTGCTCCATAGCTCCTAGACTCGGTTGTTTCATGGCAGCCACTACAGCACAGAATGACTCCCAACCACTCAGTTCTCCTCCTCAGGGAGAATCCCAGGGAGCTGGAAGCACTTTTTTTTTTTCAAATGTGTAACTTGACACAAAGATCACAAACTAGGTATATTTTGCATTTTACAGTAAGTCTGCCTTTACACATAAAGACTAATGAAAATACAGCACCCAAATGTCTGTGTTGATATGTAATGTGGATTTTTTTTCTTTCAAGTAGGATCCCCATGTAAGTGCGTATTTCCTATATAGAGTGAAGGAGATAAAGATTGATGGGCGGCTGATGGACAGAATGTGGTACTAGTGATGAAAATGATTATAGCTCTAAAAGTGTCCCAGTGGTTGGAGAAGCTGAAGTCTAAGACAAGCCTGCATTCAGTGACTCAGCATGCAGTCCATCAGTTGCAGGGCTCCATTTGTACAGAGACACAAGCTCTCTCTGGGGCTTCACTAGCTACCATGTACTCACAAATCTAGACATCACTGGAACATCTTATTACAAGAAGACTTCAGTCTAGAATTGGGGTGAGGTGCACTATGACATAGTAAAACATCTGTTTTATAAAAATTAACAGATGCTGTTAAAAAAAAAAAAAGAACAAGGGAATGTGTGCAACACTGTTTCTAGCAAGCTCCCAAGTGATGTCAGTGTTGCTGGACCAGGAATCTGAGAATGAAGTTTCTGGTGCTGTTAATTCTGCACTGGATCTGTATGCAGAGTAAAGGAGACCAGAGAACAATGAGAAGAGTTTGATGGATGTCATTACATCCACCCAACTTTCTTTAAGCAGAACTAAGTTATGTGATCCCCATACCTGCAAAGTAGACCTCCTTGTCAGCTCAGGAAAAGAAGGATGCAGAGTTTGAGGGACACTCAGCAGAACCTACCTCACCAGGCAAGCTTCCCAGGACTGCTGAGAAATTAGCAAATGCAAATGGTCTCTAGGCAAAATGCCCATGAGTTCTTGTGATACAGTCCTGTGTACACCCTCTTCTTGTTGAAGCAAACCCATTTAAATACTTTTAGAAAGAAGTGTGTCCCTATTCCCCAGTAATACATGAAGAAATGTCATCTAAAAGTCTACCATTGCCAAATGTGCATCTTTATGGAGTCAACAGTTTATAGATGAGGCATTGATCTATCAGGCTGTATGTTTCATGCAGTCTTTATTTCACTTTGCTTTTCCCATCGTGTATGAATTAAGTCCAGCTTTTGCTCTGGCTACAACAGCAAGGTCCCCACAGCTATCACTCCAAGGAAAACAGATGAAAGTGTATGATAGGCCAGATGGAAAGTATTTCATTTTCTGGCCATTCATAGCTCTTTGCTTAGAATGAGAAATCACCGTCTGGATTTCGAATCTCCACAGCCAATATCTGTCATGAAGTGGTAATGGTACGAGTGCCCTGTAAAGCTGCCTCGGGGCTTCTTTTTCTGTTTGTCCCATAAATGTGCCCCGTATTTGTCTAGAATGAAACTGACATTCAGGGAGTCAGGTGGAAAATTGGTTTGTGAGAATTATGGACACAAAAGCTATCAACAACCTTAAGATATCCAATCTCACCAAGTGCTGAGTCTTCTGTGGCCACTTGGAAAGACTGAAATGTATTTGCCCACCTCCTTGTCACTGTGGCCAGACAGCCACAGTTTGGCTGTTATTTATCAACTATTTGCGCATTCCTCCCTGTAGAGGACATAGGAGTATTGCCTGCCCCAGTGCTATTTGCTCTGCCAGGGTACAAACACAAAATCTGAATATAAGCGGATGCATCAGAATGAGATAGAGAAAGGGTATTGACAGCATAAAGGAGGAGTAGAGGTAGAGGACCATTTCCACTTACTAGGTAGCTGGAAATAGCCACAGTGCCTTGGTGACATGTCTCTCAGATTTGTGAATCACCTAGGCTCTTGCAGATTCACTGTCCTTCCAGATGGGAGGAAGAGAGTAGGTAAAACACTTTGAACACTGGTTTCCAGGAATGTTTGAACATCTCAATGGGCTCTGATGATATCACAGTAAGATATCCAAGAACTGGGGTCTACTCTGCTGCCTGAGGGTCCCAATCTTGCTGCATTCCAAAGCCTAAGCAAATGGGCCCTGAATGTTTGTCACTTCGAGAGTCTGAGCACCTTACTAACCCTCAGTGCAAAGCAAATGGACTAGGTAAGTGTGAAGTTGGATTGCAAGCCCTGTGGAAAGGATTTGATTTAATGACTGGGCAAGTAAGTAATGACTGGACTTGGTGCCTTAGGAATTTCACCATACCCTAGTCCTGACCCTGGCTGGACAGTATGTCTGCATAGTCTAGGCTCTGACTCTAATAGAATTTGGCTACAGATGGCAGGTATAGTCTGGAGAGATGGAGTGTAAGAATGAAGTGATGGGTCTAGAAGGATACTGAGCCTCATTTTCCCAGCAGCAGCAGCCTCTTGAGCATCAGTCTCTCCTACTGAGTAAGACTCTCATAGCTCTAGGCTAGTTTTCCATATGCCCATCACTCATCCATACTCAACATGACACCTACTTTTCTGTGTAGTAATCATAAAGTTCTGCACATTGCCTCTTCTTGGAGCTGAGGTTTAGAGCTGAGTGTGTCCTCCTGCAGGTTCTCGATGTCCTGTGCTCCCTCTGTCTCTGTAATGGGGTTGCAGTAAGAGCCAACCAGAATCTAATCTGTGACAACCTACTACCCCGGAGGAACCTGCTTCTACAGACACGGTTAATTAATGATGTCACCAGGTAAGGTCACTAGTGTCATTCCAGATGCCAAGTGTATCTCAGTAGGAAAAGGGACTTTGTGGCAGTTTAAGTAAATAAGACCAGACCAAGCAAAAGTATATTCTGTATCCCCCTGCTCCTCCTTCTCCTCTTCCTTCCTTTTCTCCTCCTCCTCCCCTCTTCTTCCTCCTCCTCTTCTTCTTTATGTCTTTTGGTTGGTTAGTTGGTAGTTTTGTTTTGTTTCTTTAATACAGGGATTCTGTGTGTAGTCTTGACTGTTCTGGGACTCTGGAAGTCACTCTGTTCTGCCTCTGCCTCCTGAGTGCTGGGATTAAAAGTGTACATCACTACTGCCTGGGCAGATCTTCCTTCTTAACAGACATCTTGATACAGCCTCATTTATATGTGTCCATCTCAAGCAGAACATACCCAAGCCTAGGAAGAGTCTCTCTTGCATAATCCAAACATTGAGAACCCTTTGTTGTCTGTCCCATACTTTCAGCCACTTTTTTTCAATCTTAACAAGTTTGGCTAGTAGTAACTTCTTAATGTTTGTAAGTATTAAATATGCTTAGGGAACAAAAACTGCTAATCTGAAAATGATTGTACTTAAGCTTGTGTTCCAGAAGATGGAGGTCACATAAATAGTCCTTACCTACAGAAAGACATAAAGGTTGGCAATCATACAACCCTTATAACATGTATGGTATTGTTGCACATGGTTGGCATTCAATAGATGCCTTGCCTTAAATTATTTTTTTTAAAAAACACCTTTATATTTTCTAAGAAGTTACTGATGCCCTCATACTGCCCACTGTGTGCTTGGCAAATTCCTAAGGGCTGTTCAATAACAACAACAACAAAAAAAAAAAAGATTAAAATACTCTGACCTTTGTTTAATTGAGCCAATGCCTCCTTCTGGGTCTGGTTCAACTTGTTTTTCAGTTATTTGCTCTCTGCAGAAGCAGCCTGTCCCATGTTTAATTTCAGTATCCGGCCAAACATCTTCCTGGGAGTTGCTGAAGGCTCACCACAATACAAGAAGTGGTACTTTGAGTTAATTATCGACCAGGTGGAGCCTTTCCTAACAGCAGAGCCCACACATCTGCGGGTGGGCTGGGCCTCCTCTTCGGGCTATGCCCCATACCCTGGAGGTGGAGAAGGATGGGGAGGCAACGGTGTTGGTGATGACCTATACTCCTATGGCTTTGATGGGCTTCATCTTTGGTCAGGTGAGTACCTTATGAAGGCTTCCACCCTCTATTTTATTGCTGAAGATAACTGAGAGTCATCGTGTTCACCTAGAGTTGAAATGACAGAAATGCTTGAATCCCATGAGACTGTTGAGTGGAAAAAGCATCAAGTTTAAATAAGCTTTATCTATAGCTTTATTCTGGGAGTTCATGGCTATGTCACACAACACAGATCACTTTTACAATTTAAGCATAAAATGCCCATCACGGCACATGTGTTTGAATTCTTAGTCACCAGCTGATAGCACTTTTTTGAGAAACTGTGGTACTATTAGAAGGTAGCATCAAGCTAGAGGAAATAGGTCATTGGGGACATACCTTGAGGTTTATAGTTAAGCCTAACTTCCTGTCCTCTCTCCACTTTCTGGTCAGGTGGCATATTAGCAAGCACCTGCCATTTATTCCCACTTTCATAGATCTGCCCACTAGCATGCCTCACCTGCTAAGATACATACATAAACAAATTTAAGTCCTGCTTTCCTGTCTTACTGATATTTGATCACAGCTATAAGAAAAGTATCTAATATAAGTGTCTGTATTTGCCAAAAGCCATTTAGGAAGGCTAATGACATGCAACTGAATTTTCTGGAGATGGCCCACCGTTTTTGCATAGCCTGTGATGAGTGAGCTCTGTGAAGCAAGGTCCCAAGAGACTTCATCCCAGGACTGCTTCTTGCTGCTGATATGCCTTTCCTGTGACTATTACATAGCCTAATGATGCCTGGGCATCAGCCCACCCTATTAAGCAGATTTTTTGCAGATTAACATAAAGATGTACTCTCATGTAGTAATGCTGTATAGACAAATTGATGATTTTACAATTCTTAATAATGATTTTATAGAATTCCTAAATTTGTACAAGTAATTTCAAGTCCTCTATAGTATAAAGGCAAATAAGAGTTCTGCAAACCTTCATGTGTCATGGGTTGATTGTACTAGAAACAGAAAGCAGGCTTGGAATAAATTTATGATAAAGGAAAACATTCCTTCTGAGTTAGGCGTAAGACCACTATCTGGTAACTAAAGGGCATAAACTGGGAATGGACATTTTTTTTGTAGGTGCTAGGACAAAAAATTGAAATACTGACGAGTTTATTTATACAAATCTTCAAAATAACAAGACACAAGGCAAATGATTTGTCTCTTGACAAAACCATGCTAACTTGTGACATAAAAATTATTGCTTTAAACTTATAATAAACTTATGGGGGAGTAGTAACAGATGATGAATGTTTAATGAGATACTAGTCTTAATGGAAAAACATGTAAACAATTCTGTTGTCACTCTTTAAACTGTATTGATCTATGACACGAAATAGTGTCATAAACTTACTATGAACTTATTGGAATGTAAAAGTATTTAGAAAATTATGTAATCAATTATCCTGCTGTAACGGTTCTACATGATACTGTACATGATAGCTGCACGAGGTAATTTTTTAGAGGAAGTATATATACTGAAAATAGAAAATAAAGGTAAATGTTTCATCCCTCGTAAATGAGAGGTTTTTTTCTGCATATGTGCTTTTCTTATTTTTCTTTTTCTTTCTGGCTCACAAAGAGTTAACAAACTCTGAGCCTCTTGCCTGTTCAGCCAGGGGCCTGTGAGTCAAAGAACAAAGAACTGGAGTAGCCAACTTGTTTACTGAATCCTTAGCTGCTAACAGCAGGTGTTAATCACCAGAAGTCAGCAGCTTTGCTTAGAAAGGTAAATATTACCAAAAGTAAGCAATTTTTGCCCTCACAAAACCAAGGTTTCTTCTGCAATTGCCAACACCGTCCATTGCTTGCCTGCATCAGTCTACCTGGATGCCTCGGCTGGCCCTGGGCATGTATCTATCAGTTCTTACTTCAAATAGGGTTGTTGGGGTTTTTGAATGAGCACATCAGCAGTAATCAGCTTTATTTAGTGGGTAGGGAGCTACATGCTTTAATGTCATAATGACCTTTAAGGTAGCAAATACTGAACTCACGTTACAGAATCGGAAACTGCTACAAACAGACACCAAGAAATATGATCAATCACCCTGGGAAGGCTCCTGATACGATGAGATCATCAAGGCCATGAGGTTAACACTGCTTGCTGCATCGTGTTATGATTGTTAGCATCTGAGGGTTAATGTTAACCTAAAAGAGAATCAAGACTTTTTTTTTTTTAAAGATGAAAACTGATGATTTTGCCATACATAACCATGACCCATAAATGTGAAGGGATGGGTTGTTTCTGCCATTTGAAAAATGCAAGAATAACTCTACAGTTTTCACTGTAAATAAGTACAGTACTTCTCCTGTTTATTGTCCAAAGCATGTATTGTCTAGACTTCCTTGAGAACTGCAGTTGGAAATGGTGTATGCCTGATGAAAATGCCTCTCAGAAGCATTGTGTGGCACATTTCTTACAGAGGAGCCGTGATGCAGTCTTCTTAAATTCAGTAGGAGGGAAAGGTTTCCCTACAAAATGAAACTTCATACTAAATTTTCTCATGTAACTGAGAAGTGCATACCCATCACATTCTCTTTCTGTCCTTTAGAACAGTGGCTCTCAACCTTCCTAGTGCTGTGACCCTTTAGTACAGTTCTCCATGTTGTGGTGACCCCTAACCATAAAGTTATTGCTACTTCATAGCTGTAAATTTGCTACTACTATAAATAGTAATGTAAATCTCTGTGGGTTTTATGGCCTTAGATAACCCCTGTGAAAGGGTTGTTCGGCCCTCAGAGGGTCGAAACCCAAAGCTTGAGAACCATTGCCTTAGACCACATTCTAACTACCTGATATTAATAATCTGTGCCATCTGACATTCTGATGGCATGCTTCTTGGAGTGGTCTTGTTAATAATGTTTCTTGCTATTTTTGTGCTGTTTCACATGGAGTTTAAAACTTTTAGAGCTAGTATAAATATTCTCATTTGTACATTTACCTATCCTAGACCATAGAGAGGGATGAGAAGGACACAAGCATCTACTTTTCTTCTGTGTGGCCTAAGGGACAACTTGGAACGTGCAAAAACTGTGGCAGGATGAGCCCAGCAGAAAGGAACCCATCTTGCTCTCCACCCCACCCTGCTCACTTTTTCTAGTTCTTCATAGGAAATGCATCTTCCCTCCTAGTTGTCCAAGTTCCACTGTGGAATCACTGACGCTGGAGGTGCACAGTAGGAGGCATTAGCTTAGGTGTTTCACCAGATGACATACACTCTCTCTGGGACGTGAAGATTGGCTGTGAATGGGAAAGGAAGAATGCTCTCACGTATTAGCAACTCCCAGATGGCGGGATGAAGTCTGTGAGTGACTGAATGAGCTTCACTTGTGAAGCCATTTTCACACTGCCTGCTGATGGCTCCCATCTCATCATCCCAAGTCTGCTCACTCAAAGGAACCCAGACAATTCCTGTAGAGGATTCTGCATAGCCACTCAATAGATTAAGATTGTTTGACATTTGTTTCAAAGGCAAATGAATCAGTCGCAAAGGAAAAACTTTCTTCCTTTATGATGCTGCAGGAGTACACTTAGGCACTTAGGAAACTCTTGTGTCTATTTGTAGACACTTGGGAATGAACACTTCAGTGAGTCCAGAGGCAAAGAAACTAACCATGCTGAACACTTCAGTGAGTCCAGAAGCAAGAACACTAACCACAATATATAAAAAGGGGGCACACTCCTGTACATCTCAGTACCTGAACATCAATAATTGTGCATCATTCCAGGAGTGGATAATTGCTCCTGTCCAGCTTTTCCTTGTCCCAGCCTGTATCCTATAAACAAGCAAGGGAGATGATTCAGGGCCACACTGGTCATCACTAGCAGTGGCTCTGTTTAATTGGAGAAGTAGAAAGATGGCTGGAAACTCAGGATGCAAAGGCTTATTGTGAGTCTAACTATTATACACTTTATGATATAATCCAATGGCAGTGTGCTCAAAGTCTCAGCAACCTTAGTCCATCTGATAAGATGTAGAGAAGATAGTGTCTATAAGAGTTACACTTTCCATTCTCATGCACTGAAGCCCAAGGCTTCCTTAAGTCTATACTACACCATGATTTCTCAAGCTCCACACAGGAACCATCTATCTTATAGAAGGCATTCCAGGTAAATATATCAGTATGTGCTTCGGCTGAAGAAATACGGTGTCTGTTAATGACTCCCACCAGGACTGCAGGGAAATTGGGACATCTGAGGAAAGGGTAATTGCCTGATGAGTTAATGGCATGGAAATAACACTCAGATGATGTAGAAGAGGATGGAAGATGATTAGGAAGAGAGATTGAAAACTGGTCGTGACAAATTTTCTTTTTTTTTTTTCTTGAGATTTAAGTTTCCAGGTCCATTAACTTTATAGTCATCCGTGTACATAAATTAAGCTACTGACTTGAACTGATCTGTAACATATTTACTAAAGAACAATTGATGTTTCTTCTGGAAAGAATTGCAATGGTAACATTGTATCAGTGAAAAAGGTCAAGAAAAATAGTGGAGCTTTCCCAGGTACCCAGTTGTTGTTTGGGGGAGGGACGCTGGGCATATTGCTTACTTTATAGAGACTTTTCTAATTAGAATAAGGCATAAAGTCGGGTTGGATGGTACATACTCATAAATCAAGTATTAAGAATGCTGAGGCAGAGAAGGCTGAAGATTTGATGCTCCAACGTTCGGTAGTATAGGGGCTGTCCATGTGTTCAGCGGTCTCTATAAATTGGCTAAGTTTTAGAAGCTATGCTTAGTGCTTCCCATAACTTCAGTTAATTTAGTCATTCTGGATTTCTGACGGCATTTAAGACCTATAGACTCATAGCCAATTCTGGCTATTTACTGTGAGAGAAAAGATCTGAGTGGATGGTTTTCAGCTGACATTCATTCTAAAGTCAAGAAAAAGCCAGGTTCAAAACTAAGTGTTCTAGTCAAGAGAGACGACAGAGGTTCTGGCTAGTCAACAAAAGGATAGACTGGGTATTAAGACTATCTTGTACCTCGCTGGTACAAATAGGAATAATTATGCTCTAATTGTATTCTGAGAGAAAAGCTTTATTTTAACAGGAAGGGTAATATGTAGGAGGAGCTAAGGGGGAAGGAGCACTGAGAGGAAAAGATGGAGTAAGGAGAGGAGAAGATGAAGTAGATGAGAAGCTCGGTAATGAGAGAGAAAAAGAGAGAGAAAGAGAGAGGGGGCATGGAGGCAGAAGTTCACGTGTCTCCACCAGTCAAAGATAGTTTACATAGCTAGGTTGGGTATTAGGTTACACTTCTGATTGAGCATTACCATACTTACAAAGCCCTTGATTAACATTTAAAAAATTGTATAAAAGCCAAATGGAAAAGGTGGGGCACGGGATAGGGGTTTTCTAGGGAGGGGAAATGGGCAAAGGGATTGGCATCTGAAATGTAAATAAAATATCCAATAAAAAAAAAGAAAAAAAAAAGAATGCTGAGGCAGAAGGCTCACTTGAGCTCAAGAATAAAATATAGCTGCACTATATTTTGAAGTTGATAGTTGCTGGCAAAGGGGATTTTCTTCAATGGAGGACACTGGGTATACCAACTACTAGGAGGTATGGATCCTTATCTCACCTCACCTTATCTCCTCAAAGGACTCTGAAGAGAGAGGAAAGTAGACAATAGAATCACAGGTCACCTCTACAAGTTCCGAGGCTTGACTAATCCGAGGCTTCGGAAGATCCTCATGAATTTTATGGTTATCTATCAAGGTTCTGCTTGCTTTTAAAGTTAATTGTCCAAACTCGCATGCCAGTTGTTTGCTGGTTTTCCAAAATCGCAGATATATTGGGAATTGTTAATGGAGGATATTTTCTGGAAGCCAAAATAATGAAAAAGGAAATGGATTGTTGGTAACAACCATTTTAATGGGAAAATCAGAACTCAAGAGTGAGACTGACGCAGCAGGGTTTTTTGAGTTTCCATACGTTCTTTCAAAGCAGACTTGAGGGGGAAAGTGAACAGAGTGTAGGACCTGGGATGTCTAAGCTTCATACTAAACTGAGAGGAGTCAGTCTTTCCGACTGGAAAAAATGGAACGATGTCATCACCATTCCAGAAACGCAGTGCTTTGTTTTGTTTCACATCTAAACAATTTTGACTGTAGGTCTCCACTGTTTAGAGTTGGTAGAGTAATGGACGTTACATAAACAGAGTCCAAAGCCTCAGCAGATGAACTGGAGATCCCCACTGATGACATCCTGTGCTGTGGCCTCTGCAGTGTGGATACCCAGGCTCTGGGTTCTATCTAGCTTCATTAATCCTACCCCCACTTCCCATACCCCCTCTCTCCAGCCCCCATTCCTCAGCTTCCTCACTTTCTTTCCCATTTATCTAGCATCCTGTTCATTTTTGAAGTCCCTGTGTCTCCCGTGTTTGCGGACAGGAGTGGCGTCTTCCTCTACCTCCAGCAGACATCGACGTTCCTTCTAATATTTATCCTATTGCTGTAATTTTTGACTACCCACTCCCCACCCAGAGACAGTGAACTTCTTAGAGGCACAAAATGGGCCCTCTGCTTTTGATTCCCGGCCCCAGAGATAGTATCATGCACAGAGAGAACCCTGTCTTTAAAAAAACCAAAAATAATAAAATAAAATAAATTGGAGGGTGACTATAATATTTGTACTGTAACATTTGTAATTATTTCAAGGAATTCATAATGAGCATTTATTGTTTGTGATGGAGAGAAGGGGGCTGGAATATGGCTTTTTTTAGTCACATAAGTTAGAGGAAGTACTCATTTTAAAATTAAAAGTATAACAATTTTGCTATTTTTTAAATCAACCACTTAGTTTTTAATCTATTACTAAAATAGTATTAGCCATTGTTAATGGTAAATGTTTCAAGGTTGAGATTAGTAATACCACCAAATGTATATGTGCAAAATTTCTAAATATTACATATACATCAAGAATAGATTCATTTAGGTTACCTTTTATGATGTGTTGAGAAGTCATTAAAATCTAGCTTTTAATATGTATCAAATTATGCACTTATAATTTGACAAAAAAATTCAAAAGACTTATACATCCTGGATTGGATACATTTTGTGTGAGTGTGTGTGTGTGTGTGTGTGTGTGTGTGTGTGTGTGTGTGTGTGTGTGAATTAATGTGTTTTAATGGAAGCATTTTTTTTTCTTACTCTGACAAATTCATAGATGTTTATATAGAATCTTGCTCATTTTTATGCCCCCATTACATACTTTCAAACACCTCTCTCTTTTGCTGGAAACTTTGTTCTTCTCAACAAGTCCCCCTGCCCCCACTTGAATGATGTTTTTGAGGCACTGAATTTAATTAGGGTTGTTTCCATGAACATGAGTTGAGAGATTAATTACTGGAACATTGACAGGCTATCATTGTCTATACAGTCTAAAGAAAATGATATCCCTGCCTCTCGTGCCCTTTAATTGCCCATAATCCCTCAGTAAGAGATGGGAGCTCATCATCCCTCACACATACATCATGAAATGGTGACAGGTCCAATCCTGTATAAGCCTCATATAGGTACCCACAGCTGTGGTAAGTTCATGGCTGTATCAGCCTTGTTATGTCCAGAAGACTCCGTTTCACAGCAACTTGTCTCCTATATCCTTATGGCCTTCATTTGCAATGTTCTCTGAGCCTTGTGGGGTCATGACCCAGAAGTCCTGTTCAGGCCCAGGCATTTCAAAGTTACTACTTCATAACATTATGGAGTTAAAACTTTTCTTTTTCTTATTTTTCTGTATGATGCTTAATGTTTATAAGGAACATGTATTAATTGTACTCTTAAGAAACAAACTGTCTTTATCTTGTTACTGAAACTCTAAACTCCAGCTTCTCCTTCTTTTTTTCTGTTCCCAAGGAAAACATAAACCTGAGAGGAGGCAGGGTAGAATCATGATAATAACACAGAAAAGCAGGGCATTTTCTCACTATATTGAGTCAGAAGTGTTCAATCATTTTATGAGGAAGATATAGAAAAGCATTTTATAACTACTAATGCACCTGTAAATGGCAATGTGTTTGTCTCCTTATCTGTAATAATGAAGCTATTTAAAGCAATCAAAACTTGTTGCATGGTTTCCTGACTAGAAGGGGTGCGGTTCTCTCTGTTGACCCTCTCAGTCAATGCCCATAACCTCCTGAGAAAGCAGAAGAGAGAAGGTCTTCTCTTACCTATGACTACATGTTACACCCCTACCTTCAAGTACCTCCATTCAGTAAAAGCTGTCCGATATTTACTTCTAGTACTGGCATAGTCTGAGCACATACCTCACAGACTCATTTCTTATTGGCCTTATTCTTAGTAACTTTAGGACTTTCTCTGACACTTGGTTCATGTCAAGCATGGTGTCTGTCCACTTGCCAGCTTAGGAAATAATTTCTTCTCTCTCATCTCATGCAGGAAGAGATTGCATTTCTACTACAGTATCATATCCTGAGCTCTTCTTATACTGTATACTTACTGCGTTTCAGTTTCTTGTACTGTATACTTACTGTGTTACAATTATAGCCTCTTAAGTATGTCTCTCTACCTGATGCATGCCTCCAGGGTCCCACAGTTTATCCCTGCTCTCTACTCACTAGGCCGGATACCCAGAGCTGTGGCCTCCATCAACCAGCATCTGCTGAAGTCAGATGATGTGGTGAGCTGCTGCCTTGACCTCGGAGTACCCAGCATTTCTTTCCGAATCAATGGACAACCTGTGCAGGGGATGTTTGAGAATTTCAACACAGATGGACTCTTCTTCCCTGTGATGAGTTTTTCAGCTGGTGTCAAGTAAGTTATGGCTGCAATTTCCTGGGAAATCGCTATGGCCCCACTTTAAAACTTTCCCATCACCCTCTTGAACTGAGGAACCAATACTTTCTTTTAGGGTTTCATCTCAAAAGCCAAATTGCTCCCAAGAAAGTAGTGGCAAAAGGGTAAGAGGCTGCCAAACTCATTCTCCCTTCTTGCTTACTGAGCCTTCTGACAGGGTTATACTAAGTACTTGGATAAAATATATGAGAAATCTTATGAACAATACATGCTTGTGATGAATTTCTTGAAAGAAATAATTACAGATATTACAGTAAAAGTCACCTTCCGATTTATTTGATTTTATTTTTGGTTTCTTAAAACGGGGTTTTTCTGAGTGGTTCTGGCTATTCTGGTACTAACTCTGCAGACAAGGATGGCCTCGAACTCAGAGATCTGCCTGCCTCTGCATCCTAAGTGCTAGAATTAAAAGCATATGCCACCACTGCCTTGGCACATCTTCTATTTCTAATGCTTAGCTATAATCACTGTTAATATTTTCTTATATTCATCTTTTTGTTATAAATATGTATATAATTTCTAAATTGCAGTCACTACAATGTGAAGTATAATTTTTTTTTAACTCAGAAATAAGTAATGAGATTTTTCCTGACTCATTAGGTACCTTCAAAATTATTTCACTGCCTCATAATATAGCCATTACTTTAGTGCTACGTTTTCATGCTAATTCTATTTCTATTGTTAAAAATAGCATTATTACAGATGTATCTGCGTATAACTCAGGTTTTGCATTGTTGTTTTCTTCCTCTCAGAAGAAAGAAAAATGTATTATTTTTTAAGATCTAAATTTATAATGATGTGGCCAAATTGATTTTTAGAAAAAAATCCCATAAAACATTGGGAGTTTCTTATCAATAATTGCAAGGTCTAAGATTCTTTTAAAACCACAGTTTTGTTCAGGACATGTTTTATAGCAAATGTAACCTGAACAAAAATTGTAGCAAAGCTGTCATCAATAGAAATTCAATTGGTTTTCAACTTCTGACAACGTAATTCCTATGAATTTTTGCATGTTTAACTGCAGAGATATTTGTATGCCTAAATATTGGCTTCTCCTCTGGCTGGTGGCTCTGTTTGACATGTGTGCATGTTACATACAACCTCTTTCTTTTTTGAATGCTTATAAACTACAAAATCCAAAATACATCTCTAGAAATTCCAGATAAAATATCTGGGCCTATGATATCATTTGAAGCCATATATTTGGGGGAGCTGGGAAGATAGTTCAGTTATACACACACACACACACACACACACACACGCACGCACGCACGCACGCACGCACGCACGCACATAAACACGCACACAAACACACACTTACATTCAATCCCAAGGATACATATAAAAATAAGCCAAAAGATTATGTGCACCTGTGATATTAGTGCTTAGATAGGGATATGAACAGATTCCTGAAGACCAGTGACCCAGTCAGTCCAACATACCTGGCAAATCCAAGGGCAAATATAGGAGTTAGTTTCAGTCACACTGTGGTATGGATACCATACCATAGGGCAGAGGATAAGAACAGAAGCTTATTGTGGACTGAAAAATAGCCACTGCAAAGCCCTGTAGTAAGATTTTCAGAGTGAAACCACTGGCATCAGCTTCAGCACTCACAAAGATTAACACAAACATATCTGTCTTTGTATTTTCCGAGAGGAGATAAGAATGGATTAGAGCAAAGGCCCTAAGGCAGTCAGAAGGAGCCTAATGTAAGTCACAAGGCATATCTTCCCAACTCTATTCCCAAGGAGCAGAGGGACTGCATAGAAGCCTAAAGCAACACACATTGGGTCATCCCTTTGGCTTGGTGCCTTCTATGGAGAAACAGGTGACCCTGAGAGGTCAGTCCAAGAAGCACTCCTCTGCAGAGTTCATGTCCTCAGTTTCCCCTACAACACCTTTTCCCTTTCTTTTGACCAATGCCATTCACTGGCTCTAGATTATTTATACAGAAACAGAGAGCACTTACCTTCTAATATCTCATTTGAGAAAACTATTTAGATTTTCTAATCCTTATATATTATTTTATTAATATTTAATTTAATATTTTATTAGTTTGATATTTAATTTAAATAAAATAAAACATATTTTAATAGAGATATTTTTGTTAAAGTATTTTATTCTTTCATTTTTTCATGCATGTACATAATGTGTTTGATGAAATCTAGCCTCATTCCCTCCTCTCCATCTCCTCTCAGGTCCCTCTACCACTCTCTTTCTGAGTTGTATGGATTGTGCTTTTAAACCCACTGAGTCCACTTATTACTGCCTGTATGTACAGGAGTCTAGGGCCATTACTAGAAGATGGGTAGCCTCCAAAGGAGTTATGTTCTTAAAGAAAACATACACTCTCTTTCCCAGCAACCATCAGTCACTAATAGCTCTTCAGTTAGAAATGGGACTTTGCCACACACCCCCAACTTGCTCAGATATCATGCATTCAGTCACAGCCACTATGATGCAGTAGCTCCATCCTATGAAAACAGCACTGTCTCACTGTAGTCACCATCCCCTCTAGCTCTTATAATCTTTCCACAGCCCCTTCCACCATGAGCCCTTAGCATTTAGAGAAAGGGTTGTGATATAGATGTTCCCTGTGTAAATTCAAATCTTCAGAGTGTCTCCTCCAATCTGCTGCAGGCTAATAGATTGTTTTGGGTAGTTAGCAATTAAAGAAAAGTGCATCTGCTTTTGCAAAATACATGATAGCAATTTGTGTATGTGTGTTTGTGTGACGTGTGTGTGAATGTGTGTGAATGTGAGAGCATGCCTGACACAATTAATGTACAAAGGTCAGGCATACCTCAGGTATATATCAGTCCTCACCTTTTACCTTGTCTGAGACAAGTTCTGTCTTCTTCTTTGCTGCTGCTTACATTAGATTAGCTAGTTTGCGAGCTTCCATGGATTCTCCTATCTTTACGTTCTATCTCCCAGTTGAGGCATGCTGGGATTAGAGATGCGTGTGCTATTACAACAGCTTTTAGTGGGTTCTGGGCATCTGAACTGAGGCCATCAGGCTTGCTGGCTGCACCCTTCCCTCATCTGAGCCATCTCCTAATTTGGTAATTCTCAGTCACTATTCTCCATCAGAGTCCTTCAAAGCAATGGGATAGGATTTACGTTTGGTTTGGGTAGACCTTGCTTTGGAATCTTCTCTTGATGAAGAATTTCAGAAGAGGTAAAGGCGTGGGTCAATGAATGCCATCCATATTTAGAAGACATTTCTAGCATCTCATCTCTGTGTCAGCAGATCACGTAGCCTTCAGAGCTCACCAATAACAGAGAAGTAAAGTTACAGGATGAACAATGAGCCATTCACTGATAGAATATAACAAACTAGAAGAGTCCAGATGTGCTGGCTCTAAGAGTCAAGAGCTTGAATCCAGGTGCTTTTTCTCTTAGCATCTGAGCAGATCACATGAAGAGTGATTCAAGTACCTCAATAGCAGTTACACCTGTCCCACAATCAGCACTAGGAAGTTTCTATGGTCACAGAGAGATAGAAATGCTACTTCCACATATATGATTCTGCAATACATAATCAGATGGTGTCTTTGTTCCAGGTTAGTGCTGGTCTTATATTGGAGAGCAGTCAACTATTTTCAATTATGAATGAATGGTTTCAATAAACCAACACTTTTACATCAACTTGTGAAGTATAGTTTGGCACTAAAATCTGCCACTTCTTGTACTACCTTAGTTCAATTATGCAAAGAGAGGCCAGGATATTAACTCCAGGTTAATTAAAATGTCTTACTGAAAATAAGCAAGCATATATTTTTAATTTTTAAATTGTCATTTCACATCATATTATAAAATGTGTGCTTGTTATTTGGCATTTCTCCAAGAGAGAAGTAAGGTAGTGTGCCCACCTAGGAAGAAAGTCCTATTTCCCAACACAGAATCCTTCCTAATTGTGTCTCATACTCATTTTTAATTTGTGCATAGTTTCTAAATTAGATTTCTCTTTCACAATTCCATTACCTTCTACTCAGTGATCTCTAATGAGGTCATACTCTTGATTTTTTTTTAATAATTGTTTGTATCATTGCAAACTATGTTGTTAATTACACCTGATTAGGATGTCCCTGCCAGCAATCATGGAAGAGCAAAGTGCACAAGGAGCAAAAATCTTTTTTCAATTAGATTTACCCATGGTGAAGTCAATGGCTGCATGAGTAATTACTGACAAAATGCACAAATCAATATGTGCTCCCTCCCTAACTGTTATGAATGTGCTGCTGTGGGTTTCTTCTCAGTGCAGCCTGTCTGCAGATAGTGTAGCTCGTGCAGTGATGTGGGAGGGAGGGACAATCCTAGTCAATACAGAATTGAAGATGAACATATGTACCGTGAAAGCTGTCTGAAATTGTCAATTATTTTGATGCCAAGAAGCTTTTGTTAAAAGATGACACCCCCCTTTCCCCTCACCTGTTAATAGCACCAAGATCATCATTAAGATGGCATAATACAAAAGACCATAGTAAATACTGAATTTTGGGTGCTCTTTTGTTCTAAAAGTATTGAGTTATTTACTCTAGTAGAATATGTTTTACAACTGTTCATTCCTCTTTTGATGTATTTAATCATCTTATACAACTGTTACCAGCCCTTTATAATGATACAAATATAATAATAATAATAATAATAATAATAATAATAATAATAATCCAAAAAGAGTCGGTGTCTATAGTTGCTGGGTTTTTTTCCCCATTGATATCCACCAGAGTTGGCTGAAATTCAGATAACTGACAGCTTAGCTATTTCCAGCTTGCTGTGGTCAGTGCTGTGGAAATTATTGCTGAGATAAGTATACTGCTGCAGAGAACAAGATGAATGCTGGCCAGCTGGCCCTGGGCTTCATCACATGTAAGCCTGAAAGACTAGGAATGTGAGAATGTCCATAACTCAGATTGTTCTCCAGTCTTAGCAGTACAGACTAAAGATGCAATTATAAATCATGACTAATAGATTACACTCAGGTCAGCAAAAGCTCGCTAACAATCCTCTCTCATGTATGCTCTGCTTCTTTGGACCGCTACCCTAGCTCTTTTGGAGGGTTAAATAGGAGCTGCAAGATTGAGACATCTGGAAAGACTAGAGCTCTTCTCCATGCTGGCTAGAGAGCTGTGGAGGATAACAATGCTACGTGATGAAAGAGAAACCTAGGCGTGATTTTTGATCATGGCAAAGTCTGTCTTCATATGGACTGTGGTTTTGTTCACAGATAAGTCTTTAAAACCTGACAAGAAGCATCCTCATTGCTTCTGCAAATTAGCACCAAAAACTCCAAGATGAGATCATACATGCTAGTGGTGCTCACCCGATGTCACTTCCCTCCATTTTCAAAATTTCTCAGGCAAATAAAACTTCCCCTACAATACCGCAACCCCTCCCCACTTTTTTTTTTTTTTTTAATTTTCAGGAGGCTAGGACAAAAACACTTGTTCATCTCTGAGAGGAAGAAATGTTTGTCTTTGTAAACATTTTAGAAAGAAAAAAACTTAATATCTGAGTTCAAGGAAGAACCTCGGAGAAATGGCACATTACTCTAGTGGTTATATATTTCCAATTTCATTAGCCAATTCAATATATAATATATATGCACACAATTTTAAATCTAGGCTCCATGTGTAAGAGAAAGCATTCAATGTTTTCCTTCTTGGTCTGGCTTATTTCAATTATCATAACAATTTCAAGATGTATCTGCTTTCTTAGAAAGTCGTGATTTCGTTGTTTTCTTTATGGATGCACAAAACCCCATTGTGTGTGTCTACAGCACATTTTCTGTAACCATCAGTTTTCTCGGCTGCTTTTCTAATAGCATAGCAATAAATACAGAAGTTCAAGTATTTCTGCGGCATGTTGACTTCCAGTCCTTTCTATATGTACCCAAGAGTGGAATATCTGGGTCATATGGGTCTATTTTGAGTGTTTTGAGAAACCTCCAGACTTGTTCCATTTTGACTACACAAGTTTATTTTCCCACCAGCAGAGAAGACGGGTTCATCTTTCTTCAAGTCCTCACCAGAAGTCCTTGTTATTTTTATTTCTTGTTACCCATTCTCACTGGAGTGACGTGGGATGTAAAAAACCGTTTGAATTCCTATTTTTTTTTTTAAAAAAAAATTGGTTAGTATAGGGAAAAATCTGTGAATAAAAAAGCTCATTCTAATGAACATAGTTCTTGAATTCTCTACTTAATGGATCATTGCTAGAGGCTGAGAAACTGGAAGGCAGGGAAAGCACCTATAAAAAAAAAGAGAAATTTACATTTCAATTTTATGTTTTCAATTGTGAATGAAAAGAGTTATTTTTAAAAATCAGGTCAAGATTAAATGTTCAATAAAGAATTTATTGAGAGAAACAAGCAGGCACATGTAATTTCAATTTCTATCCATGGAAACCCATGTTCTGGATTTCTGACTCTAAATGAATTCTTTTGTGGGTACTATAGCTTTTATTGTTCCTGTTAGGAATAAAAACCCGGGGTCCATGATTTAAATCCTTCAACTGTTTGATTATAAAATGCAGAGTTGTAGCCAGTGAAGTTTCAAAAGCTCACCCAACTTATCCCTGCTGTGAGAGTGTGGGCTAGACTCTCGGGACACTGCTCCCTCCCCAGTAAACCAGCTCCTGTTTCAGAACTCTCTTGAGTTGAGTCCAGAGATACCTGTCTAAGAAATGTCATGCCCTATGGAATTGGTACAGTAGTCACGTGGCACTGTACCACTGGGTGGCATTCATTATAACTGCTGCCTCTCTTGACCACTTTTGTGAATTTATTAGTGAGATGCATGTTGGACTCCCCTTCTGTGATCTTTGGTATAGCCATACCTGTATGCCTCCTCTCATGTCCTCCAACCCTGGCCTACCTCTCCCAGTCCTGGGCTTCTGACCTCTATTCAGCTAGTCATCTTTCTTGTCAAATGTCCTTGGGTGGAGGGTGCTGACACCTTCTTCTGCAGAGCCGGTATTTGTCCTTTCAGTGGGTAGGATCTGGAATGACTCTGATCAAAAGGACAAATCTCTACTATACAGCTGTTTCTTCCCTGCTGTGCTCTGTTATCTGCTGAACACCAGAGGATGTTGGTCTGTTTTCTGAGAAGTTCCCATCAGGCAGCTTCAGATGGGTGGACAAACCCTCTGGGTCCTCCTCTGCCGTTCTCTCTTGCATGAGTCTTTTCCCTCCACAGTTTGGAGATGGATGTAATCTGAGGCTGATAAAACTTCTTCACAGTTGGAACTAATGCAGCATTTCTCTCTAGAGTCTAGAGATACTGGGCATCTGAATTATGGATTCATGGGTCTGCTTGTGGGCCTCTGTTAAAATATAGAGAACTCCTATCAGTATTGTACTTCAGCCAGGGGGACGGGGCTATAACTAAGTGGTTTACCTACCATGCACAAGGTTATAGATTTAATGGATTTTCTAGTACCAAAACAATAAAGAAAGATTCTATAGTTAAAGCAAGGTTGGGGCATTTTGTTTTCTTCTAATTGTTTTATTCAAACTTAACATGCTATTACTAGTCATTTCCTTTGACCTCAATCCAGATGCACTGGGTCAGATATGGTTCCATCCTCCAGTAATGGTGGCTGATTGCTGGATTCCTTCCCACAAACTCTGTTAGGTTGTTCCTGAGCAGTGAGAAAAGGACCAACAGCTGGAGGGTGTGCCTGGGGCCTATGCTGATTCAGCTCCACCTGCTGGGCCCAGGGGCTCTGATTCAGCAAGAGTTTAGAAGCAGTACACACCCTTGTCTCTGCCCACTGCAGCACACATATGATATCTGAAGATAAGTGCTCCAGTAAGCACTCACTCCCTTTTCCCTGTGTTAATTTTTCATTTTACAATTCTTGTGGCCATTACAGGAATTACGATTTATAGCCAAATTATCACTCTCATTTTAATAATGGGGGCATAAAAACAGAAAGCACTGTTTCTCTTAAATGCTACACAGATGCCAAACAGTCTTGATTTGTTATCTATCCAGCATATTTTAAAACACAAGAGAAATTTTCAAACTAAACGTATCTGGCAAGAGTGCTTATGAATAATTAAATCTAGCTAGAAATCCACAGACAGACCATTTATGTGTTCCTGTAATCCACAGAGTAGCGAGGACCAACACTTTTGCTTCCTGGGCTCTCAGCCCAGTGCACATCTTATAGTATGGGTCCTCAGTGAGGGGAGAAGGGTGGATAACTTCGCTTATTGTCTCTCCACTCAGACAGATCCACCTCTATCCTGTACTTTCAGCATGTCCATAACACAATCCGTTAGACTCAACTGAACTGGGAAATTCTCAACAAATAATTTTGTGGTTTAGTCATTATTTCCAGAAGGTTCACTAAATTAGTAACACTATAGCCTAATGACTCAATTTTGTTTTAACGTCATAGCTCATATCTTAATACACATAAATCATGCCCTGTTACATAACACTCCACGTAGGCACACTCTCAGGGACAATTGTGGTTCTAATTCTATACTATTGTTGTTTATTGCTTTAAAATGGGGAAGTGGGAGGCTTTGTGTGATTTCTATAATTAATTGAAAAACAGCATTTTATAAAAGGCCATTTCAATAATGTGTTCTTATTGGGAAGGGAAAAATGTAACATTTCTCACTTGGAAACATTTTTACTTTCAAGATTAATAATTGGTATATTTCCACAATTGCAATTATGCAGCCAACATGGAGGCTTTCTTACATGGCTCCCCTCCCAGAACGCTCCAATTAAAGAAAGTGATGCCCTGGTGCAAAGTGTCCTGCCTTGAGAGCTTTGCTTAATCATAACCTTCTACTTATACCACCGCCTCCATACATCCACTTGACACACCAGCAATTCCTATCCATTCTAATGCCAAACAAAACTGGCATCTAACTGTTTAGATCATCTTGGTCCAAGCTACCCTCCCTTCCCTATGACTATTTCAAGAGTCTGCTATTTGGTCCCCAGACCTTTCGGTATAGGGGTACTAGAAGAATATTGTATTTCCTCATTTTAAATTCCATGATAAGTTTTCTAACTAGACTAAAGCCAAACTCTTTGCCAGGGCATACAGACTGCTTTATGCATCCCCTTCCCTCAGATTTCTTCTCCCCTTCTTCAGGTTGATAATGATGTCATCCATAGAACTACTTAGTTTCCTATCTTAGGGTCTTTGCATGTATCCCACATTGAGACCCTCCTCCTCTGCATCTTCAGCTCATTGACTTCTCCACAAAGAGGCATTTCTTGATGCCATCCCTACAGGCTAGTTCCTCCTCTGAGTTATTTTACATATCTCTGATTAAGTCGATGATTAAGCCTATTCATCTGCCAGAAAACCTGCTTTGTGACATTAAGAACACTAGCTATGTTATTTGTCACTGAAACCCCAGTGGAAAGTCAGGTATGAATTGTGTAGGCTCAACCATTGTTTTTCAATGGAAAGACGGAAGTATTGTATGAATGTTGAATGCCAACACAATGTTTCTATTGATTTTTCCTGTGTGAGATTATTAGTGAGCCTCCAAGGTCTATATATCTTATCATGTTTTAATTACTTAAAACTGTGGTCTATTTCTTCTATTTTATGTAATTGAAGTTGATCTGTGAAAGCTGCATTTGTAGTCACTAGACTAGAATCATACAAAGCACCTCTGTCAAATAGCATCTTTTCCCATGCTCCTCTCAGAGAAACTGAAATTCATCCACAACGCTGAATAAAAATATTGAACTACTTTTTAAATGTTAACTAATGTCTGCCTACCATTGCTGTGAAGCCCAAAGAGTCCTTTCTCCTTCTATGAGAAATGAGAATGGGTTGGACCAAGGTGGTACCATTGTCCAGAGGCTCACTTTTGATTTGTAATTGATACCGTTAGAAATTACTGTTAGATCAAGTATCTGTGAGGAAGGGGATGAAATGAGTGGATCAAGGTTGTGGTTTAGAAAATGGATGGACCACACTGTTAGGCCTTCGTGCCAACAGAGAGATGACGCCCCTTAGGGAGGCAGTGATATCCTAAGGAGCAACTCTTTGCCCTTTTAGCTCCTCCAACCCCCCACCACTGCCTTCCTATGGCTGTTCTGGGAACCACATTCTCTGCTGTATTTAAAACTCTAGCATTACATATTTCACCTAAACATTCCGCATTTACTATTCTGTCTATGTAATTTTATTATATTTTTAACTAGTATGTGGGTAATTTATCTCAAGTAAAAATACATGTTTCCATGGTGAAGTTTCAATTTGATTTTTATAGAGAAGAATCTTGCTATGTTCTCAATATTATAGTAATGTCTACTGTGATGACCTACAGAGGTAAAGATGTCCACTAAGTGATTTGCATGTAGTAAAACTTTCAAGAACATGTCATTAAGTTCATTTGAGAATGGTGCCTGGACACTCAGTTCTCTGTGCTGTTATCTATATTCATGTGGATATTTGCTGTGCCAAATCTGAGTTCAGTGAGTTTTCAACAGCATGATTTTGAGTGTGGCTAAAACCTTTAATATTCATTTATTGGAGACAGAATACTTTTTGACCTCTTTTTTTTCTGTTGACTTGAAATGACAGAGTACGCTTCCTGATGGGTGGTCGGCATGGAGAATTTAAGTTCCTGCCTCCCTCTGGCTATGCCCCTTGCTATGAAGCCTTACTTCCAAAGGAGAAGATGAGATTGGAGCCTGTCAAAGAATATAAGCGTGATGCTGAAGGTGTTAGAGATCTGTTGGGTACCACTCAGTTCCTCTCCCAAGCCTCTTTCATCCCATGTCCCATAGATACCAGTCAGGTAAGACCAAATTGCAAATGACAGGCAATCTCAGTGAGCACATTGAAGCTGTGCCCAACACAAAGCACTGTACTTTTGAAGGATGCAAAGAAATATCCAATATTCTCTGAGAATTCATAGCCAAGTTGAATATATAAGAAGCAAATAAGTTATTTTTTAAAGGTCAAACGTAATAAATGCAGAATGAACAGTGTGCATGTCCTTTAGGGTAGGATGTTTCTAAGAGCCTAAGAACAGATGGGATTCAATCTGGACCTTTACGAAGCTTAAATGAAGAGGGGCACTGGGCAGTGATAGAGCAGCACGGGAGGGGTTGGGGTAACAGCAATGGGATGAGTAAGGTCTGGGAGTAGAAATGTAAAGTAAGGACAAATGCCAATGTCAAATCTCACATGGATGGACAGTTGGGAGAAGGAGGAACATGGAGGTGGTAAGTTGGTGGAATTAAGCAGAGAGTGTATAGTAGGGACTATATGGGACTGCTTAGCAAATGGGTACTTTTTCCCAGCATTTTCTGGCAGAAGCACATTCATGTGGTATGATAAAGAACTTGTAGAAGCTTTCAGCAATTTTTACATACCCATACAATTTTTTAATGTACACTTATTCTTGTGCAAATATACTTGGGAGTGGTATTTGTGTGTGTGTGTGCGTGCGTGTGTGTGTATGTGTGTGTGTGTGTGTGTGCGCGCGCGCACACATGCTTATAAACCAAAGGAATGTTATCCTTAGGAAAGCCTTCCATCACCTTTGAGACAGGGTCTCTCTTTGACCTGAAGCTTACCCATTAGACTAGGTTGGCTAAATAAGAAACCCCATGAATCTTCACCAGTGCTGGGACTACAAGAAAGTAGATGCATAGCATTTTAAAATGAATTTGGGGATCTATCTCAGTCCGTTGCATTAGCATTAGCAATTGATCCCTCTCCTCAACCCCACCAGTGGCATTTAAATCTAGATGCTATACAGCAGTGTCTCTCAATTTTCCTGATGCTGTGACCCTTTAATA
Organism: Rhabdomys pumilio; assembly: GCA_030674055.1. Taxonomy (NCBI): domain Eukaryota; kingdom Metazoa; phylum Chordata; class Mammalia; order Rodentia; family Muridae; genus Rhabdomys; species Rhabdomys pumilio. The sequence goes on along the minus strand of JANHMN010000002.1, from coordinate 177,056,620 downwards.
CAAAGACATGTTATGCTGACCCCTAACCATAGAGTTGTCTTCATTGCTACCTCATAACCATAATTTTGCTACTGTTATGAACTGCAATGTAATATCTGGTATGCGGGATATTTGATATACTTCCTATCTGTGAAGAGCCCAGAGCGTCAGCATGTTACTGTGGAAAAGAGTTATTTTAAAATGAAGATATCAGAAAACAGCTGCTATAGAAAGTGGTCTGCTGCTGTATCCTCCTAAATGAAGGACTTTCCCAAAGAGGATCCATGGAGTTCTTTATTCAACCAATCTAGCCTAATAGGTGAGCTTCCGGCTAACAAAAGACCTTGTGAAAGGGTTGTTTGACCCCTAAAGGGGTTGTGACCCACAGACTGAGAACCACTGCTATAGAGATTAATGAAAATGGCCTTGCCTCTAAAGCACTTACAGTTAACAGTGTATATGAATAACAAGTCCTTTCCACATATGAAGTGTCTTTAGCATGCATTTTCTATGACATTCATATGACCCAATTACATTCAGGTGCCCTTGCTGGTCTTATACTCACTATGTACCCAAAGCTGGCCTTGAACTCTTGGCCTCTGTCTCCTGACTCAGCTTCCAAGTTCAGAATTGTAGCTATATGCCACCATATCCAACTTACGCATGGATCGTGAGTCTTTGTCTTCCCTCCTGGAGTCGGTGTTTTTAACTTTCTATAAAATGGGAAATTGTGTTTCCTTGCCCATTCCAACACTTAATTCAACCTCCAGGATATAGAGCAGAGCTTTGCTAGGAAGCTAAAGATCTTGTGAGCTACAGGAGACCCTAAGAATCAGTGAGTCTGATTCCTATATGTTCTAAATGGTACAGAAGAAAAATTTGCCTTCTACCCTCCTGAGTTCTGTAACTCAAGGTTTAAAACTTAAACTTGGGCTAACAGGTTAAAAAGAGAGAGAAAAGCATATTTTAATTAGCAAAGAGTTAACAAAGAACAGCAGCTCAAAGAGGAAGATAGACTTTGGAGATTATAGACTCTCTTACTAGGAAGGAAATAAGGGGAAGGGAAAAATACAACTCTGGGGAACAATAAACAGGTCCTCAGAATGTCAAAGATGTGCTTGTTTTCTGACATTGTGTCTAGGTATGGGGCTGACATGTCTCTGGTCGCAATGGTCAATCTCCCCTGTGGAAAAATGGTTGAATTCTTATTTCAGACAATAGGGGAACAGAACATTTTCTGTAGCAGCTGTTTCCTAAATATCTTCATCTTAAAATAATCCTTATTCCACAGTAACATATGCTGATATTCTGGACTCTTCACAGACTGGAAGCTTTAGGGACAGAGACAGAAGCACCTTTCACTGAGCAGAGAACTGTTTGTACCAGTGCAGGAAGCAGAGGACAGTGAGCAGGAATACCTCTGAGCTGACTGCCCCTGCATGAAATTACAAAGGTCTCCTCCTAGAAGAGGATGGGTAACAGAGTTCAAACAAGTGTTGGGGGAGGAAAGTACTTGACCCAACAGTAAGAAGAGTTCTCCAAACATGTATGTGATGATGAGTGTTAACTGTCAGCTTGACAGTATCAGGAAGCACCTAGAAGACATGCTTCTAGGAACACCTATGAGGGGTTATCTATTTTAGGTTAGCCTCTGGTCATGCCTGTGGTAGATTATCTTGAATAGATTAAGGTGGTAAGAACCACCCCAAAGAGGGTAGCGCCCTTCCCTAGGCTGCATAAAGGAGGAAACTAGCTGAGCACAAGCATTCATCTCCTTCTTGACTGAGGCTGCCATGTGACCAGCCACTCCCTCAAGCCTTGTCAGCTTGACTTTGATGCAATGCTGGATGGTCTCCTTAACTGCTGTGATGGACTGTAACTGCGAGCTGAAAGAAACCCACTTTTACTTAACTTGCTTTTTGTCCATTTATTTTATCAGCGCAACCAGAAAAAATAAATAAAGTAATGCAGAATCAAAGATTTGAAAATAAAAGAGCTGTATATCATCATAACATCGAGTCCTGAGAGCTTTGATGTCTAGATCCAAACCTGAGTTTTAAGGGCTGTGTAAGAAAGGCAATCCTCTGAGCCAATAAGAAAATTCTCTTTGAAGAGATATAGTTTAGTACTGTGAACTCTTGAAGAGATGTGGCTTATTACCGTGAATACCTTTTAATATTTTAGAATCTATCATTCTGTGAAATTATTGTCATAGGAGAACTTAGATACAAGATACTCAGAGTCTTCCCTGGGGCACATTAAAGAATACTTTGTAGGCTAAAAATTATTCACTAGAGCATTTAATGCTTATCCCAACCAGATTCCTTCTTGATGACTGTTCCAGTTTCTCACTGAGTGCTAGGACAGAGGAGCCCATCTCTATGCAGGCATGCCAGGGCCTGAGACTCCCAGGAGACAGTGATCAAGCCCAGGCTGCTTTGTCCCACGTTATCTTTTGAAACCACTGAGAATAGGATTTATACTTATTTATGGAGTTTACTGTCCCCAGCAAGTATATTCCCCTCACCCTTTTTTGATGCTTTTTGGTTCCTGTAGCCTGAAAATCCACTTTGGGGCTACAATCAACTATGTAACACTTAGGTTATACAGATGGCCTTTAATTAACCAACAAAACCCTTGTGCAGTTATAACTTGTCTACTAATAACCTCCCCATTGTGTTCCTCATCAAAAAAAATCATACCACTTTCCCAAATGACCTTTTCATAATTAGATTACAATGATTTTTAAATGTGTTTAGATTTTTGTTCATTCTTTGAGAATTTCATAGAGTGTAAGATATTCTCTCCACAAGTTCCCTCCATCAATGCCCCACAATTTGAATATGGATTTATAGTAATAGAAACCCTAGTAATCACTGTGATAAAGCTGGGGTTGGAAAGCCAATCTCAGAGGTTGTCCTGAGGTAGGCAGCTGGGTCCTAGCTCCTGTTCAGAGCTAACAAGCAAATATGAGTCCAATGATAGCCATCTTCCATGAGCCAAAGGAAGTTAGAATCTGTTTTTTCATTTGGATTTCTCATTCTTTAGAAACTGTCAAACAATAGACATGAAAATAATAATAATGACAGCAAATTACGGAAATAGGAGAAAACAAAGTTGGCCTTCAGTTTGTGGCTTCTATGGAGAGAAAGGAACTAAGTACCAGGAAAGCAGAGAAACATCCTTGGTGTTACCAGCTTTTCAGGAAAGGCTTCCCCAAGGGAGTGAATGTATTAAATAATAAGTATTTGAATGGTATGGAGTGTGTGTGTGTGTGTGTGTGTGTGTGTGTGTGTGTGTGTGTGTATTTGAGAGTTTGTGTATATTGTATGTCTCTATGTATGTGTATGAGTGTGCATGAATATGTATACGTATCAATGTGTGTATGTGAATATCAGTTTGTGTGTGTCAGTGTGTGTGTGTGTGTGTGTGTGTGTGTGTGTGTGTGTGTGCGCATGTTTCTGTGCTACAGGGCACATGTAGAGATCAGAGAACAGCTTTCTTGAGTTGATTCTCTTTCCACTCTGGGATGGGAAGGTTTTGAATACAGGTATATGTGTTGGAATTTTTCAGTAAGGTTCAGGTCGGATGTGTGAGGGCAGAAACTCAGTAGTCATCTGGAATAATTTAAGAAGTTAGGAAGGGTCAGACCCGTGCACAGCACTGAGTTCTAAATAGCGCCGCCCCTCCTCATTGGTAGTGAATTCAGCTGGGGCATTGGAGACTTCAGTCCAGTTCATTCTTGTAGCTCTGGCTTTTCTCTTGCTCCTTTTCCTTCAGGTTGTTTTGCCACTTCACCTAGAGAAGATCAGAGACAGACTGGCTGAGAATATCCATGAGCTTTGGGGAATGAATAAAATAGAACTCGGCTGGACTTTTGGCAAAGTATGTGCTTCAGTGGCCAGCGCCGGGTGGATTGTCCTATTGGGAGGAAGGGCTTCTTGAATTCTATTTGATTGAGAATGGGAATGGTGAACCAAAATGCTCTTCTTCCTCCAACCTGTCTAACCTTTGCAGTATTCAGTAGCAGCCCAGTCTTCAGTCCCTCTGCAGCCATCATGGAAGAGATCAGCTCTCCACAGGCACACTGGGGCCCCATGTCCCATCTTACCTCCTAACTCTTGTTTCTTTTGTTAGAGAACTGGGGATGCAGCCATGCCTCTGTACCTCTCATATTTCTCTTTCTTCCCTTCAGAAAAAAAAAAAAAAAAAACCAGTCTCTGAGTGGGTGCTTGTAGCAGGCTGATTCATCATTTTGAATCAGAAGTTGTTTAACAGGGCTTTCAGATGTATCACTAAGATTAATGGGGACCGGAGGGGGTTAGGGAGTCTCTTGCACGAGAAAGCATTTTTCAGAGAGAATGTAAATGACTTTGCTCTGTGATTTGTAGAAGGTCACTTCTGGAAGCAGAAAGATAGGTGAGTTTTAAAGCTTCCTGTGACCCCAACACTCTGTAGTGATACATATTCCTTTAATTACTGAAAAGGCCCCTGCACGCTAACATGTATGTGTGTCCATAGTTGCCACACAAACAGTGTCCTTATGAATGATCACCTCTCTGCAGTATGCTCTTGAAGTCTGTCCTTCATAGAAGTCAACACAACTTACTGTCATTCTAACAAATATTTTAACACTACTTTCTACTTCATTAGACTGTTGACTTCAGCTGGGTGAAGCTCTCTGCTCTAGTTTTTAAGCTCGTAAAATCTGGATTAGTACACACAAGTATTTGCTCAATGACTAAATGAATAAAGGAGTGAGTTAATGCTCAGATTCTTTCTGTTCAGTGCAAGAGTCACTTATGGCTGCTGAGAGGTTGAGGAGTAGCTAAATGGGATTATGGTGTGTTTGTGGTTGTAAAACTTAAAGAGTGTTTGTTTAATTTTTGTTCATTTGATATAGTTCTAGCTATCCTGAAATGATATCTATAAACCAGGCTAGTCTTGAGCTCACAGATTCATCTGCCTCTGCCTCCTGGGTACTGGGATTAAAGGAATATGCCATCATGCCCGGCTTCACACTTGATTTTTAAGACTTGTTTTTACATTATTTTATTCTTACCCTCATAAAAACAAAATATATTACATGTATGGAGCTAAATAAAGTATCTCATTAAAATTAATTTGATCTAATTCTTTTGTTTTTCTAACATGGTTTTAATAAACTTTTGAAATTACACATGTGGTCCATATCTGTAGCCCTTTGTGGTCAAAGGCATGCTATCCTCCAGTAACATTATGGTGACATGAATTTTTAACAAAAGCATGGCTACTGCCTATAAAAAATAATAACATACTTCTCTGGAAAAATATGTTCTAAGTGCAGACACCTGTCTTAAAATACATCCACAGAGTTTAAGACATTGACAACATGAGAGCTATGTATAAGACTCCTAAGAGAATCACGAGCACTCACCTATCAGCAAGTTGCTGTCTTTGTCCTGTCTGATATGGATTGCCTGGGCCCTGGAAGGATGTTCATTTTTATTTTTACAGGACAGTGTCAGCTGTCAAGATTTGAATTCTCTTCTCTCTTCCATTGTCACCTAGGTGCGGGATGACAACAAAAGACAGCATCCCTGCCTTGTGGAGTTTTCAAAGCTCCCTGAAACTGAGAAGAATTATAACCTGCAGATGTCAACGGAAACCTTGAAGTGAGTGTTTAATTGAATGCAGACTAGACAGTGAGTGGATGATTTGATGCTTTGTAACTAAACTGCAAAGGTGTGTCCCTCTTGTCTATAAACACAACACACTGATAAATCATAGGCAGTATTGATTCTTCATGTCACAGAGTTTAGCGTGGTAAGGAGATGACCCACATTAGTATTTAGTGTATATATTTCTCCAGAGATCGTTTGCCTTTTGCTGTTTTTCTGGAAATAAGAAAAATGCAGGAGGCAGGGGCAGGGGAGAGAAGGAGAGACATACAATCAAAGTACCAAATGCTACTGTGGTTCATGTTAAATTGAGTAAAAAATAAGATAGTGTTGAAACCAAAGGAAAATAGAGTTTGATTACCAAGTCTTTGATTACCAAGTTTGATTACCAAGAAAATCCCAAGTCTTTTAATCAACTTTCAACTGTGCCATGATCTCATCCATGATCCCAGACTCCCTAGTCCATGTGGACCTCCCAGAATTCCCTTTGTGACAGTTGACTGTTGTTTCTTTGTATTTCCCTGTTCTTTGTCAGTACAGAATACTCTAACATTGTCTGTTGACATGACAAAGATGTCACAGGCTTACATACATGCTATCTTTAATTTTACTATGCTTTTTGAGAAACTGTTTTATGAATCTTGGTACATCATGTAAAACTTAAGATGCTACATAGACTTCATGCAGCAAGCATTTGCTGACCTAAAGATTTGATGTTAGAATCCTGTCTGTTCCATGAAGCCAACTCCTTGATATAATTCAAAGTGAATTTGTAAACTAAAAAAATGCCTCTATGTGGGGCAATTAATAAGCTTCTCTTTCATGTTCTTATGCTTGCTATAACCTAAATCAGAAGTTCGCACATTATGGCCTGTGGGACAAACAAACCAGCCATCTGCTTCTGTAAATACATTTACATTGAGACAAAGCCAGGCTCATTGGTTTGCATATTATTAGTGGCTACCTTTACGCCCTAATGGCAGAGTTGGGTAGCTGTGACAGAGATATATGGTACACAAAGTCTTGCTGTCAGCCTCTTTACAGAATATGTTGGTCAACCACTGGTCTAAATTAATAGCTTTTGTCCACTTAGCCAGCTCAGACATGGGTTGGAGTTCTTATTACCCTTCATCGTTCAGTTGACACAAGTCTTTTCCTGTGTTACATCGTAGGACCTTGCTGGCCCTGGGGTGCCACATTGCTCATGTTAATCCAGCTGCTGAAGAGGATCTAAAGAAAGTCAAACTGCCCAAAAAGTAGGTGAATTTTCTAATGGCTCAAGCAGAATGTGAAAGCTGGGTGGGTTGGGAGCATGGACAAAGGCAGATGACGGGCTATGTATCATCTTAGAATGTTCCTCCTGTTACTTAGATGACACTGGGACCCTCAGAAGATGCCTACTGCAAAAGAAGCATTTCAAAGTCCCCTCTCTTTTTGCACCTTCTTCCCATACATAATGCCACTATGCTTACTTTTGAGCTAGGCAGTATGCAGACCTCAAATGAATGCACTCTGGTGGACAGGAAGAACAGTTGGCAAAAGACCTTGAATATGGTTTCTTGTCACTGCAGAGGCTCATTCCATTCCTCTGGCACTAGGATAACACATATTCTTAAGGACATGAGAATCTGTACCAAGATTCCATTTGCCTCTCTATATCTGTGTGCCTCTCTATATCTCTCTATGTCTACTATCTATTCTCTCTCTACATTCAGACAGTTTCTCACTGGTACATCTGCTGGCTTATTCACTGTTTTGTTTTCTTGCTCCTCAGTGCCAGCTCTGGGTATGTACACAATAAAACACAAGTGTCCTGAGTGGAGCCAAAGCAGGGCCATCCTTAATGAAATGCTTACCATCAGTATCCTTTTAAAAGCTCTCAAACCAATGAGTTAGTCTCCTGACGTCATAGCTCCTGATGTCAAGGAGAAGCACACTTCCAGCTGAGGTTGCTAGAACTAGTGCATACTGACGCATGTTGAGGCTGCCAGAAGCAGCTGTCCTGAGAAGGTAGCAACCAGACAGTGTCCTATTACTAGCATAGATTCTGTATCTCATGCTCTGCAGAGTGTTCTATATAGAATTGGCCCAAACCATCATGTTCAAGTCCTTGCTCTAGTCTGGGCAGTTAGTAGTCCTAAAGCCTGTGGGCATCTCTGGACTTATATTTTCACGTGGATATAATTAACTACTCTGGAGATACTTACCCTATTCACAGTGTACTCAACCTTCCCCCTTATACATATATCTACCTGACTCATAGAAAGCTCTTTCACATTTGCATGCTATGTTGCAAATTATAGGCATTTGAGGCCATGACTCCCGGAATGGAGAGCTAACTGCAAAAGTCACTCCACGCTCACAAATTTTCAGCTGTCATGGCCTTATGTTTTAATTCCAAGAGGAAAGGTTGGGCTTTGCAAGACTGAGTAGCCATTCTATGCTAATTTATAAAAAAAGCTTTTAGTTCAACATTTTATCTTGGTCAATCTGGTTTTAACATTTTGTATTCCTAAGTTGAATGGAGGGGTTTCTGATGACATTGCAACATGCTGAATATGTCCTTCATTCTCAGGGCACATAAGTAGTTTTCTTATATATAAAGATAGATTTGTGTTATAACTGTTTTCTTCCATGTTGTCCTTTAAAATCTATGAGATATATTAGTTATAAGATGCTACATTTAACACTTTATCTGTAAACTCATAGTAGTGTTTATTTTATCAGCCAAAGGGGAGATTTTTGTCTCTGCTTTTATTTGCTTAGTGATATATATATATATTATATCATGTATAATATATAATATTTATATATTATATGTAATATTTATATATATGGACATATATGTGTATATATGTATATGATCTTAATAAAATAAAACGGATTAATACACAGACTCATTACTGTTTACAGTACTGAGCATGACTATGAGTGCTCAGCCATAGATGAATTAACTGTACCAACCTCCACACAAGAAGCTCAGGAATCACCCCAGAAGAAGGTACAGGAAGAGTTGGAGTGCAGGAAGAAGTACTGTGAAATTCTGTCTTCTTGACATAGCATGAACTGGCACCTGTGGTTATCTGTAGAGACAGCTATAGTTATCGACAGAAGACATATTCGAGATTGAGCCAGTGAAAATTTTTTAGCAGGATGTGGGAGCTGTTTCAGGGCCCTACCTCCCACTGAGGAGCTATTGGTGGTTGATGGTTGTCTGCTAGGGAAGGGGAGTTACTTGTCTTTGAGGGGTGACTACTGGTGGGTTACCCATGCTCTACTGGATGACCCCACACCAGTGCACAAATAGGAAGTTCTAACTGGACTCAATGCACTATTTAAAAAGAAGACATGAAATTTGAAGGGAGGTAGGTTGTAGGGAGAATTGAGGTAATTGAAGGGAAATTGTAGGGTATTGATATACATTATATGTATATGAGAGTTTCAAAGAATAAATTTGTAAAAATCTAGGAAAGAAGAATCATATGTATCTACTCAAAATGTGTATGCTTTGTTATTTACTTATAGCTATATGATGTCCAATGGCTATAAGCCAGCCCCTTTGGATTTATCTGATGTGAAGCTGTTACCACCTCAAGAAATTTTAGTGGATAAGCTTGCAGAAAATGCACACAATGTTTGGGCAAAGGACAGAATAAAACAAGGATGGACCTATGGCATTCAACAGGTGAGGAGTGTTGAGCCAAGCATGCTAGAGTAGTAGGTATGGCCATCTATCAAAATGTCATTTTGCTGTGAAGCATGTGAGATATGGGCAATGCCCTTGTGCTCTATCCCTCACAATGTGATCTGCTTATTATTTATAGAATCATGGACTAGGTGAAATTTGTAACAGTCACATTGACATTGGCTACAGACATCATTTCAATTTATAGAAGTGTATAAAGATTATCTTTCCTTTAGTTAGAGATTCACTGATAAAATGCCCTCTGTTTGTACTTTATCTCAGCCTCTCTTATATTTTTTCACTGAACACAGGTTTTCATGATACCCTCAAAGGCCAGGATTAGGATCAAATCAATATCCCAAGTCACTAATTTTTCTGGAATGGGTCAATATCATGAGTCAGCAGGAGTTCTGACATGACCCCAAATAATAAACCACTGAGTTATTCAAGGGGAAATAGCTTAGAAGTAGAGTGAAGGAACTGCCCAGAAGCCACACACACATACATACCCAAACATACATAAACACACACACACATACACATAAACAGACATATGCATTCACACAAACATACACAAACACACACGCTCTTCAGGCCACTGAACTAAAGATCCCTGGGCAGAACTAGAACTTGACTATGAAATAACCTAACAGCTAGGTTCATAGCAAGAATTCAGGCTGAGTTTAAAATCATGAGTAACTGCAAACCATTTGACACACTTTTTCCCTAAATTACTTTCCTCATTTCTTAATTATTAAGGACTAGTATTCAGAAAGTTCATATGAGTTAACTCATACATCAGCCTCTATGGGTTTTTTTTTCATCACTGTGACAAATACTCACAGAAGCAACTTAAAGTAAGGGGGGGTCTCATTTCAGCACATGGTTAGAGCAGTTTAATCTGTGGAGGCAAGAACTGGTAGTACAGCTTGTTTGTATATTCCTAGATCAGGAAACAGAACAAGATGGAGCCATCACCTATAAATGCTTGCCTGCCCCACTCGGTGTCTCTCTTGGACCAGCCCAGCCTTACCTCTTAAAGATTTCACAGGCTCCCCAAAACAACAATAGAAGCTAAAAACCAGATGTTCAAACACATGGGACTGTGAGGGATATTCAGTTTCAAACTATGACATCTTTCAAACTTAGTTCCAGAAAATCTGGAAGGCAAGAAGAATACAGGAAAAATAAAAGGCATGACCTGGAAGCTAGGAGGTTTGAAGAGTGTACCACGCACCTTGGTTTGAATGACTTTTCTTACATTTGACCTTTTGTTACTTTCTTCATAGTCTCGTCTAAAAAACTAAAGATGACCCCTTTGCCCAGTGTACCCTTTGAGACAAGGTGGACATGCTCTGCCTCTGCCACTCTCTCTAGTGTCTCTCTGATAACGTAAGATAGTGCCATGATGGGGAGTCGACAGTTAAACAAAAGTATGAATTTTCTTACACTGTTCCTTCCCATAGGCTGAACCTTGGGAGTGAAGATTCCTGACCAACTTCATGACACTTTATTTTATTTGTGGGCTGACATAATTAAAGTGTATTTTAATGTTAGCTTTGAGCATTAGTAAGATTTCTCCTTTTATATTCATTTAATCCTGAAGAGAAGTGGCAAATACGCACACTGCTAAATATCAAGCCACATGGGGGAAATCTAATAGACTAGGATGAGCCAGCCAAGCAGACAGGAGTGTATGAGCAGGATGGGCTGCTTGTAAAACTGAAATGTGTTTTCTTGGCACCTTTCCTTTGGCTTCACATAGGATTTGAAGAATAAAAGAAATCCCCGCCTGGTGCCATATGCATTACTAGATGAACGCACCAAAAAATCAAACAGGGACAGCCTGCGTGAAGCTGTGCGGACATTTGTTGGTTATGGATATAACATTGAGCCATCAGACCAAGAACTAGGTAATGAGCTATGATCATCCATTCTCACAACACTTTACAAAGCAAGTCCTCTTCTGGGAAATGTTACCTTTATAGAGGTCTAATTTTTACCATTGGAAATGGTATGTTTTTGATGGTAGATTCCTAAAATGTGATATCTTATTCTTAAAGAATTTCATATGTGCATACAATGAGTTCTCATATTGTCCCATGGATCGTCCCCCTAAGGCCCCCCTATAAGATGTGGCCTCACCTTCCCTCACCTTCCCTCTCCTTCCAAATTTGTATCTTTTTTTGTTTTTATAACCTACCAAGTCCAATTTGTGCTGCCTAATGGCATATTTTAGAAGGTGTGACTTTGATTTCTATAAAGCTCCATCCCATTGACAGACTATTTTTATTGAAAATGCATACAATAAATCCCAGTCCTGATTTCGGCTCTATCTTCTCCCAAATCTTCTCCACCTCCCTACATTCAATCCCATGACTTCACCTTCTTTTTCTCTCTTTAGAAAACAGACAAAAATAAAAACAGAATTGAAAAAAAAACAATGAAAATCACAGAATCACAGATACACATGCATACATATACACCAAATCCCCAAAAACATAAAATTGGAAACCATTTACAAATATACAAGCAAAATACCAGTAAGATGTTTTAGAAATGTCCAATCAAAGCAACATGAGACAAAAATATCTACAAAAACACCACTGAATTTGTTTTGTTTTGTATTGTCAATCTACTGCTGCACATGAATCCTGCCCTTAAGTGTTGTTGATATACCCGGTGAGACTCCATTGGGGGAAAAATGGTTTTTTTTCCAAGTAGTTGCCAATTGGAGATAGGTTCTTGGTTAGGGATGGGAAGTCACCTCTACTTTCCCTTTTCAGTGCTGACTTGAACCACCTTGCTTATTAATAGATATTTTTACAATGCATATTTCTGTGATTCCGACCTGTAGCAAACACATTTTTCTCTAGAGTAGCTAAGCTTTCAGGATGCCTAGTTATAAAGCCAGATCACCTTTGTTTTCTCTCATCCCCCAAAACAGGAGTACCTGGTCATTTAAGGGTCTAGAAATGACATTTCAAATTAAATTCTATTACTGTCAAAATTGTCAGTTCACCCAGGAAGTACCAAAGGCCATGGTGTTTGATGAGATGGAGTTAGTCCTGACTTCAGATCTTTTATCCTATTTATTATGATTCTAAACAAGTGATTGAACATTTGTGACCCTTGGTTTTTTTCATCTTGGCCTTATAAAATTATTGTGAAGAAATTACTATGAATTTCCAATAAAAGGTGGATCGAGTTGTTGTGATATCAGTATTGATGAGTGTCATGGTGTAAACAAAATGACTTATTGGACAGTGGGAGTTCTATGGCCCTCTTAGTTGTTGATGTCAAGTTCTTTACGGAAAACTACATCATCATTAAAAGTTTTTGACCTCTCTTTCCTTCCTCCCCATCTTCTGCTTCTCACAGTAGCTGACCCTACTGTCGAGAAGGTCAGCATAGACAAGATCCGATTTTTCCGGGTAGAACGGTCATATGCAGTAAAGTCTGGAAAGTGGTACTTTGAATTTGAAGTGGTAACTGGAGGAGACATGCGTGTTGGCTGGGCCAGGCCAGGCTGTCGTCCTGACATTGAGCTGGGAGCTGATGACCAAGCCTTCGTGTTTGAAGGCAGCAGGGTGAGTCCATTCATAGCCACATTCAGTCAGTACAAGTTTACTTTTCCAGAGTTTTCTTTGGAGGCTGTCTACATTTTAGGCTTCAGAGAGAACATGGCCCCTAGATAATAGCCATTGAATGAATATTACATAATTATTGCTTCTTTGTTCTTGATTCTTGGAAAGGGTAAGAATATATCCCATATCCATATCCTTACAGAAATCATCTCTACTTCACCCAAGATGGCTGGTGCCACTCCTGATGTAACTCACTTAACACAATGAAGCCAATATATTGAGATTTTTTTTTACATGCTTTAGAAAACATTGTGTTTGTTGCCAAGGCTGAGTATGAACCAAAAGACTCAGGCCATCTTATCACAAGAGGCTTGTGTGTCTCCATTTCATTCATCTGTAAGATACACAGTGCTCCTATGAGCGGTGCATGATAGACTATCACAATCACTTTCCATTAAAAATCAGGACACCCTGCTACTGTGGCCACTTCGTCAGCTTGCTGGGATTCTCGGGTATTTTCCTCTTCTACTCAAAGCCTGTGATCTTGTTTTGCAGGGTCAGCGTTGGCATCAAGGCAGTGGGTATTTTGGACGAACTTGGCAGCCAGGAGATGTGGTAGGGTGCATGATTAACCTGGATGATGCCTCCATGGTCTTCACACTGAATGGGGAGCTGCTCATCACCAACAAAGGCTCTGAACTTGCCTTCGCAGACTATGAAATCGAGAATGGTAATCTGTTACTCCATCCTCCCTTACTCTTTGGGGTTGAAAGAAAACCAGGGTGAGCTGACAGAGCTCTGAGCCTCTCTATTGAGAGTACATTATCCTTTGCATATTTCAAACTCTAAAGGAGATGGTCACCTCTTATGCTGCAATTTCTGAAAAACCAAGGCAAATAATAGTGACAGTCAGCATGTGCTCATAAATATAAATTCTGTACTGAGACTAATTCTATGCCCTGTACCTTGGCATTTTAAGATCCCCCAGGTTTGCTTATAGTACAATGGAAATGCTAATTGTGTATGGTGGAATGTCCTTGGCAGGAGAGAAAAAAATATCAGTGGATTAAAGAGTTATTCTTTTCTTCTGATTTGAATTGTCAGTCTGCATGTTTGTGTAATTGAACTTGATGCTTTGATGAGAACCATTGGAACACAATAGCTAGACTTAGCTGTTCCAGTGAATGAAATATAATTTATTTTGAAATTCAAGCAACTGTGAAACCAAAGCAGAGTTGTGCTTATTATTGGCCATGGATAGAGGACAATCAGTGCAATGCTTCCAGCAACACAAAGGAGTAGTTAGAGCTTATTATTATCTGTCTACATGACCATATAAGATGTACACAGATTGTTGGCATATGGTGAAAGAGTGTTGGACTACAAACTGGCAAACCTGCTCCTTTTAAACTGTGCAACTCCTGTGGAAACTGCTTGACTGTTCTGGGCTTTATATTCTTCATCTTTTAAAATACGATGATAGATGAAACACATTCCATTATTCTTCTCCGACAGAAAATTGTGACAGTGACATAACACAGCTGTGTGCTCACCCCTGTGCTGTGTGCTACATTGCACTCAGCTTCGTAATTGTGGCTAAGAAGGATGTTGTTCTCGCCTGGAGACAAGGGCCCTTATCCTACAGCTGTGTCCTTGTGTCATCTCATCTGACTTTCTTTAACCTCTTTGGGCCTTATTTCCTCCTCTGTAAATGATTAAGACTACTTGTAGCACTGGCTTTCTGGGAGGTTTTGAAAACAAGGAGTCTGTCTCTAAAACATCAAAGACATATAACTCTGTCAGCAAGAGAAGCAAGATATAAATAGCCATGTTCCTGTGACAGAAATGTTCATTATTTAAAGAATGGCTTTAGCTTCATGAGGATCGACTTTTTACAGCCACCTGTTGTATACAATGGAACTGTTCAGCTGAACCATTCAAGAGATTCCCAGAGTCTAATATTTGGGGAAATAGGAAGGTTGAAGCTGAATCTGTTTTCCTAGAAAAAAAGGAATCACTAAATATAAGATAGTATTGTTTGGAAAGATGGGTAAAGAGATAAGATATTGCTGAAGAAATGGCAACTGTGCTGGCTTAAGTGCAAATAAGAGAGAACACAGAAGGTGATATCAGAGCAGTGTAGGAGAGCCATCCCTTGGTCCCCACCCACCCAAGGGCACTGCTGAATTTCTGAGGTCAGGAAGATAATGAGATACTTTGGTGTTTCACCAAAGATAGTAGGAAGAGTCCAAAGTCCAACACTTTTTTCCTTGCTTTGTTATTATGTGAACCAGAAGGAGATTATGTATCTACCTGCCCTGCCTTCAGTTCCTTTATAAGATGGGATTCTTGTCTGACTTGCAGTGTTGAGAATTTTGTGAAGATTTTATAGCTTCACATTAAGTGTAAAGCCTCGATACTCAAGGTATCAAGGCTTGTCAGAAATGTAGAATTTCAACTCCACAGCAGAATCAAAGCCTGCATCCTGCCCAGAGGCTCTGGATATTTGCATGTACATTCTGAGATCCTTTGGGCTAATACAGGAGCAGATGTAAGTAGTGGCAGCGTGAACAATTCCTGTTCTAATTGTGGAGTAAGTAAGATGAAAATAGGAAAAGGTGACTAAGAATGCAAAATAGTAGGTTATAAATGGTAAGTGACTAATGTAGAGTGAAGAAAGTCTCCATGAGCGACATCTGAATTGAATGGTGAATATAGTACTCAGAATGACATTTTCATTACATTTATCCTTAGAATCACTCTAAGATACAAGGGGGCTAGTGTTGAGGTGGCAGGAACCTTCAGGGATGGGTAGAACAGTAAGATGATAGACATTTATACATGGGATAGATACATGATAGAACTGGCAAGGAAGATGCCCTTACATATCAAGATTCATTCTTCTCATCCAAGAAAGAAGTGCTTACTCTGAGGCAAGCATTCTTGCACTTCACTTTCTAAAATGGGCAGATACAGTGTTTGAGCAGAGCGATGCTATCAAGGAGAGAACTGTTTGAGAGTAACTCAGCTTCCAAGGATCATCTGTACTGTAATGAAAGAGATGCTTTTTCTATGCAGGGACATGATTTGACCTTCAAAATAACAAATTCTATTATTAGAAAGCTGTCTGGTAATAGACTTGTACTGTAATATGTTTGTGCATTATAATGTAGTATTGTATCTGCTTTAATAATACAGAGACAGGATAATTGGAAGGCTCTTTCAGCTCTTGATAGCACAGGAGTTGGCAGGGGGATGGTTGAAAGGAAGCTGATGTGTCTTTCTGCAATAACAACAGCTCAGAGGTCTGGGATAAACATACAGCATCTCTCTGTTCTCTGCAAAATGTGGAAGAAAGCAGCAAATCTTGTTTTGCCTTTTAAAGAGAACCATCTGTTGAAACTAAGCACTTGATGTCTTGTCATCACCTTAAGGCACAATCACCTATGTGCTGGTACTTTTCAGGTCACCAGTGTGTAACCCTGGATCTACAACCCTCAGTAGGAAGTCTTTGATCTTCAGGAGAAAGACTAAGAACAACTATGTCAGGGTGTAGCTTCTCCTTGCCCTCTGAGTTACGAATTCACTGCTGTCTCTATCCTTTCCTGCATCACAAATGCTGTGCACTTATCTGTTTTGTTGTTTCCTCATTATTGCTCCCTGCCCTGGTCCCCAGCCTAGACATCATAGTTCTGTTTGTTTGTTTGTTTGTTTGTTTTGAGACAAGGTTTCTCTGTGTAGCCCTGGCTGTCCTGGAACTCACTTTGCAGACCAGGCTGGCCCTGAACTCAGAAATCCACCTGCCTCTGCCTCCCAAGTGCTGGGATTAAAGGCGTGCACCACCACTGCCCTGCTTTTCTTACTTTTTTTTTTTTTTTGTCATCATAGTTCTTAATGTTGTCACAGCCTTGGGTATCTGGAAGCTCAAAAGCTCTCAAAGT
Organism: Rhabdomys pumilio; assembly: GCA_030674055.1. Lineage (NCBI taxonomy): Eukaryota > Metazoa > Chordata > Mammalia > Rodentia > Muridae > Rhabdomys > Rhabdomys pumilio. Next base: position 177,039,768 of record JANHMN010000002.1, on the reverse strand, counting down.
GAAAGCTTTGATGTTAGTCTTCATGTTTCTTCTACTTCTTCTACTTAAAAGAAAGAGACAAAAAAAAAAAAAAAAAGTCCTGAAGATCCTGCCAGACCTTGGGATGAGATGGTTGGCAGAGCATTTGGTGTATGCAGTCCCCTGAGGACCATCCTGCCTCTTGCTGTAGCTATAAAGTCTGCGGGGGCTACAGGGGCATCCTTTCATGTTGTTTCTGCCCGTTGGGCTGTCTAAAAGACCCCAGGACTCTGCTAACAGCTAGGAGGTAGGAAATAAAATTTATTTGAAGGAAATGCTTCTGCCATCTGTGCCTTTGTGCCAAAGGGCCCTATTAATTCTCTTCTAGACAGGGACTGTGTGAAGAAGCTGAATGTAGCATAGAAGTGCTGCCTCTTGTTTCCCGAGGTTTGGTTTGGTTTGGTTTGGTTTGGTTTGGTTTGGTTTGGTTTGGTTTGGTTTGGTTTGGTTTGGTTTGGTTTGGTTTGGTTTGGTTTGGTTTGGTTTGGTTTGGTTTGGTTTGGTTTGGTTTGGTTCAGGGGTGTGTGTGTGTGTGTGTGTGTGTGTGTGTGTGTGTGTGTGTTTTCTGAGATAGGGTTTCTCTGTGAAGCCCTGATTATCCTGGAACTCACTTTGTAGACCAGGTTGGCCTCAAATTCACAAAGATCTGCCTGCCTCCGCCTCCTGAGAGCAGAGATTAAAGGCACCACCACCACCTAGTTAAGTGATTGGTATTTTTGTTTGTTTGTTTTTATGTTTGTTTTGAGGCAAGTCTCATTTTGTAGCTCTGGCTGTCCTAGAGTAAACCAGGCTGGCCTTGAACTCACAGAGATTCCCCAATTTTTGCTTCCCATATGCTGGCTTCAAAGCTGTTACATCTGGAATTTAATTTTTTTTCTTTTTTTCTTTTCTTTCTTTCTTTCTTCCTTCCTTTCTTTCTTTCTTTCTTTTTTTTTCTGTTGTTACTTGTTTATTTCCTAAGCATTCTAGGCATGCTCCATCGATCGCAGGGTTGTCTCTGAATTCCATTTTTGAGGCTTACCAGAAAATAAAAAGGATATATGCATATGCCATGTGGGAGAAATATTCCAATAATGGTCCAGGGTTACCTAACCAGCTGTCTGCATGATCTGTTTCTGCTCTACTGCTCATAGTATTCCTTATGTCCATCTGCAAAGTGAAATGAATGCCAATAGATCAACAATTGGGTTTTTCAGATCATTATATCTTTCCAACCACCAACTACCTGAGATTAAAAAAAAAATCAGCACCCCCATCTTCAAGGTTTTCTGCATAGTCAAATCCATCTGCTGAGTACTGTTAATGGGTAGCAGAGAGGTGGTATTCTGCTTTTACTTACCTTTCTTCCTCTATCTTCAGTCTCCTTTGGGCTACAAGATTGTTAGTTTATGTGCATAGCATTGGTCCTAATTTGTGACAATCTAATGGTAACACCTCATGGCCTTGCCAAGTGGGTCCTATCATCCAGATCAACTCCAGAGAGTCAGTCATGTGGAACCCTGTGTACAGGTAGGCCTGTTCCTATAAAGGCCCTAGAGGACTGGTAACTATGTGTCTTCAGTAGCCAAAATCTAGAGGCAAAATGGTGAACTACACAACTTGGCAGCTTTTGCCAAGGGAAGAAAGATCTAGCCAGCCATAACCCAAGTTAGTTTAGAATAGAATTGAACCCTGGCTTCCACTTCTGATGTCTGCACTGGAGTTCTAGTCAGGTCACATTGTCCACATACCAATGTTGTAGTTTGCCCGGTAAAATTAATCAAGTTACTTAATTTCCTAAGTCCTGTTTTCCTCATCTATAAAAGGAGCATAAAGAGAGAAATCTGCACAGCAGAAAGCCTTGCCTTCAGAAAACAATGGCATATATTTGCTGCTGTAGTCTGTTGCATTATTGTTGACCCTCTCCCTTTATCTATCATGCAGAATTATAAACCTAAATAAAATATTTATGCCTCCAGTTAAAAAGTTCCAAAATGGCAAGTTGGTTAGCTAGAGCCCCTTGGATGAATGGAGAGAGAGTTGAGTAAATTTGGCCAGTTATCAAATCTGCTTCTCTAGAAGAGAATGCCTTGTGTAAATTCATCTGTCCTCTATGACTTTCTGGGTGTCCTTTTGCTTGATTCAAGCCTCAGCATCACCTTTTCTTTTGTGTCACTGAGCACCTGAAGCTGTACCCACTTAACCACCAAGGGGTTCCTAACACTTACCTCCATTTGCTCTAGCACTTGTGGCTTCTATTGCCTTTATAGCTTTTCACTGTGTTTGGCTCTCCCTGGAAGGGAAGGATCCAGCCCACAGGGATGGTTACCCCACTCTATAACATGATGTCCTCTTCCCAGGGACATACTGCCATTTAAATCCAGGGCATTCATCCCTCTACCACCTATTTACTCTCTATCATGTTGGCTGGCAGCTGGATTGTCACTCAGAGGCTATGGGATCCGTTCTCACTGGTAGTTCTTCTCAGGACCTTAGTCAAGTCTGTTGGTACCTCAAGTCTTCACTTTTATCTTCAGTTGAGGGCTATCTCTTAATAATGATGAAGAACCCACGTTCTTAGGAGGAAAGGGAGATCAGTGCAAATAATACCTCTCCCACCTTCAGTTGTCTATTGGTCTGTCTTAAGGCTAAGTCATCTTTTTGCTGCTTCCTACTCTAAATTTTACTCCTGCTGATTTTCCAGCTCACAACTCAGCTCAAGAAGAAAGGAGAAGAGAGTATCTTAAGGTTTCCTGGTCTCTGATCAAATCAAGCTGAAAGTGCTTAATATCTGGGCTCTAAGATAAAAGCAACATGGTTATGCATTTCTGGCTTGAACAACTGATGTGCTATCTTGGGATAGAGGTGTTTAACATGAAAAACATTCACTCTTAAATTCCATCCCTTGTCCTCCTATCAGTAAGCTCCTTGAAATTGGGATAATTCTTCTTCATCCTTGAAGTCTTGTTACAACATACATCAGAGCTCTCTAGAACACTGGGGAACTAGAAACATTTTCTGGTAATCTTTGCTCTACTCTGCAGTCTGATGCCCAGGTAACTTTTTTATAAGTAGTAAGCATAGCATTGTTGGAGGAGCTTCTGGTTGACTGAGCTACATCTTCTCTGGAGTGACAGAGCCAGAGGTCTGACCCCAAAGCTTGGTGGACATCAGAGGACTTTGTCATTCTTCTAGAAGGACATTAATGTGCTCTAGCTTTAACAATGATATTAAACATATCTGTATCCTAAGTTCAAATTTTATAATATCTCGAAACTAGTATGCAAATGACTTAGTTTCCACTTATGTGACTTATGATTTACATGAAACATTATGGCAAGTGGGCCCCATAGCTTACCTGGCTAAAGTGACATATATAATAAGAACACCACGCCTTCGGTGTTCTTGAGTTAATATGTGAGTACTTACTCCACAAAGAATGCAATTTGACATTGGTACACAAGAACAATATAAAAAGCTCTTATTGTTATACATAATGCTCTCAGATTTGCCCTTTTGTTTCCCATAAAGGATAAAAATATAATCACGGAACCCATTCTTTCATATGCTAAAAATAATAATAGTAAAACCATTTCTCTTAGCAGTGGCACCAGTTTTCTTTGTAGGGAGCCCCAGTGCTTGCATGAACCATGAGCCTCAGGGATGTTCCTTCTCTTCCTGGCCCTCTTTGAAGCCTTAGCTGTCTTCCAGCCGCCTGCCTCCCACATCCTCCCAGATCCAAGATAATTAGTGCTTTCCCTACTTTCCTGATTTGTTGGTCTACAATTATGACTTATAAATAACCCACAAACAAGAAAGCCAGACTATTTGAACTTCTGCTTCAGTCTGTTCTGAATTTTTAAATATGATCAGGTCATAGAAGTAAGCATGGTGAGATACCAGTAGTTAGGAAGGCAGAATAACATTTTTTTTTTCTGGATCATGCTTGACTCTCATATTCCTGTTTACATGAGGAGGACAGTGGACCAGGAGAATGGAAGACTATAAATTAGCAGAAATGTAGGCCCACCACTCAATACTCAAAACACCAAGGACCATTGGTCTTGTTTGTCTAATAAGCAGCCTGAGGCCCAAAACAGTTGAACAATTTGCATTGTCATTTCTTTCTTATTATTAGATTCTGTTCTTTCGTGATATCATATATGTGCATATATTCTGATTACAACACCACACAACTCTCCTTTTTTCTCCTTCCTATCCTTGTCAGTGACCTCTCATTCCCTCAGAGTTCCTTGCCCCAATTCTTGACGTTTGGATTAATTTTTATGACCAGGGCCATCTGTGTAATCATTAGATTGGAACTATTTATTAGAGTTTATGGGGCTTTCAGTAAGGACACAACTGAAGATGTAACTACCACTGGTGATAAATTTATCAATAGCAAATAGTTCATTAATAAGAGGCAAAGCCCCTTGAGTTCTACCTCCATCCATGCCTGACTGTTGATAGGCCTGTTCTTGTGCAGAACCAGCGCAGACATCCAAACTACCCATGAGATCATAATTACAATGGCCGTGTCTTACCCAGAAGATGGCATTCCACAGCCCTACTCACTGTCTTCTGGCTCATACATTCTTTCCACTGCCTCTTCCAGAATGGTTTTGGAAGGAATCATGTAAATGATAAATGTCTTGCTTAGGTAAGGTTGAGCACTCTTCTATCACTTGGGCTCAACACTTTGAGCATTCACCAACATTCAGCGAAAGAGAGGCTTCTCTGATTAAATATGAGTGTAACATTTATCTTAGGGTATAAACACAACTATTTAGAAGAAAGCTTGACACTCTATAAGTGAGGCTGAACAATAACACCCATTTAATTCATTCAGGCCTAAAAGCTGCTCTGCTGTGGGCTATGTGTTTTTAACCAGGTTTATAGTACCAGGAATGGATTCCCTCCAGGGGCAGGTCTGAAATTTATTCACAGAATAGTTGGTTAGCCCTGTAACAGTAGTATGATAAACTGTCATTTAAAAAAAAAGCAAATTGCTGTGGGTGCTCTTAAGATATACAATGTAATATCATAAAATATATAAAAAGTTAAAATAATTAAAAAATTAACATATACCAAGGACCAGTCTGGGCTTGGAGAAGGGTTCAGAGGAAGGGGTATCTGGGAGTGGCAAAAGAACAACTCAGAGTCAAATCATGGGTTACAAGCTGATGGCCTATGTTCTGCTGTCTCTTGAGACAGCTTTTTCTTGCAATTCCAAAAATTCTCTGGATAACTCATCTCTTTCAGAGCAAAAGTCCAGGTCTTTTATTTATATATCAATTCAGTATTTACTCCAGGTTCCCTTTTGATTATCCTATGAATCAGTATAGCATGACCCCAGCCTTATAGCAAGCACATTTTTTTAACATTGCAAATTAATTCAGAGATCTGCCTACCTTTGTAAGCACAAACAATGAGCTAGCTGGGTGGAATTCTGTCTTGAGATTACCATTTCCACCACGCTTGGGCCCAAAGTAGCTCTGCCCCAGGCTGACCTTGAACTCTGGAATCTGCCTGCCTTTGTATCTTCCTAACAAGGTGATTGATAGTGAAGCTGTCTTTGTTCTTTTAGGTTCATAAAGCTTTTCATATAATTCATATTACATCTTTATATTTTATACAGTTGAGAAATTATATACTTTTGAACCCATGTTTTCAGAGTTCTTTCCCACAGCCTTACGGAATATTCTGAAGGTCTCACTGTTTACCATTTTGCTGAGACATAGATATACCCTTGCCTGAACTCATGCTGCTTCTATTATGGAGTCACTAATCTTGGCAGGGAAAATGTTTCCTGAAGGAGGAATATAAAATCATATATTTTCTATACAAACAAGCCTTTTGCCCAGCAACTGTCAACACTCATTGGGGGCTCACCCTCTGCTAGCTCTGTTGTAGGTACAAGAGACTGTTGTAGGTACTGTCACACCTGTCTCTTTCATATGGCCAAGCAGGACTCAACAAATCTATTAATTATCTCAGATAGTAGACCATTTTCTTGAGGTTTGTTTGCTTGCTTGCTTGCTTGCTTGCTTGCTTGCTTGCTTGCTTGCTTGTTATATTTTTATTTTCTGAGACAGGGTCTCACTGTATAGTCTGGACTGACCTCAAATTCCCTGTGTAGATAGACTGGTCTAGATCTTGGGATCCTCCTGCCTCACCTCCTAAGGACTGGGATTACAGGTGTGCCTTAGCAGGCTCTATGTCATTGTTGTTATAAAATCTGCTCACCAAGTCATTTTATAGGTACTGTGGATTGACTTTGTTTTGGTAGTACTTAAAATTTCCCAGGGTCTAAGATAAATTTTGTATCAGTATTTTTTCTATTTTTTTTTATATGTATGGGCTTGTTATTTGCATGAATGTCTGTGAATCACTTGCATTTCTGGTGATGGCAGAGCTGGAAATAGATACCTTAAGACTAGATAGTTGTGAACTGCCACATGGGTGCTGGGAATCAAACCTGGGTCTTCTGGAAAAGCATACGATGCTTTTAACTATTGAACCATCATCCCAGTCCCTAAGATTTTAAATAATATTCTATACCATGTGAATAATAGATCTTTTTCATATTTGTTTTACTATTTCATCTTAATATTCTTAGCTGCATGATATTTTTTTCACAAATCAGTTTGAACAAAATTCACTTAACTCTCCCATGTACGTAGGTCAACACTGTGTCCAGCATCATACTTCCTATTGTTGATTTGCTGTGCCATAAAGACAGACAATGGTTGTTTCCTATCTTAACTCCTGGAATTCCCAATTTCAACAGGAACTACAACTCCAGCTTCTCCACAGCTTCCCCCAGTGGTGCCTCTGGACTGAGGCCACAATCTTTATTCTGCAGGTTTTGTGCCTATTTGCTCTTTGGGGCTATCCCAGATTGGCCGCATGAATCTTGGGATGGATGCCAGTACCTTCAAGTTTTATACCATGTGTGGACTTCAGGAGGGCTTTGAACCTTTTGCAGTAAATATGAACCGAGATGTTGCAGTGTGGTTTAGCAAGCGCCTCCCAACATTTGTGAATGTGCCCAAGGATCATCCCCACATAGAGGTAAGATCATACCATGGGTGGTCATGGCAGGGCAAGAGGCCAAGGCACCCAGTTCTTGCAAAGTCTCCCATCAATAAGCAATGCTTACCTAAGTCCCTACCCTGGCTGCCTACCAACTACTGCCTTGGGTTTTCATGCTACAGTTTCAGAGCCCTTAACTGGGTACTTATAGCATCCCAGGAGAGACAACAGCCTTACACACAATTTTGCAGACCAGCTCCCAGGCTGGATCTTCAGATTCTTTGCCAATCTTCTTACAATGGCATGTTCATGGTACTTCAGAGTCCAGAAACATTTTCTCCATGAAGTTTAACAGTTCTACTTGACATTATATACAATAATCAATATGTATATTCCTCTATGCTCATAACTTGTCTTTGAGGCCTTGTTTATATTAATGCTGTTTCCAACATTTTAAGCTGAAGTGTGAGGTTTTATTATGGCACTTCCTCCTTTAAGGAAAGGAAAAAAGCCCTAAAGATTGTAAAAAGCAAAGCTTAGGTTCTGGATCTGTTTTGATGAGTACTACCATGGTCTTCACATGATGGAATGGAGAAAAGAATGCTTCCAACCAGCTTCACTGCAATGTTACTTGGGTTCAAGCCAGTGGTTTGTTTCAACCTGTCTCTAAGTCCTCTTAACTAACCTTCTAGAAGGTCCGAACCTGGCAAGCAGCAGCTCTTAATTGTTCCTTCCCCACTGAGCCTCATATTCCTGGGTAGACTTTATTTCTCTGGTTGCTGAATGACCATTGTTTTAGAAGTGGTTCTTACATCTTAGAGGTGTCATACACCTTTGACAGACTAATAGACTCTAGAGATAAGTGAAAATATTCAGGCCACATACACAAATGTGAGAATACTCATGGACCCCAGTATTAGAAGTGTTCTCTCAAGAGAAGGGAAAGGTTTGAGTGAGGGGAGCACATTTTCAGAGGCAAAGGGGAGGGAGAAGGGAGTAAATAACTCTGGGAGGGGAGACCTGGAAGAGGGATGTGGGGCAACATTTGGAATTTAAACAAATAAAATGATATTTTTTTTAAAAAGTTGTATTGGGGTAGGGAGATAACTCAGTTGGTAAATTGCTCAGCATGTAAGACCCAACTTCAATCCCCAGAATGCCCCACAACACACACAGAGAGAGAGAGAGAGAGAGAGAGAGAGAGAGAGAGAGGAAGGGAGAGAGAGAGAAGTTGGCAGACCAAGTAATTATTAATATTGAAGGAACCCCTTTCTCTAATGCCTATAGTTCAGAGCTGTGAATTGCCCCAGGATTTAGAGAAGCCTTGGGATACCTCAGCTCTAAGGCTAGGACTCTAACACAGATGGAAATCTGTGGGGTCAAAGTGCCCTCTGAGAGATCTTGTGTCTCTTCCTGAGTTTGAGGCTTCCTGGTTCCTTTCTGCTAGACATTCTCATGATGCTCACTGACAAAGGAAATTTTTGGAAAGATTTTCTTTCAAGAATTTATCCCCTGACTTAAAGGCCAGCATTATATGGACACCACAGTGTATCAACCAGATAACCATGCCTTTCTCCAGTATTTGTTCTTCACCCTTGGCCTTGCAGTGAAGCTATGGATGTGTTTTACATAACTAATTTCTCCAACCAGGAGCAGAGCTGAAGTTTTTTAGACAAAGCCCACATCATGAATATCATAGTTTTCTGGTAATGCTTATAGTCTGAAGAATGTTGTGTTCTATGTTAGGTCAGAGAAATACAGAGAGACAGGGTCAAGGTCACAAACTCCTCTATGTCAGGGTAAGGTCTCATGGTGATGTTCCCAGGTTGTGAGAATTGATGGCACCATGGACAGCCCTCCATGCCTCAAGGTGACCCACAAGACCTTCGGCACGCAAAACAGCAATGCCAACATGATCTACTGCCGCCTGAGCATGCCTGTTGAATGCCATTCCTCTTTCAGCCACAGTCCCTGTCTAGACAGTGAAGCCTTCCAAAAAAGGTGAGGGCATGGAGGAATCCGTGATTCTCAGACATACCAACTGTATCTGCTCTTAGGTTGCTTTTCTGCTTTTTTTTTTTTTAACCACAGGAAATAAGTTTATGGTGGCCTCTGTCCTTTTAGTCAAGCAAAGAAATGGGGATGTAAAGGATTGGAAAGATAATTCTGTCTGTAAAGTATTTGCTGTGCAAACATGAAAATTTTTATTGAATCCCTAGAATCATGAGGTTTTGCTGTTTGATTGTTTTGCTTGTTTGTTTGTTTGTTTGTTTGAAGAAAGCTATGGTGGCACATACCTATATTCCCAGTGCTAAAGGGTCAGAAACAGGTCTCAGGTGCTCACTGGCCAGGAAGCCTCTCCACAAACAAATAGATAGAGGCATAAAAACTCCCCCAGAGGTTAATCTCTGGCCTCTATACTCATGTACATACATGTGAATATGCTCTTATACACACATGTTCATGTGCTCCTATACGCACATGTGCATTCATACATACATGTACCCTTGCATGCATGTACACATTTGCACTTTCATACACATGCACACATGTACACACAAAGAAATAAGTATTTGCATATGCACACAAGTGCATGCAAGGGCATATATGTACAGTGCGAAGTTAAGAAGCCCATATAGCTAAACAGAGTAACATCTAGAGCAGAAGTTTCTGCTCTCCTTGGAGTCTCTGAGCTGGCGCCTCTTTGTATTCATACTTCTTGTAGTTTGGGAGCAAAAAGACTGCTTCTTTGTGAAAGAAAAATTTCTGGGGGCCAATTGCCATCTTTGCAAAGTTATAGGCAGTTCCCAACCTTGCCTCTGTGTGACTCTTGAGTAATGCAATTTCTTCCTTCCTGATAAGGAATGGATTCTTTGCTGTCTTTCTTTCCTTTGATGTCTATTTTTAATCACTGCTGTGTGCCTACTTTCTAACCTGTCTTGTCCAAATCTCTTGTAGCAATTCACTATCCATCAAGGTTTTGAATAAGCACAGCTGCTTGAGGGAGCATTGTAACCCATTCAGAAGCAACTCTCCCTATGTTATTACAACCCCTCCTTCCTTCTCCACATTAACTTACAACCTGCAGCAAGGGGAATGTTGGAATTCATAGTACTGCCTATGGCAGCAGCTTACAAATGAGCAACTCCCAAGACCAATTACAGCCACTTGTGTATAGAAAACAGTCAGTTTCCTAAACCTGCCTTGATCGTTAAAGGTAGATCAATTGCCTGTCAGAACTGTGGGATTCTCTATACAACTGAATAACTAAAACATGGATTATCTCCCCCTAGGAAACAGATGCAAGAAATACTCTCTCACACAACAACAGTAAGTAAATGTGTTCAATTATGGCTTTAATTATTTGATTTGCTCTGCCTGGTACTATGCCCCATACAGCAAAGATTTGTCTAGAGATCTTCTTTAATTGTCAATTACTCTGTCTCATAATATACATTTGGATGCTTCCAAAACATTTATATGGCGTTTCTCAGATAAGGGAATGAAAACAGAGCTCAACCTCAAGCTCCTAATTGGGTATCATGTGTCCTTGTTGCCCATTTGCCACCAGGGGCCCATCACTGCCTTTGTGATTGAAAGAAACATGAGTTGGAAGAGTCCCAATTAAATCCTTTTGTTTGCACTTTTGTGTCAACTTCTATGAGTTGTTCCCTGGTGTCTCTGTTCAGTGCCAGTAGCAATCTTGAAAGCAATCAAAGAAAGAGCAGGAAGCCAGCCAGAGGATAGAAGCTGCTTCAGGTTCCTTTCCACAGTGACAATAGACAGAAAAAAAAATGCTTCCTAATTTCCTCCTTTCATTCTTCCTTAGTGCCTGGCATCTATGAGAGAAGCACATGCTGCACTGTCTATAAAGTAACCCTTGAGTTTGTAAACTAAACAGCACCAAAACAAAGATTCTTGATGCAGCAAATTATACCCCTGCTATGTGTGGCAGTATGGTCAGCATATAATATATTATATGTTCCCATTTAATCTCCCTTTAATTGACTTAATAACATCTCTTATGAGATACGTGGTATTGTGCACAGAAAAGACAAAACACTTACCAAAGTTTACACAATAATAATCAGTTTTGCCAAAGATTCAAGCCTGGTTTTTCCTACTGATCCTTCTTGTTTTTTCTCAGTCAAGAAAATTCGACAGCATATAAATAATTAACGTGCTCAGTGTCATAAAGAAAGGAATGAAGTTGGCATCATTCTTGGCACTGTAGCTATTACTGTAACATGGTAATAAGCTTCACAGACTGTATTATTCTCATTGAGAACTGCTGTCCTCACCGCTGCCTACTGTTGGTATAAAGGCCACACAGAGTGGGTTGGCTGCTGGGCATAAGCATTTTCTTTTTCAGCTTCTTTCTCAAGACTTTGTGTAAAAAAACAAATCCTTGTCCTATTCTAGAGTATAGCATAATATACCTTCAACAGTGTGTTTCTTCAGCCAAGTATGGTGACACAGACTATGGAAGGAGGGTTGCCACAACAAGTTCAAGGCCAGCTTGAGCTACAAAGTGAGACCCAATAGGAAAAGAAAAAAAAAACTTTCAGTGTGTGCTTCTTCACAAAATAAAGATTTTACTCAATGATTTTATCTCTCAGCTCTTCTCCCCAGACAGACACTACTCACACCCTCTGTTGTCCCCTCCACAGCAATGCTACTACGCTATCCGCATTTTTGCTGGGCAGGACCCATCATGTGTCTGGGTTGGATGGGTGACTCCAGACTACCATTTATACAGTGAAAAGTTTGACCTGAATAAAAACTGCACCGTGACTGTCACCCTGGGAGATGAAAGAGGCCGGGTCCATGAAAGGTAAGGGGGACCCAAGAAGTTCCTATCTCCCTACAACAGTCATTTATACCCACACCCCAAATGAAGAAATTATCCCAGCCCATCTGCAATGATGAATAGGAACTTAACTGGTTTTTACATTGGGATCACCATGACAGTGGAAAGGAGTGTTTGTAGAGACAGAGGCTCATTTTATTACATATAGAAATCATAAACAGTTGGAGTCGGGGAGCCCTCTCCACATTTAGTTCCATGATTTTGAGATAGGCCCCAATTACTACAACATCAGAATAAGACAGAAAAGTCTCCATGTGTCTAAGAGAAGCCAGTCCAGAGGAAATTGAACAGATGATCAGTAGCACACAGCAACTGACAAATCAGAACCCCTCGTCCCAAGAGTGAGTTTATGATATCTCAAAGCAGAAAGAATATAAAGAGAGAACCACGAACAACAACCAATGAGTAGAGACTCAGGCTCTTTGGGGAAAACATGTTTCAGGTTCACCTAGGTCCACCACTGTCCACTGGCACTGCAGCCAGGGAAAACCTTTGTTCAGATGTATCCCAAACATCTCAAACCTATGTCACATCATCTGCCTACTTCCTCTCCTTTGGGTTTGGAACAGCATCTCCCTGTGTAGCTCTGTACCAAGATGGGGTATATTTCTTCTCAGGGAAGCCTTTACACTCTACAAAGTCAGGAATATTTTTTCTGTCAGGGCTTTTTATACAGTAGGGCTCATCAAAACCTGACGGCCATGGAAGAATTGTGTCACCCATTGGCGAACCCCTGTAGGCAGATGAATAAAAGCACAGACTCTGAAGTCAAGTTTAGATACTGACTAGGTTTGAAATTGATTCTCACTAGCCGTGTGAGCTTGAACTTTTATTTCCTTATATATAAAATGAAAATAATCATTCAAATCCCAGAGTGATACAAGAAGTAAATAAGTTAATTTGTAAAAGAATGCTGAAGACAGTGACTTATCTCAAGTACTTTATAAATATTAACTCTTACTGCCAGCACTTAAAGCAAGGTCTGGCACACTTCAGTGCTCAATAATTCTTAGTCCTTTGTCTGACATAATATCCAATAAACACAAAATTGAGTTTTACATGTTTCAGGGCATTTTAACTTTGGTATCTTTAAAATATACACAAAGCCTGCCAGTTCACAGTACACAGTTCAATACATCAGTAATTGAATTCTGTAATTTATAAAGCAGGGATAGCATGGCTTGAGTTTAAACTTTATAGAAACCTATCCATGGCTATAAATAGAAGACTCAATTTGCAGAGGTCTCTGCCTAGGAGCACTCATCCTGAGAAAACAGCCCCATCCTTATCCCAAATAAGAAGAAAGGAAAGGAAAGGGATGTGTACTCAGAAAGGAATTTCCACTCACAAGAGAAAGTGGCAGACTTCTACAAACAGAAAGAAACAGAATATCTTAATTCAGCCTGGATTTTCCAAAGAGTAGTTCAGAGGTAAAAGCCTTCAGGGTCCAGGGAACTGTCCACCAGGCAGTGCTGAATGCATGGTCTGGGTTCCTTCACACAGCTGACACAGCTAAGCCACAACAAGAACTTAGCCCAAGCTACATCAGACTGGTCTGTGTGTTCAAAGGGGTTTCTCTCGCATCAAGTAGAGAATCAATTGTTCTTTAACCTAAGAAAGGCCACATCACATCACTTCAAAGGCCCAAGTCCTTCAGCTGTTACACCATAGGTGAGCTGGAGAGAAGGTGGAACTGACTGCTTCTTGTCATCACCCATTGTGAAAGCTTCTAAGAATCACATTGTACATGGCCTATCTTCTCAAAAGCTCACTCTGGGTATAAAATCCTGCAATTAAAAAATTCTACCTCAGGGTGCAGCCCAGTGGTAGAGCCCTTCCTTAATCTGCATAGGATCCTGGGTTTGATTCCCATCACAAAAAGTGAAAAGGATATGAAATTTGGATTGGGAACCTTTGAAGGCTTTTGGTTACAGCTTGCCTTTAAATATAAAGAACAAATGGAGTTCTATACTCTGGAAATTGGTAGAGAGCTAGTGAGAGAGAAACCTAAGTGGTTATTTAGCTATTTGGGCTATTTAGTAGTGAGGCCAGCAGACATCTAAAAAACAGAAAGTACAGTATAGTACAGTTCAGGGAGCAAGGAGGCCATCAGAGACAAACAGTCTATCTGGATCCTGGTTGCCATTCCAAAGAATATGATTCGAGTTTTCAATCACTTTATGGCCTGTGATCCAGAAGACTGGGCAGGAAGATAGGCCACATACAATGTGATTCTCAGAGCCTCTCACAATGGGTGATGACAAGAAGCAGTCAGCTCCACCTTCTCTCCAGATTAATCCAGATTAGTGATTTTGCTTCTCATCCAAATTCCTCTGTAGATTTGCCTAAGGTAATCTCCTCTCTGTGCTTTGATTTTTCTGTCCCTAAAATGGGAGTATTACTCTCCTCAGTACCAGAAGATTGAATTGCTAATGAGTTGAGAAATAGTTATCTGAATACCAAGGTCTTTGGAAGGAGGCAGCCTGCTGTACTGCCACATCCCCAAACACAATAGTTCATGCCTGTGTAAATTTAGTTGAGCCTGAACAGTTTCATTCAAGAAAACAATTATGTAAGACTAATGGTAAAATTTCATAGAGACAGTTCCAAGGCATTTTACAAGTGAGTTATGATTACAAACCACTATATTCTACAACTCTTCTCTTTTCTCTGGTTTTCAGTGTGAAACGCAGCAACTGCTACATGGTCTGGGGTGGGGACATTGTAGCAAGTTCCCAAAGATCAAGCCGGAGCAATGTAGACCTGGAGATTGGCTGCCTTCTAGATCTGGCAATGGGCATGCTATCCTTCTCTGCTAATGGGAAGGAACTTGGCACCTGCTACCAGGTAGGTGTGGCTTCTGAGGCTGGGCTGTTGCTTTGGGCCTTGGGCCTGGGGTTTATGGTTATGTTCCTAATTCTTTTCCACTCTCATCATCCTCCCCCAGTAGGTAAGCCTGTGCAGACTACTGGCTATTAATCTAGCAAATAGGCACAGTATGATTCTATTTTATACATAGAAAAAATATGTTTATATATTGGATGATTTCTATATAGTAGTCATCTTTTAAGAAGAAAAAGCAGTTTTTCCTTATTGAGCTCTGAAAGATTATTCATGTATTCCAAAAGTATATCTTTGCTGTCTTTATGTTGTCTGTAATAGATAAGATGGAAGATGAAAGATTTAAAGGGTGAACAGAAGTCACTTTAAGACACTTATTTACTCAAAATAGAAACCGATGGAAACTAATGTGTTCCGTTCACTGAAAGGCTATTTATGCTCCCAGTGGATTCCTAATGTGATCCCTTTGGATCTGTTTTGCAAGTCATATGTTTTCCTATTTCATAAACTGTAAACTTCAATAAAATTCCCCAGAAAAACCTTCAGTTCCACACCTATCATTAACTACCATCCCAGATGTGTTCTTCCTGAAAGCCATGTGAACCTGGCAAAATGTCATGTCTTCTACTTTTTTTCCTAAAATCTATGATAAACATTTATTCCGCTAAAATCTGAGACTATATCAAGAAGAAACCTATCTAACCAAGCATTTCTCAAGTTACTGAAATGAAAAATTGCTTTGTTGACCTTAACCTGTAGTACTCCTGAGCCCAGAGACCCATAAAGTCTACTCCAGGAAGTGCTGTGTTGAAGGATTATATTCTCACGCAATCCCAATACTAGTAAGCACAGGACAGTGAGTTTGTGTAGGTAGAATTTGCTAAACCATTTACAAGAAGACCTTTCTCCCATGAAGAGCAATCAGGAAAGTTCCATTAGGGAAAAATCTTGGCTTTGAGAGTACGAGAAGAGCAGTATTCTAGGGAGGTACAGTGGGTAAGCAGACAGCAGGCTCTACGTTTGGTAACAAGGGTTCCATTTGGAAAGAGAGGGAGGAATACATAGAAAATAGGAAGCTATGGGAGGTCTCTGAGCATGAGTGATGTATAGTAATCAAGGAAGTTAAATGTAGTCTCTTAGGGTCAGCAGCTTAGAGAACCACAACAGATATTCAATACATTGTTGTTAAATAATAGATAAAAGCCCTGGTCAGCCCCAGGTCACAGTCTTTAGACTGTAAGGCCTGTAGGAAACCAGCTATCTTGTCTCTGCTTGGGGAGATGGGCTAAAGTGGACAAACACAGCAATCCTTCTGGTTCTGAAAGATTCACTAACCAAAAATGATAGATGGGCCAAACTTTGTCTAGCTGTCAGAAGCAGCTCGCTGACAGGAAGGCAGCTTACCTGTCTATCCAGCAGTTCCCGCAGTGAATGGCACACTCAGAATCTTCTCCTATGAGGAACATAGTCAACACTTGGCAAGCTTGCCTGGCAGCTGGAGGGCCCAGCCACTTCCAGAAAGAGGCATTTGTGAAGCCAGGCTCTGGGAAAGAAAGTAAAGTACTCTGGTATTTTCTGACTATGATGCTTCCCTGGGCCCACATCCCTTGAGAAGCTTTTATGTACATTACTGCTGTCCTTCAGAATCCATTAGTGTTTTCCCATTAACTTCTGAAATGGGCTGGACTGAAGGGTCCCTCCTGAGCTGCAGAGAATTCT
>JANHMN010000002.1:176986227-177023296 GCA_030674055.1 Rhabdomys pumilio | reverse complement strand
AGAGAGAGAGAGAGAGAGAGAGAGAGAGAGAGAGAGAGAGAGAGAGAGAGAGATCATGAGGCTAAGATACTATAGCCAAAAGAAGGACACTCCTGCTACTTCATCACATCCTGGTTCCTATGCAACATCAGGCTGGACCACTACCATCATTGAGCAAGATGCTCTTGGAGCACCTCCCTTATTCAGTACATTCAAACTCTTCTGCTGTTCAATGTCCCAATCCCAAAGAACTTTGCTGAGTGGCAGAGTGGTAGAGCTCTGGTGAGAGTCCTTAGTTGAGAGTTCCTACTCAACTAGTCCTTTCTAATCCCCATGAGACAGAAGCATTTTCCAGCCGTGTGTCTGGTCCCTGTTAGCTGGATCATTGTTATTCTACAGCTATAGTCATTTTCATTTTTCAATTATCTCAAGAGAAACAGGCCAGCAATATTTATACACTGGCCTTCAATCAGAATGGACCAAAATAGTGAAAGATTCTCTTAAACAACGTTTCCAGGACTCCCATTAAATGAAGCTATGCATTTTAAAATTCTGTCTCTCTCCCACTTAATGTGATCAGTAGAAAAATGAGAACCAAAATATACATTCAAGTTAGTCCTGAGTGACTGCCCTACATCATCTGTATAAAAGGAAGAGCTGACTGTAAGATTCAGATTTATGAGAGAGGCTAGCTGTAGATTCAGGCCAGTTTCTAGGGCCTGACCTTCACACATGATTAGAAATGGGATGTCTATCAGTACAAGGACAAATAGATCAGCCAGTGATAAAAAATAACTGTAGCTTCAAAAATGAAAAAAGGGCATGATCGCTGGAGTCCAGCTGCTCACTGCACAGGAGCAGGGGCAGACCCTCCAGTTGGTGAGCCTTCCCAGGGTGGAAGACAGCTCTGTGCTCCTTTTCCATGGTGCAGCAGCTGGCAACTCATGAGCACTCACTGGAATTTCTTGTCAGATTAACTGGCTTGGCTGGGAAATCACTTGTATTTGCTTTTCTGCCTAACAAGTTGTC
Organism: Rhabdomys pumilio; assembly: GCA_030674055.1. Lineage (NCBI taxonomy): Eukaryota > Metazoa > Chordata > Mammalia > Rodentia > Muridae > Rhabdomys > Rhabdomys pumilio. The sequence continues at coordinate 177,022,288 of JANHMN010000002.1, read as the reverse complement.
ATAAAATTAGTGGCTTAAAACGACCTGAGTTCATTACTTCCTAGGTCCGTGGGCTTGCCAGATGCTTAGGCTCTCTCCCAAGGCAAAACCAAGGCACCTGCTGGGTAGAGCCAAGCTGTGCTCTGGAGGACCTAAAAAGAACCCCTTTCTGAGTTTTTCTGAGTTGTTACAGTAGCCAGTTCTTCATGCTGCAGGTCTACTGTTCAGAGGTCCTATGTTCTTACTGACTTACCAGTCAGTAAGTTGGGGCTCACTGTCTGCTCGCAGAGTGCCTGCAGTCCATTCACACAGTCCCTCCATCTTCAAAACATGGTCTTCTTATACTTCAGATCTTTCCAATTTTCCCTTCTACCTCCACAAAAGAACAAATAGAAAAACAGAACAGAAAAAAATTCTGCTTTTAAGCTACCCTCATGGAATTAGATAAAGCCCACATCTTTTTCCAGCCCAAGTTCAACTGGTTACCAGCTTTTCTTGAACATGTATAATCCCATGTTCCATTAATATAATCACAGAAATAAATCCAGGGTCCTCCAGCGCCTTGTAGAATTATATTTACCACATCACTAATACCATTTTCCCCTCTGCTATGCCCTGAGAAGCCTGTGCTTCTGTTTTCTTCTTGTTTTAGTCCTAAACAAAAATCTGCATTGTTCGCCATAGTGAGAATATGTATGCTCAACACAAGAAAATATTCTGTCTGAAGGCTTTCAAAGCACTCCCTGAGATTGGTGTAAGGAGAGTCTGGGACTTTGGTTAATCAGTTTATAAAGTTTGCAATAAGTCATCCTTAAAGGAACAGAAACCATCTCATATAAGGCATCTTACTTTAAAACCAGGCTGTTTAAATAAGAATCTAATTCAAAGGAATTGCAGCCTCCATATTTTTTATACCTTTCTATTCACTAGACATAAAACGAAGACCCTAGGGATAATGAACTCTCAGGGTATAGCCAATATAGCTACTCATCCTTGAATTTGTAAGCAGGGAGAGTTGCAACAATTCCAAAATGACTGCATTTACTTAATGGTAGTGGACTAATAACACCTAACTTTGTATACATCAAAGAGAACAAATAATAAGTGGAACCTTGATGTCATATGCAAATGCCTCATGCAATAATGCAAGATGCAATTAGAAGCCAACCAGAGAATCTCAAACCCTTTAACATAAGTATAGCATGTATAAAGTGGGGGAAAAGCTACAGAAGCATCCAGAGCAGCCCAGTGAGAAGGCAAGGTCCATATTCCAATGAAGAACTTAAAAGTCTTCGCCTGTACAGTATCAATTCTCAGTTGCTATGTGTGCCTGTGCCCTGCCCAGGACATTTGGCAATGTCAGAAGACCTTGTTAATCTTTAGGGTTATGATGTGCTCACAGATACATAATGGGTACAGCACAGAGATGTCACTCCCTATTCTACAGCGTTCAGATTAGTTCACCTAATAAGTTATCAGAGGCAACAATCAGACTGGGGTTAAGAATCTTGACTGCAGGGTGTCTTGGTATGCCTTATGAACCTGACATTGCCTTCAAAAATGACCCCAAGTCACAACCCAAGCATACTGCTATTCAGTAGCCATCAGTGTATTGCCCGACTAGTGAATAATGGCTATCTCTGGACTTACGACTCTGATTCTGAACTCTAGGGAAAGCTGCTGGCTGCCAGTACCTAAGGCAGAAATGTGAAAGTTGTAAGAACATTTTATCCCAAAGCAGAAAGAACTTAAGGCCTAGAGCGGTGTCAGTCTCCAGTAAAAACAAACCAGGGCTCTGAGAACACCTGATCAGAGGAAATTGGCCAGCCAGCCAGTTGTCTTCTCTCAGCTGAACTTAAATGAAATGACTAACTACTAAGGCCAGTGACTTAGCAAATTGTGATCTCATAGCCCTGGGCAAACCTCTTGATTTGTTTTGGTTTCCAGGTGGAGCCTAACACCAAAGTGTTCCCTGCAGTCTTCCTCCAGCCTACAAGCACTTCCTTGTTTCAGTTTGAACTTGGAAAACTGAAGGTATTTATCTGACACACACCTCCTCCTGTTAATGCCCATTCCAAGGGAAGGCAGCACTGACCATCACAGGGAAATCCCAGGCATTAGAATGCAGAGATGCATTCACCTCTCTACCTCTCAGGCCTCTATAATTTGCTGGGAAGTTCCGATGATAGAATATGCCTTCTTGTTTTCCTTTTCTTCCATGCATTTTGGCTGTTGAAAGGGTTGATTATTTCTCACATAAGTCATTGTGTACCATTATCATTAATGGTGGCAATGCATTTGGAGATCCTCAGGATATACAGTCCTTCTTTAATTTATACCAGTTATACTGATGATCCCGAGCCAGGTGCATAATCCAGCAACTGAGATGCTCCGTGTGACATGCCTCTTCACCTCTGATGTCTTTCTACCTTGCCCCAGAATGCAATGCCTTTGTCAGCAGCCATATTTAAGAGTGAAGAGAAGAACCCCATCCCACAGTGTCCACCTCGGCTGGATGTCCAAACTATCCAGCCAGTGCTCTGGAGTCGCATGCCCAGCAGCTTCCTCAAAGTGGAGACAGAGCGGGTGAGCGAGCGCCATGGCTGGGTGGTGCAGTGCCTAGAACCCCTGCAGATGATGGCACTCCACATCCCTGAGGAGAACAGGTACTAGAGGGGCCCACAGAGGAAGGGACAGTACTGGGAAGCCAGGAAGCTCCAGAGGGCACCATGAGCATCTGCAGTGACCCTAAGCTGTCCTAAGATAACTACAGTTAATGTTCCACAGTGCTTCAGTCTGTCCTTTCTCTTTCCCAATGTCATCATTCACTCTAAAACAGCAGAGAATGCACCATGGTAACCCAGCCATGGTACCTCTCAAGACTAGCAATCAGGAAATACATCCATGCCTTTAATTAAAAATACAAGTGATCCTGAAATACACCTATGTTTATTTCTACAAAAAGACAAGGAATGGCTCATGTCTGGTTTGATTTAGAGAATTAAGAATCCTAGCACTTAGGACGGTTTGTTAAGAGAATTGTGACTGGTTTCAATCTCCCAGCACTTTCTGGATATGTGGTTTGGTATGGTTTGGTAAGCTGCTCACACACTTCAAGCCACACCCACCTCAGCCACACTGCAAAAGAGAAGCCCACCCACACTATTGCTAGGATGAGAGTGTGGTTCTATGGATGAAATCCAGTGCCATTTCTGTCCATAGTGAAAGCTGAGTAAGTCTTATTGTTTGGGATGTTTATTAACCTCAGTGTTCCTTAACTAAAAAGGTATGTATGTGCATGGAGCTGGAGAAATGGCACACTCACTGGTTATGGTTCTTGCAGAGGACCTAGGTTCAATTCCCAGAACCCACATGGCAGCTCATAACCATACACAACTCCAATTCCAGGGGATCCATTGTACCTTTCAGACCTCTGTGGACACCACAAATACACACAGTACACATCAATATATGCCAGCAGAACACTCGTCTACACAAAATAAATACTAAAAGTCTAAATGAAAAAGCAAAAAATAAAGGTGTTTTGCACCCCCATAGGACTCCCCTTTGGGTATGTCCTTCTATCATGTGTCACGGAAGAGTATGGGGAAAGTAAAGAAGCATTGAAACCATTCCAGAAAGCCCATCTCCAAGGTCCCCAACTGTCCCAGCCCGAGCTGCTGCTCTGGTCTGAGGGTCAGGGTCTAGCAAGAGAGAGAGTGGGGATGGAGGGGCAAAAGATTCGACGAATGGAAATAAGACAGGCTCTGATCAAGTCTCTTGTCTCTAGTCTCCTTTATTGAAAAGAAATACTGGGTATTTATATGCTTTGCCACATGCCTTATAGGCGTGGATACCACGTGTGTCTTGCAGGCGTGGACATAACGTGTACTTTGCAGCTGGGGGCACTAAACAGCAAAATAAGATGTTTATCAGAGTGTGCTCAGCTGTTGTAGGCTGTTGAAAAACAAGTCTCTTGTCAGGGAATATGGCTCAGATGTTTGCAAAGATGATAGCTGCTTTCTCAATTCCAAACACCCAATACACCATGAGGAGAAAAAAAAAAAATGAAAACCTAAGGAGAGACCAGAGCCTCATCCCTGGGCCTACATGAACAAGAAAGCAAGGCACAGGCAGGCAGGCAGGCTGCTAATGTCAGGAAGGAAGCACTCACTGGATTAGGTCAATGAGTACCGGTTGGAAAAGTGTTTCCTCTCAACAACAAATGTGCAGATGTATTTGTTTCCAAGGATAAAAAGCTTTGTAGATGCTGCAGACCTGGACTACACAGATGGTATGAATGATAGTCTAGAAGTGGATACGGTTGTGGGTGTGGCTGTGGGTGTGGCTGTGGGTGTGGCTATGGGGTTATGGGTGTGGCTGTGAATGTGGCTATGGATGTAGCAGTGGGTGTGGCTGTAGATGCGGTTGTGGATTTGAGCTGTGTCTTCTGAGAGACTGTGTCAGGAAACAGATCCACTTGAACCTTTAGATATAAAGCCCAGATCATCATCATATTCCCAAGTGTCTTTCTCCTTGGGGTCTTTAGGGGTTTTTTTTCCCCCTTCCATTTCAATTTTTTGATATTTGATAAGCTAATTTCTTTCATTTCCTGGGCTTTTTAGAATATTGTAATGAGACATAGTGGATCATTAGGAACCTGGGTATGGACCATAGCTGAGAGAAGAGGAATACACTGTTAGAGAAAGCATGGCAGAGATTTCTGTCTCCACTGAGCTGGTTGGATTTTCTGGGGTCTCACAGGGCAACTGCACTGAATCCTGGCACTCGTTTCTTACTGTGGAATGGTGGCTTGTTTTGTCATCCTCAGGTGTGTGGATATCCTCGAGCTCTGTGAGCAGGAGGACCTGATGCAGTTCCATTACCACACACTGAGACTCTACAGTGCTGTATGTGCTCTGGGAAACAGCCGAGTGGCTTCTGCCCTGTGTAGCCACGTGGACCTCTCACAGCTCTTCTATGCCATTGACAACAAGTACTTGCCTGGCCTCCTTCGGTCTGGTTTCTATGACCTGCTCATTAGCATCCACCTGGCCAATGCTAAGGAGAGGAAGCTGATGATGAAGAATGAGTACATCATCCCTATCACCAGCACTACCAGGAACATCCGCCTTTACCCAGATGAGTCCAAGAGGCATGGACTACCTGGGGTGGGCCTGAGGACGTGCCTCAAGCCGGGCTTCAGGTTCTCAACCCCTTGCTTTGTGGTGACTAATGAGGAGCATCAGAAGCAGAGCCCTGAGATTCCCTTGCAGATTCTCAAGACAAAGGCCCTGAGCATGCTGACCGAGGCCGTGCATTGTAGTGGGGCCCACATCCGAGACCCTGTTGGGGGTTCTGTGGAGTTCCAGTTTGTGCCTGTGCTGAAACTCGTTGGAACCTTGTTAGTCATGGGAGTTTTTGATGACTATGATGTTCGCCAGATTCTCCTCTTGATTGATCCTTCTGTGTTTGGGGAGCACAGTGGGGAGACAGAAGAGGGAATAGAAAAAGAAGTGACCCATGTAGAGGAAAAGGCAGTAGAGGCTGGAGAAAAGGCCAGCAAGGAGGCTCCAGCCAAAGGCTTGCTGCAGACTCGATTACCTGAGTCTGTCAAGCTCCAGGTAACTAAGAACAACTCGCTCTTGCTCTGGTGAAGTGCCCTGGAGGGAGAGAGAAAACCTGGGTGTGGGGGCTGTGGGCACAAGCCTGAGAGTCCTACTGCGGTAGAGGTTTGTACCGAGTACCTGATTGATGCCTATTTTCATGGGATATATTTCTTAAGCTTCCCCAAGCCAACAAAAAAATGCCAAACTTCATCAGTGAGATACTTTAAAATGTTCAGATGTCATATAGAAGTCTTTGCACAGTGTTGGGTTTGCCCATGTCTCTGAGCCTTTGAGAACCAGGTGATTATTTGAGAAGTATCTTTTTAGCAAAGGGGATTAGACTCTGTAGCCAAAGTAACTCTAAAAAGTTGCTCTGTAGTCCAAGAAACTGACTCCCGGGACCATCACACACACACCACTCACTTTCATGGAGCTGCATCCTTACACTAATACGATGGGGCCCTGCTGACCCAGCATTCACTAAACTGCTACCCAAACTAAGGAGCCTTTGGTACCATCTGAAACAATGATTCTTCATGTAAACTAGCATGAGCCATGTGCTAAGGATGATAACCTTTGTCTTCTGAGCACTGAGACAAGGAGAAAAGATGAAGAGCAGGGATCCTGGGTCAGCCATTCCTAGGATTCTACTCTTCCTCTGCTGCTTACTGGATATGGAAACTCACAAGTCAGCAGTCAGTCAGGACCTCAGAGTCCTCAACTGTAAAATGGAAGTGATACAAAAAGATAATGGCAAATATACTTTCATAAAAGATGTGAAGTATCTTCTATCGTAGAATGTGAAGTAATCTAGGACAAAAGTTCTCTCTTCTAATATAATAGGATTAGTACATAGTCAGTTAATCAAGATATCCAGTATAGAGGAGAAATGTAGCAATATAAAATGACATGGGCATTCTCATGCGCGCACACACACACACACACACACACATACACACTTCTACCTTAGCAGTTTACTAAATGGTATACGTTTGCTGCTGTGACACAGGGCCAAGATCTTTCTTTAGTACGAATTCCCTCACCAGCACTTGAAGTTCTTCCTTTTCGAGTGTGATCTCTGGAGCAGCTGGCATCTATTGCCGGCTCAGAGATTTGTAAAGTGAACATCAGCTCTCCAGCCATGCACTCCATAATGACACTTCAGTCGACAATGGACCGCATATATGAGAGTGATCATATAAGGTGATAACCATCTAATAAGAGACTAACCATCTATTGCTAGAATTTCTTCCCAGGGGCAGATGTAAGTAACATCTCTACCCCTCTCCCTAAGGTCCCAATGTCAAACGCAGGCATGATTCCAACAAAATTCACTCTGGAGAACCAGAAGGTTACTTGGCTTCTTTACAGAGCATAGATGAGAAGTTTGCTTGCTCTTGCCCCAACAGGCCCTACCTGGAAACTCTTTACCTTCAGGAATGAGGTCCTCCTTGTAACTATATAGATGGAGCCTCTCTTCCTTCATTTTTTTCTGGCCTATGTACTCCAGCCCCTCCCTGAGGCCATGTGCAATTAAGACAGAGCCTACATGTGGTAGAAAGGGTCTGGATAGTAAGAGGAGGGTCTTTTGATCCTCTCTGCCCCTCTACAAGGGGCCAGAAATAGTCAACAAGCGCAGCTTGGAAAACTGCTGTACAAAGGAGTGCAACTGAACTCCCCAATACGGTGGACTCTTGGCTCAGAGGACTGTCACTGACAGCACTTGGTGTGTAATGTTTTCACCATGATGAAGTCACCTAACAGTGGAATGCGTCTTTGTCATCTTTGTACTGTCACTAGACAGCAAAACACTTTCATACGTGAATGATCTCCCCACCCTTTACAATTTTTCCACACCTAGCATTTATTTTTAAAACAACTTAAGTTTACAGAATGATCAGATCATTATCATAACAACAGAACTGACCACGGATGAGCAGTGCAGCCAGGGAAGGTGGGATGGGGAACAAGCTTTCCAACATCCCAGTCTTCTGCCGCTGCACCATGTGACAAAGGAAAGCAGTGCTCACATGAGCATTTTGATGCTAGTGATACCTGACACCCCAGGAAAGCATTTGCTACAAGATGTTGCTTTCAGTAATTTCTTTTCACTCTCACTCCCTGGCCCTAATGGCTGAACAGTTCACCTCTGGATTTGGACAGACTCGGATTCAGTAGCTTCATGATTACTCTGTGGCACTAGATCAACCAATTCAATGCATTTTCCTAAGTCTCAGTGTTATTGCCTGTGAAGTGGGGCACTGGCATCTGTGTCTGTGAGTATTAAGTGCATTCTCTAAGGAAGTATATACACATACCCTTTTGTTACAGATGTGTGAACTCCTCAGCTACCTCTGTGACTGTGAACTGCAGCACCGAGTAGAGGCTATTGTGGCATTTGGTGACATTTACGTATCCAAGCTGCAGGCAAATCAGAAGTTCCGCTACAATGAACTCATGCAGGCCCTGAACATGTCTGCAGCCCTAACTGCCCGGAAGACAAGAGAGTTCCGCTCACCACCCCAGGAGCAGGTGAGTCCCAGCTGCGATACAATTCCTGTGGAATTTCAAACCCCAGAACAGGATACCCGAACCCTTTTCTGTTATCTTCAACAGACAGAAGAGCCATGGAAGCCACAACATCAAGAGATAGACTGAATCCCAAGTAAATAATAACTGGGGAGTATGTGCCAATTATCTTGGCAGCGGCAAGTGGGAAGAACCTTTTACAATGTGTTATATAGGACTTACTTGTGGTTGTGGCTGCTGAGAGAGACCATGACTTTGAAGATGCTCTTAATGAAGGAACGGCATCTCAGGGTATACTAGCACTATCCAGGCCTGTTGGCCACTATTGCCTAAGTGTGCAGAAGGAATGTAAATGTTTCAGTGAGGAAACCAGATCTGTCTTTGAAACTATATCTTTCAATCTCATTAATATTTAATAAGCAGTCTATTCATTGTTATCGATATAATTACCACTATTTTATATTAACGGCACAACTACAAGTTCATTCAATTACTTTCCCAATCTATTTTATGGGACATAGATATTTATACTGTCTTGCCAATGAACCATATATTGTAGCTTTTGAAAGACTCTTGAGTGACAATGCCCAAAGAGAAGGCAAAGCTAGTCATTGCTCTAGATATGAAGGTCCCTGGGACTGGCTGAAATAGATGATTGCACCAAGCCAAATGCATGAGTATGCTATTACCCCAACTGCTACCCAAGGGTTATGAGAACATTACAAACACTACTGGCTTCTTTTAGACTGGCAGTGGGTGTGAATGTCCCCCATGACACTGAGCAAATGATGCTCTCTCTCAAACTTTTGTGAATAATTGGAAGACAATAATGGAGAAATTATAACACAATATTGGTTTCAGTTAACCACACTGCAGATCTATACCACATCACTCATGTGTGGCACTGGGTTCCTGACTGGTTTGTCTAAGTTCCTTCTGCTAGTGTGGTTAATGTTTACATCTGTAGCCCAGGGCTTTTCTTAGGATGTCATGAGCTAACATATTTTACACTGCTTAGCAAGATGCATGCCACTGAATGAGAATTCCATAACTGTTCCCTCTCCTATCAGTCATTTTAGTATTGGAGAAACCTGCAACATCACACCTTCTTCTAAGGCCTTTGTGAGTACCTGCTGAGTCAAGGTCACACATTTCCTGACATCTCTAGCCTAGCTATCACCATCCTCAGCAACCTAAACAACATGTTCTAAGCTTCTGAAAGGAGAAGGTTGATTCCCATCTTTTTTTTTCTCCATTTGTTAACTTCGAATTTTTTCTTCTACCCTCCCTAGAACCTCTAGTTCCTTCTCCTCCAGTCTTCTAAGTAGAGAAACCATTAAGTAGTCTGTAACTTGAATCTTTCCTTAAGGCATAGACCAATGCTTCTTAAACAAGGACACCAAAAGAACTTGGTAAATCGATCATTTGACCCTTTTTCTAGGATCTCTGAGTCAGTAGGCCTGAGGTAAAGCTCGAGGTTTTTCATTTTTAGCAAGTTTTCAGGCATTGTTGATGCTGGTGGCCTAGAAAACACCACCAAGAGCTAAAAAGTTCATGTGTTCTATCTCCACCCCTACCAGAGAATTTACTTCATGAGGAGACCTACCCATAGAGTTCCCAAGGAAAGGAAGCATATGACATCATTGAAAGACTATTTAGATCAACTTCAGAGGTTAGGATGCAGAATCACTTGAAAAAGAGAATGTATGAAAACTGACCCCTGCTAGCATTACCTTTTATGATTAATGTAGACAGCAGAGTAAGTGCCCTGCTTTGCTGCCACTGGGGACTGCACATTTTTCATGACACTTTGTGGTGGTTACATTTAGAAATATCTTTACAGTCAACACTGCTTCAGCATTGCAGGGGTTCTGGGAGTAGCTGCTAGGTCTCTTCTTGTCAGCTAACGATGAAGTACATTTATTACTAGGACGGAATTTCTTGCTTTAATGAATGGACTTCACTATCATATCATTTCTCTTTGTAAGTTTGTGTGTCCTGTTTATTTAAAATATTAATCTGTAAATTAGTTTAGACTCACTAAACTGCAGGAATACTACATGGTAACTAGAAAGATATCAAGAACACTTAGACAAAATAATAAAAGCGAAATGAATGGCAGAGTGAGTACAGAACATAAATCTAAATCTTAATAGGAAGACCTAAATGAAGGTCCCGTGCTGTACATTAAATTAAAAGCTAGCTAAAATTCCAGAAATATATTGAGTATATATTATAAATAACTAAAACTCAAGAAACCCACTGAGTGTATAATATAAATAACTAAAACTCCAGAAATCTGTTGAGTATATACTATAAAATGCCTAAGTTGACAAATGTGAAAAGCACTCCACCAACTAATTTTCAAATGGATAATTACCTGGTAGAAAAATAGATGAAGAGCATCAGAAAAAATTTTTTACAAAATATGCAATAAAATTAGACTTAATGTGTAGAAAGTAAATTTCAACCTCACCAATTAAATGCAAATTAAAGCAACAGGGATATGACATTCTTCACCCATCTAACTGGAAAATATTTGAAAATGTGTTAAGCTCTCATTACTGTAATAGAGATGGCAAAGTAACACACACATATAAATTTGGAATAATGCAAATTGTTGTGAGATTTCTGGAAAGCAATTTACAATTCATATTGCAAGCAGTTAAAATGTACAGACCTGTTGCTCCATTCATTTTGCTTCTAATTTATCATAAGAAAATGATCAGACATGTGAATAAAAAGTATATAAAACCTTCAAAGCAGCTTTGTTTATGAGAAAAACAGAAACAAGTGGGGAGATGGTCCAGTGTGTAAAAGCATTTCCCACACAAGTGTGAAGACCTGATTGTGAGCCCCTTACACTCTCATTAAGGCTGATGCAGAGTGTGAGTATCTGTAACCCAATGTTCATGTGGAAAGAGGGAAATGGAGGCAGGAGAATTCCAGGAAGTTCACAGGCCAGCTCGCTTAGTATGTGAAGTGAAAACCAAAACATCAAAGACCCTGTCTCAAATAAGATGGAAGGCAAGGAGCAAACTCTGAGGCTGTCATCATAGCATGGCATGTTGAGATCAGCCATGGCTCACATGTGCCCACATGCCCCCCCCCACACACACAGACACACACAGACACACACACGGTACTCACAAAAAATAATGAAAATATAAACAAGAAATATTATAAAAGTTAATTTACATAAAATTTTATCCATCCATAGAGTGAAATAAATACATTGCACCCATTTTAAACTCATGTTTTAAAAATAGTCCAAGGCAAAGTAATTTAAAAATAATTAGATTTTAAGAAAGTTTAGGTTGAGAATGTGATTTGAATTTCCATGGATATACATAAAATCTGAAATAAATTTACTAAAATATTATTAACAAGACTATCTCTGGGTAGTAGCAATTTTCTACTTTAAATATTCTCTAAATTCTGTTCAAATAATAAACAGCCTTTAGTATAAGAAAAAGAAAAAGAAAAGGCAACTTTTATCTGTTAGCTACTTTTACTTTCCCTACCCTCCAAAATCATTTAAATAAAAAATTCAAAGAGTGGCGTCTAAGGCATGATCTGAGCTCCCACGGCTGACATGGAGACCACCTAGCCATTCCTCTTTTGCCCTCACAGATCAACATGCTCCTCAACTTTCACCTGGGAGAGAACTGCCCTTGCCCAGAGGAGATCCGAGAGGAGCTGTATGCCTTCCATGAGGACCTGCTGGTTCACTGTGGTGAGCTGCTGAGAGAGGGGCTAGAACCACAGCCGTCTTCCTATCCCAGAGAGGCAGTGAGGAGGTGGGACTGGCAGACTGGCAGACTGGCAGACTAAAGACCTTCACCTAGAAGATTCAGAGAGGGCATGGGAAGGACTCTGGAGGAAAAAGTAGTGGGAGGAAGACTGATGCTACACCTCACCCAGTTTACATACAGTAATCCTGTGGTCTTCTCCCAGTCAAGCCAAGATTTTGATCCCTCTTTCTTTTAGGTTTTGTAAATTACTTTTCAAAAAGTGGGTATCGATATTTTCCCTGAAGTATTCTAAGTCATCCATCCCTACTTTGATGCATATCTGCTGATTTTTAAGTGGATCGTGGCATTTAAAATTCTTGTACATGAGTAACTTGAATAATATGTAGAGAAAAGCCGAGCTTCTCATTTAAAATAATAAATGTTAATGTGTTTTAGAGACTCTAGAGCCCTTTTAACATAGGTTAGGAAGAGTAAAGCCTTGGGATTAAGTTTATTTGATGTTCTGGGACACAGAAAATCATATATTCAAGCAACTATTAGAAAGGCATAATGTAGATAAATACTCCTGTGAGGTTGCCTAATCTTGAGAATGTTCCAGAAGGGTGGGAATTTTCTTTTTTTTATGTTCTTATCTGTGCGATAAGATAACCCTTAATATACTGTTTGGGTTTGCACTCTGTTCTGTGGCTTGCTAGGGGTTCCCTTGGAGGAAGAGGAAGAGGAAGAGGAGGACACTTCCTGGACAGGAAAACTGTGTGCTCTGGTGTATAAAATCAAGGGCCTACCCAAGCCTGAGAAAGAGCAACCAACAGAGGAAGAGGAACCATACCCTAGTAAGTGCACTGCCTTTCAGTCACACTGGGGCAACTCTGTGCTGTCTGACTTAATCAAGGTAACTGGTTTTCTCCAACACACTGTAAGACCTATGGAACTGTTTAAACTCTGAAGTAAACAAAAGGGCATCTTGTCATCATAGTTGTAGTCAGTGTTATAGTTTTTTGTTTTGCTTTGTTTTGTTTTGTTTTCCTCTGCCTTCCTGTGATTCAAAGAATTCACTTTTGGACTTTTTCTAAGAAAAGGTTGGCTGTTTGGTGTCCGCTCTTATTGTCTGTCTTAGACATTCTCACATAGCTTCTGATCTTTCTTTCAACCTATAAGTGTTGCCAATGTCTCTCACTTCTGATTACAGGTATTTAAGCAAGAAAAACTACTCCAACCTAAGAAATTAAACCATAATAAAACACAACTTGTAAAACAAATAATAGCTCTCATTTTTCTTTGCTATAGAATTGAGATTGCAACAGCCTGCAGTCTTTGACCCGTTTTTTAAGGGTGTCAAGTACTGTCCCAATTCCTTCTTCTTTTCTTTACACAGTAGGTAACGTCAACCATTTTGACCCATGTTGAAAGAAGAACGCTGACTTGCTTGACTATCTCTCTAAATAAGTTCACATTCCAAGAGGCAGGTTGTCTGAATATGAAACCAGTCTGCTCCTTGCTACAGATTTGGCAAATTTATCATTTGTCTAAAGAAGAAAAAAAAGTCCAAGTTTCAATGTCATTGCTTTTTATCTTGTTCCCTATTCCTATCTATCTTGGAACACACTTTCAGACCACCTACTAGAGAAATAGACTGTCAAGATATGATAAGTGTATCTGAAAACACCACTTTTGGGGTTCACACATCTTATTGCCCTTATATTAACCTTCCATCTTTGTCAGAATGCCTCTAAGGGGAATAGATTATTCTAATTTATCAGTGGAAGCTTTGAAGCCTCTGAGAGAGTATATAATAACTTTGCTCTGGCAATCCTGGTCACTCCTATCCCATAACCATGCAAATATTTTGGCTTTGATAGAGACTCTCTGTGGTTGCCACTAAATTAGTACTGCTAATAGCTTGTACTGGCCCACATAGCTCCTATATCACCTGCTGAGAATTGATTCTGGGAGTGGATGCTTTTTTTTTTGACAGTGTCTTATGGATAGGGTTCCCACTAAATGACCATGTCATGTTAAGTGAATCTAGTCAATCAGATGGAATCATTCATCATCTGCCTCTGCAAAGTCTCGTTCTCTGGAGGGGTTCAAATACTGTGAATTACTTCCTACACAACTGTGCCTCAGCACTACGGCAGACAGATCATGTTCTATGTGTTTGGATAGAATACACACACCTAACAGGCCTGTCACTTGAGATTGCGTGTGTTTCCCCATGCTTCTTTTCTGTCTTATTTATGAAATTATAAGATATCCACGTTTTGTGTTCTGAATGTTTTAAGAACCAAAAAAAATAAAGGAAATGGTTGATCAGTTTAATGGACTTAAGAGGTGGCATCATCGGTTCAGTAGGCTGTCTGGCTTGATCTTTAATTTCATTAGGTACCATAGCCTCACAGTTAAGCACTTTCTGTTCTCTTACTTCCTCTATCTTTTGTCTCTCAAGCATTTGTAACATCATAGCTAATTTTTCTTGTGGTAGAGCTAATTTTTCAACCTTTTTGAGAGGACATGTACAAAGATTGCTATTGAAAGTAGGGAGGTGTTTACCTTGGTGGTCACAATTCTAGTCAAGTAACATTTCCATCCCCTTAACTACTACCCTTGGTCTTAAGGGATCTGAAATGGTGTTTCCCAATTTCTAATGCAGAAAAAGTTCATCTATATAATTAAATTTGTCTTTTTGGATGGATTACTATGATTTACTGTCCCAGAGGTTCCTGTGTCATTCCTTGCTCTGGGCTTGAGGCTCCTGCCACTTCAGAGTCTCCCAAATCTCTCTGGGTATCCAGCAGAACTCAAAGAACTGATGCTTCCTGTGAAGACTATCCCAGGTGAATTTCTTCTTGATGGATTTTTGTCAGATATCTCTTGTCCTCTGCAACATTTCTATCAAATGTCCTCTAATTTCCAAATCATTGGTGGGTTTTCTCCTTCTCCAATCACGTTGGGCATCAGATCTAAAAGTAGCTTTAATTTTTCAGATGTAATTGTCATCTCAGAAGCTTACTGCTAAATAAGCTCACCCCTTCCTAGTTCTTTCTGGTCTCTGGCTAGCTGGCTCAACTCAGAAGTTCTAGCTCAAACTGCTCTCTAAGTTTACTGATTCAATCCGGCTTCTCTGGACTTCTCGATAAATTGCTCTTCTTGACCTCAAACTAACTCTGGCAATTTGTTCTAGTTTCTGGCTCTTATTTATTCCCTGAGTTCAATTGCCTCTATACAAACTCATGAATGAGATCAACTCCACTAAACTGTACTCACTGCATTGACTCCCGTTTCAGCTGATGAACTCAACTGCACTCCACTGCATTGCGTGAACTCAGCTGAACTGCACTCACTGAACTGCCCTCCCTTTCCTGTGTTGTTCCCATGAGAGTTGAGCATATACTATCTGAGACCCATTTTGTCAGTTTTTTCTCTGATTCATCACTTTGTCTCTTCATCACTTTCAAACATGGCTGCTTCCAGCCAGATCGCATAGACCTAAAAGGTCTTTAGATGCAATCTCCTGCCAGAACAGCCATGTTGCTAGATTAAAATTCCTCTACCACAGTCAATTGTAAAATGGTTAACGTCCTATAAATTTGTCTGTGTCATTATTTATATGACTTATCTTGACAAAATAAATAGAATTTAGGTGACTATAGTGAATTTCCCAAACACCTCCACATACACTAGTCATGAATGTTACTGACGACGCTACCAACGATGTTCATTTCTTCACTATTCAGTTGAGGGAAATGGGACTTGAACGACTCAAGAAATACCAGTTAAATGAGTCTCCTTTCCATCTTGGATCCAGAAAATTTTCCTGGCTAACAATTAACTCAAATCTGAGATAACCAAGTCAAGTGGAGCTATGACTTCACTTCAGGTCTAAATATCGTCTCTTCCTATAGTGCCGCGCTGTTTCCTGTGTCTGAGCAGATTAATAACTGGTGTGAGTTGCCATTTGGAATGAAAGTCAGAACTCAACAGCATGTAGAACTTTAGCACTTCAAAGTCAATGATGCCAAAGATTTGGACTGGAAGCCATCAGGTGAGGTGGTGGTAACCCCTCCCTGAAATTTGCTTTTATGAGCAGTTGGTGTGGATCAGATGGTCTTGTTCTGAAACTCGTTTGAATGCTGCTAAGTGGCTCTGTGTTAAAGAGGTTTGCTTAAATTAGCTACAGCCATGGCATCAATGAAAACTGGTACAGTATTATCAAAGAGCTATATGATAATGAAATGAGATAGCAATAGCCCAATCATACTAGGCCATATTTTTATGTCTCTGTCTAGCACATTTTTAAGAGATTGTCCTTTGCATGCTAAGACTGGACTGCAAGCTGCCGTTAAAACACAATTTCTTTAAATATCAATGCGTAGCTGTAGCAACTGAGTTATTTCTCCAGAAGAGATCAAGCAGCTGTTTCTCTTGAATTCTATGGTTAAGAAAATGAAAATCAGCTATCAGATTTTACAGATGAAATGTGATGTACCTATGCCTTCTCCGTGGGAGGTGATTTTCCTCATCTTCTCTGTAAAAAGAAATGCCCCAAAGGATATTTAGTCTCTCAAGCAATGCAAGCAAAGGAGACAAGGCCCCCTGCTGACACGAGAGACCTTGTGCTGACCCCCTGTAATTCAGCAACGAAGAACAGCGTAGAAAAACTAGATGAAGGAGTGAGTCTGTCTAAAGAAGGTGCGATGCCTTCTGTTCTCAGCCCATGCTGTTTGCACAAACACTGCCTCCCTCTCACAGAGCTGAGCTGGCATTCTTGTCCCCAGGACACGCTTGCTTTCCTCTGCCGCCACTCCTCTGATAAAGCCCAGACCAAAGGAGTCCCTAGAGATGACTACAAATCCATCAAGTCCCAAAGCTGCTACTTGGGGAAGCATTTGCCTTGTCACTGAATGGTATAACAGCTCTAAGCCAAAATTCTCTCCAGCTGAATGCTGCAGCTTGTTTATGAATACTCCTGGGCAGAGAACGTGTTCTTTACAACCAGTGTAAGTCCTGGGCTCTGGTACAAATGAGTACCAAGTAAGATCACCACACCAACAGGGGTGGCTCAGTGGATTTAGAATTTAGAAATTTTAGAAAATGCATCTAGTGATGGCTCAGCCAATATCATTAGACTTATTTTCTAAAATTTCTAAACTCTCTCAAAATAGCTGTTCCTTAAGATAGATGGACACACATACACACACCCACACGTGCACACACACATGAGAGAGAGAGAGAGAGAGAGAGAGAGAGAGAGAGAGAGAGAGAACATGGAGAGAGTGATTCCCTCCTCTGTGAAGTCTCTCTTCTAACCTCGCTCCTCTCCTTCCTGCCTCAGGATGTTATATAATGTGTCATTGAAGTTGAGATGACTTCCCTCCTTACATGGAGTTTTTATTTACCTTTCCTTACTGGGTCTTAATATGAGAATTTTTTTTCTATTTTCATTCCATTAACCTAATTTTTTTAACCTATAATTGCAAATTATTCACTTTAAGACTCACAAACATGGCAAATGGGGCCTTGAATATAAAAGTGAAGTTAAGTCTGGATAGATAACTCTTACAGTAACGAGGTTGGATTGTGATAATAAAGATCAAACAAAAATACAATTCATGGCCTGAGGAAGGGCTGGAAAAGTGTTGTAAGAATGTGAACAAGTAGATAAAATAGGAAAGAAAAGCGTTGTGTTGACAACACTGCACAAGAATGTCAAAAGACAGGAAAGTTCAGGCTGAATCCAGGCATGACAACAAGAATTAGAGTGGACTGGAGTCTATGGGAAACTGAATGGGATGCAGTGGGGATGTAAACACTGTGCCTCGGAGGATTGCTAGTAAAACCCAGTTCACCAGTGCAGTGTTCTCATTTGCTGTAAAAGGCTTGGCCCTGGAATTGCATAGATGAAGGGTTTAGTGTGTATGTGGTACCCACATTACCCTGTGCCTTGTCTTAAGCCCCTCTGTCGATACTATTGCTTCTCACATAAGCAAACACTCTTGTTTCTATTTTATAATCAAGCTAAAGTAAAGACAAATAACTTACCCAAACTATATAGTGGTGGCATTGATCTAAGACATTGATATTCCTATATGTATTGTTTATATAAAAGTACCATGTCCCCTGTAAGCAGTGATTGTGAAAGTTTCTTTTTTAAATTTATTTTTATTTCAGACACATTGGTGTTTTACCAATGTAAAACTGGTGTTTTACCTCACACTGCCTGTGTGAGGGTGTTGGATTCTCTGGAACTAGAGTTACAGACAGATGTGAGCTGCCATATGGGTGCTGGGACATAAACTCAGGTTCTCTGGAAGAGTAGTCAATGCTCTGAGCCACTGAGCCATCTCTCCAACCTTATGTTTCTTACGTATTATTAGTTTGCTCAGTAATAATGAAATGCTTCTAATATGC
The DNA here is from genome assembly GCA_030674055.1 of Rhabdomys pumilio. Classification (NCBI taxonomy): domain Eukaryota; kingdom Metazoa; phylum Chordata; class Mammalia; order Rodentia; family Muridae; genus Rhabdomys; species Rhabdomys pumilio. Next base: position 177,004,008 of record JANHMN010000002.1, on the reverse strand, counting down.
AGGACTCGAGAGTTAAAGCCTAGTCTTAAATTCTTGCTTTGCTTCACTTCTATAAGGTTAAATGCATGATGGCTCCGTGTCTCAGTATTTTTGCCTGTAAACTAAAAAGAGAGTCATTGGGTCACTATAAGGATTATTGAGTATGTGCAAAGGGTATCTGGCACAGTGTTTAATTTCAAATATTTGGTGATTACCTCCCATATTTCAGGCACTGTTTCAGGTACCAGTAAAATGTGTTTAAGAAAAATAATCTTTCAATCAAGGATTTCACTCATCACTCATCCCTGCTACAGGGAGACATTAGAACCAAGGAGACAGAAATGCTCTGGGTGACATAACTTGAATTAGGACTCTGGCAGACAGTATGATGCCTCAGATGATATCCACAGGCCATGTACAAATATGGAATATATAAATATGATGTTGGATGTGAAGAAGAATGCTAGTTACAGATAGGATTAAAGATTTTGGCCAGCTAAGCTTCAGTTAGGAAATAGGGACTATTAGAACCAGAGTAATCTCAATAGTCCAAGGGAAAGGGGATGGCAAAAGAGAAGCAGAGAAGCACAGCTCTGAGAAAGATACGGGGTCAGAACTGACTATATTGCTCTCTTTCTGTGCCTTATAGCCACAGATACATACCAGGTCCTTTGGGGCTCAGGTAAGCAATGGTGGACCCTCTATTTTAGTGATCTGTGCTTAAAACTGGAGAAGAAACTCTTACATATACTGAGGGAGTCCTTTGTACCTGACAGTGTCCTAGATACTTTCTATGTCGCCGTTCTTGACTTTTTCCTCCCAAAAAGCAACCAACCTCAGTGACCTCCTGCTTCCGGTTTATATCATACCTGTTACATCAGGTATTTAGACCCAAGTAAAGACAGTAGGCTCATGTTGCCCATTCATAGTTCTGTCTTAGCTTCATCTTTATTTCAGGTGTTTCTCCATGCCTTACTCACTATTCCATTTCTGTGAAGAGACAACATGATCAAGGGAACGTACAAAAAGGTAGCATTTAACTGGGGGCTGGCTTAGTTTCACAAGGTGAGTCTACTACCATCATGGCAGTGGTATGGTAGCAGGCAGGCAGGCATGGCACTGGAGCAGTAGCAAAAAGCTTATGTACCCATCTGCATGGAGACAGAGAGAGCTAGGCTGGATCTTGCATGGCCTTTTGAAACCTCAAAGCCCACTCCCAGTAGAACACCTTCCTTTAACAAACCCATATGTGATCCTTCCCAAGACAGTTCCACCAACTCAGAACCAAACATTCAAATACCGGAGCCTTTTGGGTCGGGGAGAGGCATTCTCATTCACTTCTCCTCCCCGAAATTAGATCAGTGAGCACTCTGTCCCTTCCGTGCTTTTTTTCTCTGTCATATTACCATCAGTCATGCAATTGCCTGTACATTTTGAGAAAGTGATTATGAGGCTGGATGACTGATCTCAAAAACAACAGGCTAATTATCTCCTTATGATGGATGAGACCCCAGGGAGCCACAGAGCAGAATGCGGCTAGAATATTAGAGTGCAGTTTCACTGGTGGCTTGTGTAGTATTGCTGCTTCTGACACTAAAAATGTATCCAGGTGGTGAGGAAAGAAGGGGGGGGATTTGCATGCCTGTTTGCTACCCATATGTGTGAGGCTCTAATCAAGGTAGAAAGCCATGTACCAGGCCAAATACCTGAACTTCATTCCTAGAACCCTTGGGAAAATGTTGATGTGGTGATATGTACTTATAATCTCATCTCTGGTGAGGTAGAGATAGACTGATCTCCAGTGCTACCTGTACAGACATCCTAGCCTACGTGATTAGCTATAGGCTGGTGAAAGATCATGTCTCAAGAAACATAATAAATAATACCCAGGGTTGACTTCTGGTCTCCACCAACATGATTACACATATGCACACACTCCTGTACATACACATGTACCTCCACACACAAACTCATGCATGTACACAAGCACACATAGATGCACAATAAAACAAAGGAAGGGAAATTTAGAGACAAATTTAGCAGATAGGTACAACAGCCAGATGACTGTGCACAGTCTGTCCTGAAAGCTAGGCTCCAAGGTAGCCGGGCTAGAGTGACTCAGTTGTGGCGTCCATAGTCTGTTGTAAACAGTCAAAACCCACCACCACATCCCATGCTTAGCTCTCACTCCCTTGGGTGCCTTAGCAGACCTACTATTTACAAGAACCCACTTCTGTTCAAGAAATTGCAATGTTCTTTACTTAAACAAAATGTAAGATGAGGATCAAGCTGTAAGGGCCATGATGATGGGGGAATTTGGTCACTGCCACATCTGTCCTTTCTGTTCTGAGGTGATGTTTATGAGGGTTGAATGCTAATTCAGGTGTAGGACTTAATACATTGCTGGACACTCAGGAAATGCTAGCTAACCTGTGACTATAATCATTGCAACAAGAAGTGTGATAACTGACGAGGAGCTGAAATTCTTGCCCTATTTCTAGGCTAGGGAAGCCAGAACAGATAAAAACAAGTATGTACGTCCCAAAAGCAGGTGGAGACCTGGGGCATGTGCTGATGCTGTGAGCCCTCAGCCAGCCTCACAGCACCAGTGGATGTTCTTTGTGATCCAGTAACATACATTGAACACAGTAGTTACCCAGGAACAATGTTCCAGTGTTTTATAGGCTATGGCTTTCATTTCAGGCCACCTTGAAGTGGCATTCCTAGTGACACCCTCCGATACCAGTGTTTTTGTTAAATAAGGTAAATGGGTCCCAACTGTAGATCTTGGGCCAGAGAAACACTGAAAGAAGCACAGAGAAATCAGCCTGGTTAATTTGCCTAAAGTTGAATCCTTGGCATCCATGGATTTAACTTTCCCTGGCTTTTTCCATTGCTAAGCAGTAGATACTTGGCCATTTGGTAAGTTTGACCTGAAGAAGCTCCAAGACAGAGAACATGTAGGACAGGAATCCCTTCCCCAGTAAGCCTTGGTAGCTAAGTGGAGAATGTGTGACCATGCCACGTGACCTTTGACAGACAGTTTCCTCTCCACCAGCACTCAGGACAGTCAGCACAAAGGCCATGCAGTTCCCAGAGCTCAACTCCCCCATCTAGGAGATTAGTGGTGTGCACTGACGCTTTGATAATGGCCACTTACTGCCATCAGGAACTGCTGGAATTTTGAGATTTTGTTTTATTTCTTCAATCTCAGGTTTTACTCGTAGGAAAGCAAGCTGAATAACATTGAAATTGGACACTAAAAGTGGTAGTAAAATCTTGCTGCTTACACATTTAGCCCAGTGAAGCCACAGGCTTTCATTTGCCACTTGAATAAATTATTGCCACTCTTTCAAGAGCACAGCATGTCTCATAGACATATACTTTCAGATGCAGACAGAGACACAGAGAGGTGAATGACTCGTCTGAGGACACACAGCCAGCCCTGCCCAGTGCTTTTACTACTATACTGCTACCTTCAAGAGGAATTTTATAGGGTGATTTTATTTTATTGGTAAAGAAAATGAGGCTCTAAGAAAGTAATCTGACCAAGAGTGTCAGGAAAAGAACTAAAGCTTTATGGGTTTCAGGATTTTACATCTGAATCTATTTCATGACTTATTAAGAGAGTGTCTAGACAGGAGGCATAATGTAAGTTTAAGGTACTAATAAAATATCTATTTTTTCTGAGTGTTATGAAGGTAAGTTACTCGAGATGATAAAGTACAAAGGAATAGATTCTAGCAGCCTGGAGCATCACCATTTACCAACTGTGATGTTAGGTGAGTTCTTAGCCTCTCTGTGTTTGGTTTCTTTGTATGTGAAAGGAAAGAAAGAAGGATATGATAAAATAGTCCTGCCTTTAATATTCTGAAGGCTAGACATCTGCATCCGCCTTAGCTTCTGCACTGAGTGTAGCATGGGCCATACAAACTTTCTCTCCACATTTATCATGTCAATGCTTTTAGCAAACAAGAAACAGGAAACCCAGTTGGGGGAGAGGAGGCAGTGAGGGACCACACTGATGGACATTACTGTAGAGTTAAAGATGGAGCCATCCACTGGGATGGACTGAGCCAGTAACTGTGCCTTCTCTTTCCACAGTCTACTTGTTCCAGCTTTATTTCCAGACTAGCAGTGGGATGCCAGCTACAGTCTTAATGGGCCTTAAATCCATTCCTTACTGTGTCAGAAGGATGAGCTGCTGTTCTACAGGCCCTGAGACCACCTTTCATTGACTAGAAAAGTTGGTCATAAGCCAATCCATGATGCACCAGCCAATTTGACCCAAAAAATAGATTCTGGGAGACTTGAGTTGATAGAACCTATGTTTGAAATGAAGTTGGATCCTTGAGGGTTATTAACCACAGAGTACAGAGGGACCCTGCACAAACAGGGTCTTGATTAAATGCTGTTAAGACAGAAGAGGGAGGTGAATTCTGCATGATGTTGTTTATGGTGCAGCATCACCCCTTTTTCAGTGCGGGGAGGGTCTCAGTAAGATGTAGGTTGTAATAGCACTTGATTTTCAGAGGTAGAGGCAAACCAGGCTTCAGAAAAAAAAAATAGCAAACACTGTCTATGATCTGTATGTGCTATCCATCAGTCCATGGCTATTCATTGTGTTTAATGTTAAGTCTGGCTTGGCTTTACGCTCTCTGGAGCTTTGTCAACAACCTGATAGAGTCTAGTCTCTAAAAGGAGGTTTAGAAAATCCTCTACTCGAGAATCACAGAATACAAGCTTCCTAATCACTTCTGTAGCAAGTTACCATAAACCTACCAACACACCCCAGACAGCACAAACTTACAACCTTACAGTTTCAGAGGTTATAAAACTGAATTGACTGAGCCAGCTTGCACTCCTAGAGGGTCAGTTCTTATTTTTTCCATGTTCTAAAGGACCACCACCTTTTTGGGGTAGAGAACGGCTTCACTAGGACTCCAGTCATTCTTTGCTGATTCTCTTGTCTCTTCTCTCAAAGACTCTTGGAATGAAATAAGCCCCCAAATCGTCCACAGTAATCCCTCTGACTCAGAATCTTTCAGTTAGCATTATCTACAGAGTCCCTTTGGCTCTGTGAGGTAACACAACTTCTGCAGACTGGGATATGGAGATCTTTTAGTAGATGGGGATTCATTGTTCAATCTAGGAACAAGAGGAAAACAGAAAGCAGAAGTCAAAAATACAGTCACAACCACCACCCCCATCACAGCCCCTTAAGCTGGCAGCCTAACATAGGCTGTTGGCAAGTACTGTTATAGTAAGCTATCAACTCCTATCTATGCTTTTTTTATTTAATTGAAAATAGTGTTTTAATACAATATATTTTGATTATGGTTTCCCCTTCCCCAGCTCCTCTGAATTTCTCCTCACTTCCCCAGCCAATCAGATCCATCCTCTTCCTTTGCCCTCTTAGAATAAAATCAGGTAGCCTACACTTGGAAATGTGGCTGTCTACAGAATACCATAGGCTGACTTTCAATCACCCAGAATTTTAAAATAGGTACACATTGTTTAAATGAACATAATTTTCTATTTCATTGTACTGTGGACATTATAAATCATTTTCTGAGTTTAACCTCAGTACAGGGTAGTTTCATTTGTTCCTTCTCTTCAACATAATTGGAGTTTATTTCTTCCAAGCTGTCCCAGATTTAAGAATACTCTCAGAAATTTGACAGTACAGGTGTGGGATTTGCTTTGCCAGTGGCCCTCATGTACTCTTTAATAAGAAGCACAAAGTTCATCGAGTGATGACCATTTGGCTTGTGATCTAAATTTGGAGAGAAAAGAAAAAATATATCCAGAAAAGTATTTGAAAGTTCTAGACTCCTACAGTTTTAAAACAGAAACCCGCACCCTGAGAGCAAATGACCCTTTTTTTTTTTTTTTTTTTTTTTTTTTTTTGGTGGTAGTTGGCATTGGAAGCTGATCATTTGAGTACTTAAAGGAGAGGTCTTGTGACAATGGTAGATGACTGGTGATTTTTCCTGTAAGGGTCACATGTGGACAGCTTAAAGTTCTGAAATCAAAGAAGCAAGTTTTAAAATGACTGGTTGTGGACAAGAAACAACTGAATCAGACACTCCCAAATGAGTGTCCTAAATCAAGCTCTGAGGCGAAGACATTCTGTTTCTTTTGCAGAATATATGACTAGTACAAAAGTCAGGGAGTGAAGAAACTGCTGTCTTCTAAGATGTTCCCCCAGAACATCAAGTCTTTCTAAGAAATCCAGTGCACTCGGTGCATTGCCATTCTGAGTTAGCTCGAATAATCATTTTAAATGTGGCGTATCAGTCATATATTTGAGGAACTTTCCTATATGTAATTACACTAATTGCAAAAATCGAATTATTTAGAACATTAATAACACTAATCTCACCAGGGAAATCATAGTGCACAGTTTACTTTGTCTCACCTTTTTTTTTTCTTTTTTTGACAGTTTGGTCTATTTTACTCATCACAAAACACAGGCCTCTCAGTGATATATATGTGTCTCCATTCCTTTCTTCTTGACATAAATAGTATCACTTTCTAAAAGTCCCATGAGCTGAACCATTGGGAGCACTTGACAGCTTCTGCTAAAGTGAATAGAAATCTGAAGTCTGAATCACCTTTAATTTTATTTTATTTTATTTTATTTTACTTTATTTTACATATTTTTAATTCTTGACAATTTTATGCACATATACAGTGAAATATGATCATATCCACCTCCCTCTTCCAACTCTCCTCACATATCTCCTCAACATGCCCCCTACTAGCTTCATATCTTTTCTCTAAAGATTTATTTTATTTTACATTTTGTGTATGTGTGTGTGTTTGAGTGGGCATATGTACCTGAGTGACAGTGTCTACAGAGGCCAGCGATATCAGAGGCCAGCAATGTTAGAGGCCAGCGATGTCAGAGGCCAGCGATGTCAGAGGCCAGCGATGTCAGATACCTAAAGCTGGAGTTACAGGTGATTCTGAGTCAAGCCAACATGGGTGCTAGGACCTGAGCTCAGGTCCTGCACAAGAGCAGCAAGTGCTCTAAACCGCTGAGACATCTCTCTGTACCCCCTCCTCTTTTTTCTTTCTTTTAAGGTTTGTTTGTTGTTTGTTGTTTGTGTTATTGATTTTGAGACGTCCAATTAGCAGTCTATATATGCGTGAACATGGAGCCACCCACTGGAGCACAGGAGAATTACCATTAGGAACACATTTATAAAAGAATGCTTCTCCCTCCTCCAGCAGCGATCAACTGGCAATGGTTCCTCATTAAAGGATGGGGCCTGGAGCACATCTCTCCTATCTATGCCAGAACTGGGGAGTGGTGGTTTAATCTAGTGCAAAGAATGACAGCTGTGCGAATTCATGAAGGTGATAGTCATGACATGTCTTGAAGAGAGCATTCTTACCCCCTTTTCATCTTCTAGCACTTTCATTTTTTTATACCCTGTCTTCCATTTCATTTCCTGAGCCATGGTAGAGGGCAGGGTAGTTAATACAAATATCCCATTTAGGACTGAACTCTTAGTCTCTTCCTCACTCTGCTCTTTATCACTTTAAACAGCTATTCATCTCTGCATTAACTGCTGCCCACTGCAAAAGGAGGCTTCTCTGACCCAGGCAGAGTAGTCCAGTTTATGGATATGAATACAAATATTTAGAAGCCAATTTGCCAACATGACCAAATAACTTACATACGCTTTTGAGTTTCCCCAGCTAAGGGACCTATGGGTGATAATGGTGTTCTGAAATGGTTTTATAGAGGCACCTAACACAGTCTTGGGCCCCTAAAAAAATCCCCATAAAATATCATTTGATTCAGAAGCTAATTTAGAAGTGACACAACAGGAGGTTACTTGGTTTTCAGTCAATGACAGACAGAAACATGTCCATGATATATATCCTGGCTCCTGGAAGCTCACTGATGCTCCAGTGAAACGTTTGCACCTTACAACCACGGCTTCCATTACTACTAAGACCATCTGCACTGGTGAAGATAAGATGATGCTGAGGTTGAAGAAATTGTCTGCAGCCTGTTCATTCTTCATGTGGCCCCTACTGGCTACAGAGCCAACCAAAAAAGGCCATATAATCAGTGAATAACACAGACCCAAACCCTCTTTTCTCTGAAGAGGACTGATCTTAAGCCTAAATTTAGCTCAAATTAAGGGGGAAACTTTCAGAGCCCTTCAAGCTCAGAGGGAGCACTTTAGTGCCCTGTGAATAATGGTCAGAGCCCTTAACCTCCAGGATTCAATTCTCAAAATAATGATTCTTTAATCCTTGCTCTATTTCCCAATATGAGGAGTCTTGCTCTCATGAACTCACTTTTAATCCACTCAGAGGCAAGAAAAGAAATATCCTTAGACTGTAGCTTTCTAGACAGAAGCCTTGGCTCACTAATCAAAATCATACAGCTTAATAGAGTGGGGTTCACCCAAGCTGGAGAGATAGCTTTGCTTCCAAAGGACACCGGCCTTTGATTTCTAAGAGATGTGGTCCATCCAGCAATGAATGTCAAAGTTTTTGGTCTTGGAGATTATTTATAGTCCCAAATATTGCACAGGGTCTTGGAGCTCTAATCTAGACTATCATTATTTACTTACTTAGAAATTAAACTTACAACATTTTATAATATTGTTAATTTATTTAAAAATAATTAAAATCTATAGCTACACACTTAGTAATATATTTCCATTAAAAAGCAACTAATTTTTCTTTGGAAAAGAACTATATGCTTTTATCTTTTTATAAATTTATTATCTGAAAGACAGCAGAATTCTTGTATTTGACCAAAAATGGAGGAAATAGCCTGAAATACAAGTATAGTTAGGAAAGGAACTAATAATTCTATAGCTTATTATTGCAGTTGTGGAGTCTTTCCTAATAAATGGATAACTCTCAAAACTTAGTGTATGTAAATTTAAACAAATTAGTTTTATACATTAATACATAATTGACAGCTGCCATAGAAGGAATCAATTCTCTTTAAGAGGCTAGCCCCTGGTAGCTGACCACTATCCAGTGGAAGCCCACACATACAAGACTATATTGGCAGCCTAAATTGGACTTAATGGGCTCTTTAAAAGAGAGACTACAAAGTTGGGTAAGGAATGATGGGAGATAGATATAGGAAGAATTAGTAAAGGGAGTAAATAAAATCAAAACATACTATACAAAATTCCAAACTGAAAAAGAAGCCCATTGAAATAGCTTGCTTGTTGGTTGGCACTAGTACAAATTATTTTTGTAGCTTCATGCATTGTTCTATGGAAATCATTATTTCCTTGAATAATGCAGAGTTACCAGCTTTTGACACAGTTCATTATAAATATTTTCAAAGCACATTTGCTAATATCAATAATTTAATCAGGGGATCTTTAAGTGTTGAGAAGCTGTCAAAGCTCACAGTGGCAGATAAATGTTTGCCAGAATTCTGGTTTTCTCTTGAAATTCAAATTTCTTTATTGGCAATAAATGCTATCATTTACATTGAAAATTTTATTTCTTTCCTTTTGGAAAAAAAAATATCAGTTACCCAAGACCAGTTAGTCACAGGTTGTTTTTCTTCTCATTTAAAAAGGCATTCTATCAAACAAGAGGCTAGTTTAGCTGGAAACTTAATTACGCACAAATGTTTTTCCTCAAGGAAAAAACACTTAGTGCTGATGTGCAGCTTTGTGCTTCTCACCATTGTGTTCATAGGGTTAAACGATATCACCTTGAGAGTTTTATTGATAAGATTATTCTTCATTCAAGACATTCCAATGTGAAATTGGCTGTTTTCCCAGAAAAGTGACAATAAGTCTTGCTAACTTTGTGTTCTAAGGCCCCAGCAATTTTGCCTATTATTTTTCTCTACCATCAGTGCCAATATAAATACAATGAAAACATCAAATAATATCTTTGGATCATTGTGTCCTTCCCAACTGCCAAAAGAATTCTGAGTCCCCTAATCTGCCAATTAAACTTTCACAACTACCATTATTTATAGTATTAATTGTTAATGTTTAAGTATGTTCCATGAGTTGCTTTGTACTGCTTATTTTGAGTTTTATATGTAAAAATATAAAAAGGACCTAACACATTACAGAAATATAAATTTCTTTGTCTATAAATTTTGTAACATTTTTTGAGAATTTTGTGTGTATGTACTATATTCACACCCTTTCTACCTCTCCCTTTCCTATCTCTAGGTCCCCCTGTGTCTCTCCCTCCCTCTGAAATTCATGACATTATTATTATTATTATTATTATTATTATTATTATTATTATTATTAACAACTTATTCATACATATGTATATGTGATTACAACTTGCTAAGTCCATTTAGTGTTTCTTGTATATAATATGTCTAGGGCTGACTACTTGAAATTGGAAATTATATTAGGGGCTTGTCCCTACAGAAAACTGAATCTCTCTTTCTCCATCAACATTAATTATCTGTAGTACTTCATCTAGTGGTAGAGCTCCATGAGCCTGCTCCTATCCAGGTTGGCATGCCAACTGGAATTATTATCATTCAGATCTTGTTTAGGCAACCATATAGTTGAGAGTTCGTAGTTGCAACTTCCCTGTCATATAGGAATGACAATATTTACAGCAGATATTGTTGTCCTTTGGCTCTTACAATCTTTCTGCTCCCTCTTCTGTACTGTTTTCTGGGCTTTAAGAATATAGTTTGTTTTGTAGATGTATCACTTAGGGCTGAGCACTCCACAGTCAGTGTTCTTTGCATTTTGACCAGTGGTAGACTTCTGTGATAGATATGCTACAAGTCCCCATCTTCTTTTGATGAAGGGTAAGAGCAACATTTATCTGTAAAGATAAAGTAAGTATTTAGAATGTATTTGGAAATTATACTGTTTAGGAAAGTGGCAGTAGTAGGTTTTCCTCTAGGGTCTGTGGCCTCACTAGCATGAATAATTGGCCTCCTTTATACTACCAAGTGGGTCTTAAGTCCAATTACATGGCTGTTGGCTAACCCTAAAATATAAGTGCCATTTTTTCACCCTGTGGAATATCTTGTCATGATAGCCAATTGTTGTGGATCACAGGCTTTACAGCTGAGTAAAACTATTGATTGCTTTTCTTCCTTGACAGCTTGCATAGCACTTTTTAGTACTATAAGAACCAGTCTTCAGGGAAGTGGCTTCCAGGTCACCTTGAGCTTCATTCCCCCAAGTTTCAAAGTGTGTGGTATCTTCATCAGTAGGGTCTGCCTTCAAGTTCTGAGAAGTAACCAAGGACAACTACAATAGCCTATGTAGTTTACGAGTCTCTTGAACTCCATTACCAACAACCCAAAGACATAAAGCCAGGTTGAGGAAATTTTACTATTTATTTGGTTTCATGACTCTGCAAACTTCCTATTACAGAAGAAGCAACCTTGAACTAATGAGTGACTCTTCTTGCTCATTGCTTCTCCTGTATACCAAAGACTTTGATGTTGTGTGCTATTTCAGTAGAGGACCTGGCCACTTATAATGAAAACCAAGTTCACTCATGCCATAGTGTGTGCTTTAAAGGAAGCAATATTTACAGGACTTTAAAACTTGTATCAGGAGTTGGAGAAATGGCTCAGTGGTTAAGAGCACCAACTGCTCTTCTAGAAGTCCTGAGTTCAATTCCCAGAAACCACATGGTGGCTCACAACCATCTGTAATGGGGTCTGGTGTGTCTGAAGACAGCTACAGTATACTCATACATAAATAAACAAATCTTTTAGAAATAAAATAAAAAATAAAACTTGTATCAGATGCAAGAGTTTCTGTATTTTTGTATAGTCCTTTTGTTCTTCCTATCTTAACCGGAAGAAATAGGAACAGCTGCACCTGGAAAAACTACTTTTCCCTTTCCCAATAGGTATCAATTGCAAAAAGTTTCTTGGTTATGGGTAAGACTTTGTGTCTACTTCCCCTTCGCAATGCTGGGGTTTTATCTGGTTTGAACCTGTGTAGGTCGTATTGGTGTGTCTGAAAGATGCTATTTTCGTTGAGGCATCCATCATCTCTGGCTGTTAAAACCTTTCTGCCTCCTCTTTCACACAGATTCCTAAGCCTTGAGTGGATGGAGTTGATAAAAACAAAGCAAACAAAATCATTCCATTTAAGGCCAAGTGTTTCAACTTTTCTCACACTTCATTCATTTTCAGTTGTAGGTCTCTCTGTTAATTACCAACTGCTGCAAGAAGGTCTCTAATGAGGGTTGAGCAAGGCACTGACCAATGGGTATAGCAAAATGTTGTTAGGATTCATTTCATTGCTATGCTTCTTTAGCAGAATGAGAGTATAGGTTTTCCCTAGGCCCATGACCTATCTAGCCTCAGGTTCTTGGATTCTTCAGCAGCATCAAGTATGAGTTTCATCCTGTCGGGTCATGGAAGGGTATCCTGGTTCTTGGGTTATGGGTGTTTGGTCACACCCCCAGAACCCAGGCTCCTGACATGAGATCTAATCTCCATTCAACCTGCACCCTTCAGTCACACAGGGCACAGGTGGAGGGCGTGATTAACAGGTCTCCACCTCCAGAGATTAAAATATTAATGAGTTATCTAAAGTCGAGGGGGCATAGCTAATTATGTTATTCCCTCCCCTCTTCCTCCTCCCTTTAAAAGCCAAGCTCTCCTTTTGGAGGGGAGCATGAACCATCTACACCCATTCACCATGCCATGAACAAAAAAAGCTTTGGAAAACTGGACTCCACGTGTCTCCTGGGCCTGCCTCCAGGTTCCCAGCCTTTGGAACCCTGAACCTTCCCGACGCAGCCACCAGTCCACCCACAGAGGCTACATGAATGTGGGACCTTCCGCTGGCAGTGTGGGAAGCCCGCCCAGGACCCTGCCACCGGCCCTCAAGACTTTGTCCCTGCCGCCAGACTCCCCCAAAAGTTTTTTTTCCACATCATCCCATAGAGTGTACCTTAAATCCACTTTAAAAATAATTACTCACATGACATTTATGCCACTATGGCCCCAGAATATCTTGCAGACAAGTCTCAGGGTTTATAGCTGAGTGATATTAATGATTACTTTCCTCCTCTGATAGTGTGCAAAGTACCTTCCGGTGTCATGAATGCTAGCCAGGAGGAGTGAAAGTTCTACTTAGGCTCCAACTTGATTTCTCCTATTTTGATGACATAAATATGCTGTGTCTTCAGCAATAGGGTCTTTCCGTTGGATTATGGAGGATAAATAATGGTATTGGTGATAGTCTGTGGTTTGGGGGAAGGTGAGAAAAGCCTAAGACAGCCCGTTAACAACTTGCCTCCCACAGAAGGTGCAGATGTTAATAGGTATTAGTCAGAAGTGCCTACTAAACAAGACCTTTCTAAGTTTTTGATACTTTCTACATGAATACTTATCTACATCACTCACTCTCTCCCTCTTCAAACTCTTCCTAGCCCCTTTCTCCAAAATTCATGGTCTCTAGTTATTATTTTACACACACACACACACACACACACACACACACACACACACCCTACTAAGTCCATTTATTGTTGCTCACATGTACATGACCACTTGGGGTTTCTCTCTGCAGTCATTGACTATCTAAAGCTTTTCATCTAGGGGTGAGACAATGTGGAATTTCCCTTGTCTCCACTGGCATACCACCTGGTATTGTGATTATGCTGGTCTTGTGCAGGCAACCATGTTGTTGAGATTGCATGGTTGTATTTTTCCAATTGTGCCTGGGGGATATTATTTAGTAACAGGCATCCTGAACTTCTGGCTCTTACAGTCTTTCCACCATGTCCTCTGTGATGTTCCCTGATCCTTAGGCATAGGGTCAGCAAGATCTTTTAACTGTCTTCTCTCTAGCTTGTATATCCTTTTTTTTTTTTTTAATTGTTTCGGTGTATGTCTCCTGCCTGAACCTGAAACACCCACAGGACTGATAGGCACAGCAGTAAGCTAAATTAATCCTTTACGTCTAAATCGTTTAGAGCTTTGGTGACTAAGTTCTATTTTCATAGCATATGGTAGAGCCAAGAGTGTATGTGGAGCAGACATCTGCTATGTATGGTGATGTAGAGTAGAAATTACACAGACTCCAGAAAGCATCCATCTGAATGCAACCCTAATCCTTCCTCTGGTGGATTCAAAAAACTCCGTCGTCTCCTTAGCTCGAAGTTTATTATCTGGCCTGAATGAAGGATCTGGCTCCATCCACACCTGCCAGGATTGTGGTGGCAGTGTGAGATTTGCACATTATTATGGTTTTCAAGAAGTGTTTCTTTCCCCCATGTTATGGAACCTTCTGTAACTGCACATGTGATGGGAGGGGTGAAAATCTCCTAACCAGCTGTTCCAGCATGCTCTCCTTTCACCTCTCAGATCAGCCTTTTGCCTCTTAATATATTCCCAAAACAAACCCAATCAGCATTTGTCTGGGCTATGTGGTCTGTCCACTGCAAGGCCCTTAGCTGATCTTTAGCCAATTTACCCTGTGCTTATGGAACTGGATATGAACCCCAGTAAATCCTGAATCCTGAATTCAATGTCATAGTAGTTTCACCCTCCGTGTCTATGAAGGTAATTCATGCTATGGCACCAGCTGATTCCTGCAAAAGGGTCAGTACAAAGAAGCCATCTCTGTGTATGGTGGTCAGCTGTCCTGTCTCCAAGACTTCAAACCTGAAGATGTCCTCACACTCCAGCCGCATTCTTCTCCAAATATATGTTGTGTCCACTGCATCTAAATGGTCTTTTATTCTTAACTTGTTAGCTGTAGTTAGTCTCTGCTAAAGGATATGTTGATATGTCTGTTAGTTGAAAAGAGTGTCTGCACTTCCTAACTTTTGCTGCACTGGGCACCAATTGTTAATGGTCTCTCTCTATTCTCCTTCCAGCAACACTGAAGGAACTAGTCTCACAGACAATGATCCGCTGGGCCCAGGAGAACCAAATCCAGGATGCGGAGCTGGTGAGGATGATGTTCAACCTCCTCCGGAGACAGTATGACAGCATTGGGGAGTTGCTTCAGGCTCTGCGGAAGACCTACACCATCAGCCAGGCCTCTGTGAACGACACCATCAACCTGCTGGCTGCCCTGGGCCAGATTCGGTCCCTGCTTAGTGTCAGGATGGGTAGAGAAGAGGAGCTCCTCATGATCAACGGGCTAGGGTAGGCTCTCTCAGCAAGTTCAGTTCTCGAGAGAGTTCTCTCTTCCTCCTTGTGGTGGTACATCTTGTCACATGAGCTACCTCTGTAACACGAGATACCAGACTGTCTATTGTTCAAGGTGAATGAATGTTGCCAAAAGAAATGAAGAGAATTCATAGCTGCTGTTAGGAAAATAGCCTAACCTGGGTCATGTAAACAAATCTGAAAGAAAGGACAATATATTTAACCTGAGAGACACACAATTTGAGCTTTGGAGCCTTTGGCTGGCCTCTGAGACTTCTGAGATAGTCCCAGCTGGCCCCTTTTTTTTCCTAGTTCTAAACTATAGAGTGATTTTGTTAGTTCTGTGAAATGCCTTAACTTACAACAATAACCCATGGATCTGCCTCACAAACCATGTTGACAATTCATGGCAACTTAGGTGTCAGAAGGATTTCCTTTCATTACAGAGCATACATGAAGAAAACATGTGCCAGAAAGGTTGGCTGGCCAACCCACAATGTTACACAATTAAAATCAAAAGCAACTGTTCTCTCACCATCCTTGAGCTGGCAAACTACAGAAATATCACTAAGGACCAGGAAAGTGGCTTGGTTGATTCTCAAGAGAGAAAGGATGTGTGTGTGTGCATTCCTTAAATTAATTTGCAAGAAAGGAAAATTCTAATAGAAACTAAGAGGAAATAGAAATAGAGATAAGAGCTGCAGAAATAGCCTCTCCCCCTCCAGTCCAGTTCTGGGCAAGTGTTCCATCTCTAGGCTTTTCTTTGCCCAAGCTTTATTGTGTGGGTTTGTGTTATGTAGCTTTAAGGTGTGGTGGTTGTTACACGTTCGTGCCATTGCCTTTTGAAGTCTGGTATCCACAAACTTAATGGTTTCTAATACAAAATGCCTTTAAGAATGAAATGCAGGCCTATCATTAAGAAACTGAGTATAAAGAGACACAGCTATAAGGAGAGAAAAAAAGTTCCTGGGTAGATAGAGAAAGAGAAATTCAGTGATTTGGGTGGTCTTAGAATTTATTATACACAAAAAAAAGATAAAGAGAAAATTGTTTAAATATCATTAAAAGTAAACATTTTAGAGGGAAAAAGCAAACACTTAGAAATATTTTGTGCTCCTTTTTGTGGGGTCAGCTAAACAACAACAATTTCATATGCATTCCATGACCTCATACCTTCTTCTTATTTTTTTTCAGCCTATCACTTCAAGGTTACTTCATCCACACCCCATTTGTGTGTCTTATTCCTGAATTTTTATAGCAGAAAAGCCACAGATGCTGAATTCTCCCTCTGATTGTTTCCTCAGGGACATAATGAACAACAAGGTGTTTTACCAGCACCCCAACCTCATGAGAGTCCTCGGCATGCATGAGACGGTGATGGAAGTGATGGTGAATGTGCTGGGTACTGAGAAGTCACAGGTAATTCTGTACTTAACCAGAAATTAACTCCCAGGATGTGAGGACATAAAGTGACTAACTCTGCTATCTATTGTCTGGGTTTCCCAACCTTGGAATAGGCAAAGATTTTTTACAATGCCAAAAGGATCCAAGAAGCAGGGCATTGCTGCTAACACACAGTGCCAGTGAGCATTTATACCAGTTTTCCTAAGATCTTACTTAAACTGAATGGCTTCTTGTTGGCTTTGCATATGTGTGTAGTGTAGTGTACACACATTTATGTGGGCATGCCTACATGTCTATGAATACACTTGTGTAAGTATGTACCCACAAGTACACACACACACATGGAGGCCTGGAGTTGACGTAAATTACGTTCCTAGATTGTTCTCCACTTTATTTACAGAGACAGATGGTCTTTCACTGAACCCAGATATCACAAATTCAGATAGTCTACCTACACAGATTGTTCTGGGGATCCCATGTCTCTGCCCCTTAATAATGGGACTACTGATGGGCCACTATTCCCACTTTGCTTTTATGTGTGTGGTAGGGACCAGAAGCTCAGTCCTTGCACTAGTGCAGGATGTATTTTATCTACCAGCTGACCTGGACTGCATGACTTCTGAGGGTAATTTATGGAGAATGGTTTCAAATGCTGCAGATTCTAGGATGCTACTGTACCAGGAATTAATGATGTTCTCATTTCATTCTGCTGCTGTGGTAGAAACACTGACCAAAAACAGCTTAGGGGAGGAAGGAGTTTGTTTGGCTTATATTTCCAGATCATGATCCATCACTGAGGGAAGTCAGTATAGAGTTCTAGAGGCACAAACTATAAAGGCTTTCTTTCTAACTCCATCTCATGCTGACCTAACTTTTTTATACAGCCCAGGATCACCTGCTTCGGCTTGTGGCTGCCCTCAGTAGGTGGGGCAGTCCTACATCAATTAGTAATGAAGGCAATCCTCCATAAACACGCGCCAATAGACTGGTCAGATCTAGACAGTTCTTCAACTCATGTTTTCCTCACAGATGACTAGGCTGAGTCAGGTTGGCAATTAAAGCTAACTGGGACAAGTGACTTTCAATATAGACTTCTCCAATACTGTCAGCCAGGAATATAAAGGAAGGATAGAATTTCTCCCTCTCCCTCCCCCTCCCCCTCCCCCTCCCCGTCCCCCTTCCTCCTCTCCCCCTACCTCTACCCCTCCTCCCCTCCCCCTACACCTCTCCCTATCCCTATCCCTATCCCTATCCCTATCCCTATCCCTATCCCT
>JANHMN010000002.1:176919184-176986217 GCA_030674055.1 Rhabdomys pumilio | reverse complement strand
TCCCTATCCCTATCCCTATCCCTATCCCTATCCCTATCCCTATCCCTCTGTCTGTCTCTATAAGTTAATTCTCTCCACAGAACTTTTCTAAGCACATCTGGATGCCTCACTGACTGCAGGTTCCAGAACTGTCTCCTAGAGCACCTCCCATGATTCTAAAGGGGTAAAATTAAGGTCTTTCTAGGATTCTGACATTGTTTATTGAGCTCTGTAAGGTCCAAACTAATCTATAGCTTGCGAAAGAGATGTTAATCACGTTGTTAATCAGGGAAGGCAAACAAATCAAGGGATGAAAGATGGCATCTCTATTCTAACCCGTGTGCATCTGGTGACAGGTGCCTTAGGTACCTGTAGAAGAACGTTGAGGGCACAGACTTGGGGATATGTTCACAGAAACAGGGCATGTTGCTCTTCAGACTTTCTTAACTGTCAAGGTCGGAGAGCACCCATGACCCAGAGGACCTGAGCTTTAATGGATTAATGGCCCATGTTCTTCTGTGATTCCCCCACTCTGTTTCTGATATCACCTTTCAGAGTTCTGCTCACTCCAGCTGGAAACAATGGCATTGTGGGGCAGAGTCTTAGATTTTCATGGGACATATAAGGAAACAGGTTATAACTGATGGATGTTTTCCTTTGAAGGAAAGATCTTGGGGAACTATAGCCAATTTCCAATATTTTTGAAAGTTTGTTCTTAGGCATTCTGTGTTCTGTTCCTCCTATAAATGTCTTAAGGGGAAGAGGTGTAAGGAAAAACTTCATGTTCCAAATAGTTCATAGCTTGTGAGACTTCAACCTAAAATTCCTTTTTAAGATTCAACTGTTCATGAAAAACTTGTGATAGATTCGCCTCTCTAATACTTCTGCTTCTGCCCACAGATTGCCTTCCCAAAGATGGTTGCTAGCTGCTGTCGCTTCCTTTGCTATTTCTGTCGAATTAGCCGGCAAAATCAGAAGGCTATGTTTGAGCATCTAAGTTATCTGCTGGAGAACAGTAGTGTGGGCCTAGGTATGTGTGGCATGTATTATAACTTTCACCTCTGGACCCAGGCAGTCCACTCTTCCTCCTGACTACTTAAGAGAAAAAGGGGAAGAATCTACAGGTATGCTATGATACGTGTAAGTGCAAAATCAGAGCTGGCCTGTTTAAAAACAAATGCATACAAACATGTCTGTGCGCACCACTCTCTGTGTAGGCGTTGCTAACAGCTGCATTGGTGACTGAGTCAATCCCCCCTCTCAGGTCCAGTGGCCTGTGATTTATTATAAAATGCTATCTGGAATTGAGGATGTAATCTGAGGGCAACATCTCTCCCAGCCCACTCAGCTGATCAGTGAGCAGAGCTCTTAAGACCAAGGTCATGCATCTAATCCTTTCTTGGCAAGCTTGCTGCAGGATTCATTCCTGGCCCACCAGCCAACCAGCAAATTCTGCCCTTAGCAGCGTAGCAGACTGGCCAAGAACAGCTATGGATAAACAGCATGACAATGAATGTAGATAAATAGTAGCTCATCACCACTGTGAGAAAAGCGACTCACTTTGTTGCCTGACTCAGCCATGCTGGATATAAACCAAATGAATTGTGGAATACACAAACACATACACTTGAAATCTGAAATCTTACTTTTGTTTTTGTTGTTGTTTTGTTTATCAAATGCAACCTCGAGCTATCTGAACTCTTCTCCTTTTCCTCTTCTTCTTCCTCCTCTTCCTCCTCCTCCTTCTTGTAAAATGTCATTTGAAGTTTTTTGTAATTATAGTCTAGGAGCTAAACCAACCAAAAACAAATGTCACAGACAACGTTTGTACACTAATGTAACTATATGAACTCCTGCAGTTAGGGACTATTTTTAAGCTCCAAGTGATAACTCCAAGATTTTCCAAGTCATTTGAGCCCAGACAATGAGGGAGCCTCCGAGTCTCTTGAGTGATCACCAAATGGAGACCCCAGGACGTTTTGTGTTACAAAGGTACTGAAAACTATGTAGTCCCAACACATTCTATAAAGTGATTTTGTGTTAATTAGTATACTCAACCTTAATGAGTGTGAGAAGGAAAACAAAATGGGCTTTTTTAAAGCCAGCAGCCCTCTGAGAACAGCAACACAGGCCAGGTTTCAATGTATTTGCTGCCCTCTCGTGTCCATGTTTGTGCACTGCAATCTCAAATCAGGCCAGGACAGCCTTAATGCCCACTTTCTTTTTTGCTTCACCCTCAGCATCCCCATCAATGAGGGGGTCTACCCCACTGGATGTAGCAGCCTCCTCTGTGATGGACAATAACGAATTAGCACTGGGCTTAGAAGAACCGGATCTTGAGAAGGTAACGGGGTATTGGGGAAACATGTTATTTTCCTCCTAACTCAATCGCAGCCACACAGGAAAAACAAACCAACATCTAGGTTTGCATTCAGATCCATTTCACACTGGTGAAAATGTGGTATAATCTGAGAGCCTGTCACTACCGTAATCTTATAGATCCTATATGAGCAAAGATGGCGCCACCTTGGCCATACAGGATCCTATATGAACAAAGATGGCACCATGGTTGTACATGATCATGTACGAGCAAAGGTAGCCAGCTTCTTAGACATGAGAGTGTGGGCATTTGTGTTCTTCAGAAGTGGAGGCCCATTCCACTTGTCTACATGGAATATCACTGGATGCCTGTGATTCCTAAAGAAAAATGTGTGATCTAACTCGTGAGTCCACATATGAAAGAGACCTGACAGGAAGTTGTGAAAACAATACACCGCCCAAAGGCATGTCGCTGACCTCTACTGGGATTCTGAATACAGTTCCTGACAGTGGAGATGACCAAGCTGCTCTGCCCAGTGTTAATAAAGCTACAGTGCCCCATGAGTTAAAATAAGCACTCTAGAAAGTTCCATGTTCTCTATTGTATGCATCATAACTAGGGTTGTTGCATTAAGAATTAGTAAGTGGGTCTTCATTTCTATTCCATTGATCTTCATGCCTGTCTCTGTACCAATACCATGCAGTTTTTGTCACTATTGCTCTGTAGTACAGCTTGAGGTCAGGGATGGTGATTCCTCCAGAAGTTCTTTTATTGTTGAGAATAGGCTTTGCTGTCCTGGTGTTTTTGTTATTCCAAATGAATTTGAGAATTTCTCTTTCTAACTCTGTGAAGAATTGAGTTGGGATTTTAATGGGGATTGCATTGAATCTGTAGATTGCTTTCAGCAAGATGGCCATTATTACTATATTAATCATACCAATTCATGAGCATGGGAGATCTTTCCATCTTCTGAGATCTTCTTTGATTTCTTTCTTCAGAGTCTTGAAGTTCCCGTCATACAAATCTTTCACTTGCTTGGTTAGATTCACACCAAGGTATTTTATATTATTTGTGACTATTGTGAAGGATGTCATTTCCCTAATTTCTTTCTCAGCCTGTTTATCTTTTGAATAGAGGAAGGCTACTGATTTGTTTGAGTTGATTTTATAACCAGCCACTTTACTGAAGTTGTTTATCAGGTTTAGGAGTTCTCTGGTGGAAATTTTAGGGTCACTTAAGTACACTATCCTATCATCTGCAAACAGTGATATTTTGACTCCTTCCTTTCCTATTTGTATCCCTTTGACTTCTCTTTGTTGTCTTATCACTATAGCTAGGACTTCCAGTACTATATGGAATAGGTAGGGTGAGAGTGGACAGCCTTGTCTAGTCCTTTATTTTTAGTGGGATTGCTTCCAGTTTCTCTCCATTTAGTTTGATTTTGGCTACTGGCTTGCTGTATGTTGCTTTTACTATATTTAGGTATGGGCCTTGAATTCCTGATCTTTTCAAGACTTTTACCATGAAGGAATGTTGAATTTTGTCCAATGCTTTCTCAGCATCTAGTGAGATGATCATGTGCTTTTTTTTTTCTTTGAGTTTGTTTATATAGTAGATTACATTGATGGATTTCCAAATATTGAACCATCTCTGCATTCCTGGAATAAACCCTACTTGATCATGATGGATGATTGTGTTCTTGGATTTGGTTTGCGAGAATTTTATTGAGTATTTTTGCATCGATATTTATAAGGGAGATTAGTCTGAAGTTCTCTTTCTTTGTTGGGTCTTTGTGAGATTTAGGTATGAGCATAATAGTGACTTCATAGAATGAATTGGGTAGTGTTCCTTCTGTTTCTATTTTATGGAATAGTTTGATGGGAATTGGTATTAGGTCTTCCTGGAAGGTCTGATTCTGCAATAAAATCATCTGGTTCATGGTTTTTTTTGGTGGGGAGACTTTTAATGACTGCTGCTATTTCTTTAGGGGTTATAGGACTGTTGAGATGGTTTGTCTGCTCCTGATTTAACTTTGGTACCTGGTATGTGTTTAGAAAATTGTACATTTCATCCAGATTTTCCAGTTTTGCTGAGTATACATTTTTGTAGTAAGATCTTATGATTTTTTTGAATTTCCTCAGTTTCTGTTGTTATGTCTCCTTTTTCAGGTCTAATTTTATTAATTTGGATACTGTCTCTTTGCCCTCTGGTTTGTCTGGCTAAGGGTTTAGATATCTTGTTGATTTTCTCAAAGAACCAGCACCTGGTTTTGTTGATACTTTGTATAGTTCTTTTTGTTTCTACTTGGTTGACTTCAGCCTTGAGTTTGATTATTTCGTGCCATCTACTCCTCTTAATGAACCCACACACCTATGATCACTTGATCTTTGACAAAGGAGCTAAAACTGTCCAGTGGAAAAAGGACAGCATTTTCAACAAGTGGTGCTGGTTCAACTGGAGGACAACATGTAGAAGAATGCAAATTGATCCATTCTTATCTCCTTGTAAAAGCTCAAATCCAAGTCACATAAAACCAGACACACTGAAACTAATAGAAGAGAAGGTGGGGAAGAACCTTGAATACTTGGGCACAGGGGGAAAGTTCCTGAACAGAACACCAATGGTTTATGCTCTAAGATCAAGAATTGACAAATGGGTCCCCATAACATTGAAAAGTTTCTGTAAGGAAAAGGACACTGTCAATAAGACAAAATGGCAACCAACAGATTGGGAAAAGATCTTTACCAATTCCACATCTGATAGAGGGCTAATATCCAATATATACAAAGAACTCAAGAAATTAGACTCCAGACAACCAAACAACCCTATTAAAAATGGGGTACAGAATTAAACAAAGAATTCCCAACTGAGGAAACTCGAATGGCTGAGAAGCACCTAAAGAAGTGTTCAACATCCTTAGTCAAATCAAAATGACCCTG
This sequence comes from Rhabdomys pumilio, assembly GCA_030674055.1. NCBI lineage: Eukaryota > Metazoa > Chordata > Mammalia > Rodentia > Muridae > Rhabdomys > Rhabdomys pumilio. Next base: position 176,980,979 of record JANHMN010000002.1, on the reverse strand, counting down.
AGATTCCACCTCACACCTCACACCAGTCAGAATGGCTAAGATCAAAAACTCAGGTGATAGTAGATGCTGGCAAGGATGTGGAGAAAGAGGAAAACCTCTCCATTGTTGGTGGGATTGCAAGATGGTGCAACCACCCTAGAAATCAGTCTGGCAATTCCTCAGAAAATTGGACATAGCACTACCTGAGGACCCAGTTATACCACTCTTGGGCATATACCCAGAAGATGCTCCAACATATAACAAGGACATATGCTCCACTATGTCACATAGCAGCCTTATTTATTATTATTGTAAGAGATATTTAAATTGTTGGCATTCAATCTGGCTTTTCTTAATCAGTCGCCATATTCCAAGCTAGCCTAGGCCAGCGGCTAGGAGCGTCCTGCCCTACTCAGCTTGGGCCGTCGGCTCAGGTGGTCAGAGACACCAGCCCTGCCACCCACAAGATGCTAGCATGGATGGCTCTGCCAGTCTAGCACGCTGTCTTCACAATACTTGGCTGAACCCAGACCATCCCACCATTCTCATGGGCTTGGTAGAAATGAGACTCTAATACTTAGATTATCCAAAGGCTTTATATGTTTGGTAATGCTCAATAACAAGATGCTCATACAATCAGAAGTGTAACCCAATACCCAGCCTAGATATACCAACTACCTTTGACTGCTAGAGACATGTGCACATCCACTTCCATGTTCCTCTCTCTCTCTCTCTCTCTCTCTCTCTCTCTCTCTCTCTCTGTCTCTCCTCTCTCCCATAGCTCCTCCTCTTCCTTCTCCTCTTCCTCTCCTTACTCCTCCCACCTTAGCTCCTCCTACATAATAGCCAGAAGCTGGAAAGAAGCCAAATGCCCTTCAACAAAGGAATGGATACCAAAAATGTGGTACATTTACACAATAGAGTATAAGTCAGCTATTAAAAACAATGAATTTAAGAAATTCTTAGGTAAATGGATGGAACTAGAAAATATCATTCTAAGTGAGATAACCCAATCACAAAAGAAGACACATGGTATTCACTCACTGATAATTTGGATATTAGCCCAGAAGCTCGAAATACCCAAGATACAACCCACAGACCACATGAAGCTCAAGAAGAAGAAAGACCAAGCGTGAGTGTTTCGGTCTTTCTTAGAAGGAGTAACAAAATACTCAAGAGAGCAAATATGGAGACAAAGTGTGGGTCAGAAACTGAAGGAGGGACTGTCTGGAGACCATTCCACCTGGGTAACCATCCCACATGCAGTCACCAAAGGCAGACACTGATGTGGATGTCAGGAAGTACATGCTGACAGGAGCCTGATATAGCTGTCTCCTTAGAGGTCTGCCAGAGTCTGACATATTCAGAGGTGGATGCTCACAGGTAACTATTGAACTAATCGAGGGGTTCCCAATGGAGGAGTTAGAGAGAAGGAGCTGAAGGAGCTGAAAGAGTTTGCAGCCCCATGAGGAGAGCAACAATACCAACCAACCAGAGCTCCCAGGGTCTATACCACCAGCCTGGGAGCACATAAGGAGGGACTCATGGCTCCAGGTGTATATGTAGGATATGTAGGGGAGGATGGCTTTGTTGGACATAAGTGGGAGAGGAGATCTTTGGTCCCATGAAGGCTGGACACCAAGTGTGGTGGAATTCAAGGGTGGGTGAGGGGTCGGGGGGCATAGAAGCAGGAGGAGGGGGGATGGGATAGAGGGTTCCTGGCCAGGACGGGGAGGATTGGATAAGGGGATAACATCTAAAATGTAAATAAAATATCTAATAAAAAAAAAAGAATTAGTAAGTGGAATGCTCAAGTTTATAATAAAGAAAAGAACCATAGTATGCTCTGGTGAGATTTCAGTTAAGTATTCAATTGGAAGTCTTTCCACCATGGAATTATTTGCTTGACTGGACAGCTGATAAAATTAATCATCTGTGTACCAAATGTGGAGAACAGCACTGATTGGGTGGAGAGTGGTAGAGGTCAAAGGTTATCTACACTCTGTACAGTGAGCAGGTTTGAGAGCATGGGGGAGAAAAATCTATCACTTAGAGAAAGCAGTGACAGAGCTGTATTGAGGTTTGGTCTTTTGCTATCTATTGTAATGCTAAGTGTTGGCCCCTAAGACCTGGTTGTCCCAGAGAAGAGAGAGTCTGAACTTAAGACATTAAGTGACCCTGCCTCCAAGTTATTTCTGATTGGTAAATAAAGATTCAAACAGCTAATAGTTGGGCAAAAGAGACATCGGTGGGGGTTAAGTTTACTGGGCTTGCAGAAACCATGAGAAAGCAGGCAGCAGGAGGAAGGAGAAGCCACCATGGGTTAGGAGTCAAGTGAATGTGGCCCTGAGGGCTACCAATTAGAGTTAAGAGCAGCCCAGATGAAACTTAATACATAATAACTCGGAGTATTGACAGGAAAGTAGATTCTAATAGCATAGAGGCTTGGCAGCTGCCCAGCTTTTGTGCTGTTTAAGGCTTATTGTAAATTTAAAGGTTGTGTGTCTTGTTTATCGAGAAACTCAGTAACCAAGGGTAGGGTAGAAACCCCTGGTCGGAATTAAATAATTACTACCATAGGATGAGCGGAAGCTAGTCAGCTGTGTTGTTGGGGAAACTTGCCCGGAGTGTTTAGGGCTTAGACAGGAAAGCCCATGTCCAAGACAGTCAAACAGCCAAGCACGGCAGAAGCACAGAGTACACAGGAGTGTGGTGACAAAGGAGATGTGAATGGTCAGAAGTTGGACTTTATTATAATAGAAGTTCACTCTGTGACTCTCAGAACAAGTTTTATTATTACTGTTGTTGTTGTTGTTGTTGTTGTTGTTGTTGTTCAGAAGTTATGGGAAGGAAATGGAGGTATGGAGACTATGTCATTCCTCAGTGCCACTAAATTAATGAGTAACTAAATTAATTAGTTTAGCTCAAGAGCCCATGTTTGTTCTAATTATATTATGCTGTCTCCTTGGAGAACCATGAATAGTAGAAATGACAAAGGCCCCCAGCAAGGGAGCAACACCGGATGTTGTGTGGTTTAGAAGGCTTCAGTGAGGAAATAAACTGGCTAGAAACAAGACCTGAGGCAAGAAGTATTGCCAAGAATTACCTTCAGTAAGCATGAGTGGGTGCTGACTTCAGTTAATATTGACACAGCAGATGTGAGAAGTGTTTGAATCCCGAAGACCTAGGGAAGGCAAATAGCAGCCATTAACCAAATATTGGGTTGGTTCTTGCAGACAAGCCCAACCCACAGCTTACAAGTCACATGCAGCTGAAGAGGGGTGCAAACGCAGTCCAACACAACACTTCATAAACTTACAATATGAGGACATTTTGTCTTGAATGTTCGTAAATTAATTTCAATAGTTCTTGATATACTTTGTAAATAATGATATCATGTTCTGATGTACGATGATTAGACACTCCTATGAGAACAGGGGGTGCCACAGAGGTGTTTTGAGGTTTCCAGATGTAAATGTCAACTGGGGATCTGGCTACATAGTACTTATAACTCAGAAAGGTTTTCTGAGCTGTAGACAGAGATCATGAAGAATGACACCCTCTGGGTAGGTGAGATCCTTGCAGAAATGTGTCAGGGTCCTGAGGGCCACTACCACCTAAGAGAGTCACAGAAAAAAAATTGTCAACTAAACAACAGGAAGAACAACCAAAGAGAGATGAGGAGACTCTAGAAAATATGTCTGAGAAGCTAAGGTGAAAGTATTTTTAAAATACATTTTCTTCTGTTTCTACCCAATAGTATAAGAAGGCTCAAAGAACTTAGGTTGAGAAGGCAGGGGACAGGGGACAGGGGACTGACATCTTATGATAAACTATCTTGGCAGCCATTTTCCATCTATTTGAAGTGCCACACAGGTAGGTAGATGATGTTACCACTCATAAAGATCCTCCTGGCACAGCCATGGCAGAGAATTGTCAGCTGAATTGTAGATCCGTGTCTGTTAAGATGAGATGTCAATTACCCACTAATAATTTATTGAAGTTCTGTGTTATGACAGCTTCAGATGTATTTAACTAATTATGGGTAAGAGCCTATCATGAATCAGGCAGAGTGCATGTCTGTGTCTGTGTCTGTGCCACTTATTTCTAACTGGGCACATTTACTTTGTGGTGTAAGGCTATGTTCATCTTCTGGGGCCTCTGTAATAAATGACCACAGACAGGGTGACTTAAACACCAGAAGTTAATTTTCTCAGTTCTCAAGCCTGGAAAGCCAAGACCAAGTGTTATCAGATTTAATTTCTTCTGAGGCCTCTTTCCTTGGCTTACAGATGGCTACCCTCTTGATGTGTCCTAAGAGCCTGTCTTCTGCATGAGCACCCTGCTGCAGCTTTGTACAGCTGTTTCTCCTTGTGATAAGGACACCACCCTGGAAGCCCCCTTTCTACTTAGCATCTTCTTCACAAGTCTTATCTCCAATGATAACATCCTGATTTATTGGAGCTTAGAGTTTCAGTGTATAAACTGAGGGTGATACAATTCAGCAGAGGATGTCTTTGAGTTATTATTTTTATTTTGTTCTTTGGGGTCTTTACAACACCCAGGAGATATTTTAAGTGATAATATTTTAGGAAAGGACAAAAATATAAGCAAAAGCATTTTAATCATTTTGTCAAGTCAGTAAGCATTGCTATTAAGACTAATTAAACCCCTAATACATTAGTAAAGTAAGGCCAAAGTCAGGAAAAGATCTTTATATTAATTAAATTTTAGGGTTACCATATAAAGAAATGTGTTTCATTATGAGGTGCTTGTGTGTGTGTTTGTATGTTTGTGTGTGTTTGTGTGTTTGTCTGTGTGTGTATGTTTGTGTGTGTGTGCATATGTGACTGTACTTTGTTCTTTTTTGTCCCCCTCTTGCTGGTCTCTTTCCTCCTCCCAAATAGCCACCCCATACTGCTTTTAAGACTTTAAAACATATATTCTATTACCTTCTCCTATTGTTCCCTCTTCATCTAGATGTCTTTTTTCCTTTCACACACACACACACACACACACACACACACACACACACACACACATATACACACACACACAAATACACACACAAATGTACATAAATTTACATTTAAATCTACCTCCTACATATGCAATAAAGCATATGGTATTCGTCTTTCTGAGTCTGTCATTTTTTAACTTGACATAATAATCTATTCAATAGAAGAATGGTCTATTTACTGAGCTTTTCAAATATAAGTTTATCAAACAACTGATAGCATAATAAAGCTAAAAGAAATCAGATGTGACCTGAGGTTAACTTTTAGCAGTTCTCACAACTGCAAGAGTAAATAAAATTACCAGAGGCGGGAAATCATTTTATTCCTCTAGGTCCCATAGACTTGTTATGAAGGGACGTCACCTCTCTCTCTCTCTCTCTCTCTCTCTCTCTCTCTCTCTCTCTCTGCCTCTCTCTGTCTCTCTCTCTCTGTCTCTCTCTCTCTCTGTCTCTCTCTCTCTCTCACACACACACACACACACACACACACACACACACACATACACAAAGATGCAAACACTATGACACCCATTGATTGCAAGAACTGTTCCCCCACTGATATGTCTACTTGTGATCTTGGCTCCTTCAAGCATCAGCATTTTATTTACATTTAAATGAAAGGAATGTTTTGTAAACAGGGTTCATGAGTCTGCAACAAGGCAGTCCTGTGCATTTTGAACTGTGTACTTAGTTTTCAAGCTCCATGCATTTTTTGAAAGGTTGTTGTTTGAGCTTCCTATGGAGGGTCTAAGGAGCGATGAGTGGAACTGAACACGCTAGGAAAGGGGACAGTATCGTAAGGAGACTGAAGCTTACCTCCCTTTGCCATTGGTTTTGTTTGCAGAGCGCAGTGCCACAGATCTTATTTGGATCAATTGGACAACTGCCTGAGTTTGGTTTGAAGGATGAACAGTGAAGAGGGCTGATAAGTCTGTTACCTCTTCATCTCCCCAGACAGAAATCACATCTATTAGAATTGCACAGCACTTCTGCCCAGGGCACTGATCTTAGAGGCCAGTGCTTATGGTTTTGTGCTTATAGTCCTGAAACTGTCTCTTCTGTCTTCTATTGTCATTTCCCCAACATTTTAGGAGCGAAATCAAATCTGAGATTATAGCAAAATAGTTTCCATACTGATAAGAAAAAAGTTTGCTGAGCTTTATATAAGATTATTTATTAATTATTATAATTACAAATTATTATTAAATTTATAAAATAATAGCTTTTTACAACAGTAAATATGTGACTCTTAAATGAAATATTAATTGAGTACCTAGTATATGAAAGACCCTGGGAACTAAAAAACAGAACAGATACCACTCCTGGCTTTTATAGCACTCTAATATAGCACGCTAAATTTTCCTTTCCTCCACATATACACAAAACATCGAAGTCAAAAGCAGAGGAGCAATTAAATTTTAAACAACAGTTGTTTGCTGGTATTTGTCCCTGATTTCTGGTGAAAAATAGGCAAGAAGACTTTGCATTACCATGGTCAAGTAAACTCAGCCTGCCTCAGTGCCAGGGAGGAGGGTTCTCACACACCACAGAGGTCTCTCTCATTCTACAGAGGATTCTCACTTGCCACCAAGGTCTCTCTCATGCCTTTATGTCTTTCCAAATGCTTGTAGGCTCACAAACTATTCAGACTTTAAAATAAATAAATAATTAGAATTTCAAAAAGCAAGATCTCACGCAGCACAAGGCTACCCGCACGCTCTCTGTGCAGTTTGAACTATCAGTCCTTCTGCCTAACTCTCCAACGTGCTTAGATTATAGGCGTATGCCACCACAGAGCTTACAGACTTGTCAACTTCTTCTTACTGGAGTTGGGGAAACCTGGAAGCTGGCATTCTCATAGTCATAGTGGACTGCAGACTGTGTTTCTAAATCTATTGAATTATTTTCCTCAAAGAAGTAGAGGCTCTGTGCTGTGCCTAGACCCTTGGATTAGCCACTTTTCTAAAAATGGGGGCTTGAAATTATTTTTTAAGTCTATAATTATTGGTCAGGGGGAATATTTGGGTTCTCTCTACCTTCTAGAGATAAGAAGTTTCCAGTTCTTAGAAATGCAGTTCTCAGAGTTTTAGAGGAATTTTAGCATATCTCTTGGCTTTAAATGTGTTGGGGTTTTCTATTTCTATTTTTGTTGTGATACGATGCACATAATTTACTCTTCTAAGAACAACGATTTCAGCCAATCAGATCCCCCCAGTGTTCCCAGGGACTAAACCACCAACCAAAGGGTACACATGGAGGAACCCATGGCTCCAGCCACATACGAAGCAAAGGATGGCCTTATCTTACATCAATGGGAGGGGAGGTCCTTGGTCCTGTAGAAGCTCGATGCCCCATCATTGGGGAATGCTAGAGCGGTGTGGCAGGAGTGGGTAGGTGGGTCCACTCTCATAGAAGCAAGGAGAGGGAGGATGGAATAGAGTGGTTGTGGAGGGGAAACCAGTAAGGGAGATAAAATTTGAAATGTAAATAAATAAAATAACCGTTTTTTTAAAAAAAAGAAAGAAAAAGAAAAGTTAATCCATACAAAAACATTTTCTCTCCTGTTTTAAAGTGTACAATTCAGACTCACAGAAGCCTTTTATAATGTTATGCGACTAGCACCACACTCACCTCTATAGCTCCTTCTATTTCATCAAACTAAACCCTGCCTGTGTCATAGTAACTCCCTCTTCCTCCCTCCCTGGAACCCCTGGCAGCTGCCATTTTTTTCCATCTATATGGTTTTTACTGCCCTTGTGATCTGAGTTAAAGCTACACAGTATTTGCTTTGCAGGGTTCACTTATCTCCCTTAACGAATCTGCAAGAATCACCCACTACATGGACTTAGTCTATAAGAAGCCCCTTCCTCTTACCCAGTGATCCATTGAGTGATACTTAGCTTGCTTCTATATTTCACAAGTTAGGAACAATGCTGCTATGAATTTGGATTGTACAACTGTCTGTCGAGGCAATCTGTAACTTTTGTATATAGAGCCAGTAATGAAATTACTGGATTGTATGGTAATTCTATTTTTTATTTATTTATTTTTTTAAGAAACAACTATCCTATTTTCCATTGTGCCTAGTTTGAATTTTTTTTACTGGAGCTTTCTCAATGAGGTGCACATTTTCTCTGCTGAAATTTGTGTTCTTCTTATTTTGTGTTTGTCTTTTTCAGTGTAGCTGTCATCCTGCTGAGTGTACACGGACATTCACTTTTGTACTGTTCTTGGCAGGTTGTAACCTACTTGGCAGGTTGTGGCCTTCAGAGCTGCCCCATGCTTCTGGCCAAAGGATACCCTGACGTTGGCTGGAACCCTATTGAAGGAGAACGCTACCTGTCCTTCCTGAGGTTTGCCGTCTTCGTGAACAGTGAGTCTCATGTCCTCCATGCCTCTCAGACCCAGTGTAGGATAATTTTGACTATGTACACAAAAAAAGCACTCCTCCACTGCTTTCTGTCACTCAATATAATAGAATCTAAATCTGACTGGAAACTAGCAAGAGAACTCCCAAGAAAAAACAGACCAGATAAGCATCAAGGGGAGAAACTAGTAACAGATCCAGCAAGAAACCCATGGCATGGGCTTAGACTTGCCTTCTCTCTGTACCTCTTTGCCCCTCATCTCATTTTACAGAGTTAGTGAGCATGCACCTCCAGGACTTTAGATTAGTCTATGAGTGGGTGGGATGGTGGATGAAGAAGTGGATGACAGTTCAAACAAATAGCTATTAAAGGTATCTCAATCTCAAGTGGCAATTGCTGTAACTACCTTAAATATTATTACTCTTGGCACAAGTTGTCTTGCATTTGTAATGAATTCCAGCTCTACCAAAACACTTTCATCACACCAGAATGATCACCCAACATGGTATAAGGCAAGTGAACTACCTTCTTGAAAAGTACATTGTCAACCAAGATTTTGTTACAACAATAATTCACTTCCAATTGTATTACAGCTATATCTCTCTGTTCTAGCCACTAGACCCAAGCTTCTCCCCTTCTCCACTTTTCTAGACTGTTTTTTTTTTTTCCTCTCAAGGTCAGGTTTTTGGTATATTCTCAAATAATCTGTTTCACTTCTTGTCCAAGTAATCATACTCTAGAATTAACACAGAATTAGTATATCAGGACAGAAAGAAAGACTGAAAAAGAAAAAAAGAGAGAGAAAAGTAAATGGGGAAAGGAAAGTGTTAAGAATCCAGGGTCTGAGGCTGGAGAGATTTCCCAGTGGTTAAGGGCACTAGCTGCTCTTCCAGAGAACTAGGATTTGAGTTTTAGCACCCACATGGCAGCTCCAGTATTGAGGGATCCAACTTCCTCTCTGGCCTCTGTGGGCACCAAGTACAGAGACACACATGCAGACCAAATACCCATGCACATAAAATAGTAACTAATTGTGTTAAGAATTAAGGGCTGGAGAGCTTAATCAACCATAAAGAGTGCATACTGGTTTTGTAGGGAACTAGAGTTTAGTCCCCATTAGGCAGCTCATGACTGCCTAGAACTTTAGCTCCAGGGGATTTGACACTCTTCTGGCCTCAAAGGGGGTTCACACATATGTGCTTACACGTACACACATACACACACACACACACACACACACACACACACACACACACACACGTAAAAATAAAATAAGTATTTTTAAATTATTTTTATGTACATCAATTGCATGACAGAAAAACTGGATGCAAACAGGTTGAATTTTTTTTTAATCTCATCTGCCTCCATAGTCAAGATCAAAAATTTTATAAATCATTTAGTGTAAGTGTCGGTTTGAATGTGTCCATTTGTTATGATCCTATGTAGAGTACATGAATTCTAACACTTATTTTGCTGGTTAGGTATGACCATAATGAACTAAACTCTGGACCAAAATGTATGATTAGTCTCTCTTACCTTCACGCTCTTTATATCTTTTTAACATAGTCTCTTTAGTACATTTTCATAGTACAAGTTCTAGTAAACTGTATATACTTATGGGCTCTAATACTTATGATATTTCTAGAAGTACTATATTTGTTTGGGGCAAAGTAGACCAGCTTCTACTTTAAAAGTAATTCAGAGTGTTTTAAAGAGGATTATATGTACACAAATATCACTATTTTCAAAAAATAAATAAATGGAAGAAAGGCAGGGAGGGAACACTCAAAAACCTAAAGAGGGCAAATTTGCCCCTTTGAGATGATCAGAGAAGACACTGTGAAGAAGGCAGTGTTAGAGATGAACCTAAAGTGTCAAGTTTGTAGAAAGGGAGGCAGGAGAGGTCAGCCAGTTAGAGGGCAGCGTGTGCGTGCTCTGGAGGCTAAAGCACACTGTTCTTACTCAACAGGGATCACTTGTCCCAGAAGGTGGCTATGTGGATGATAGAAGTAGATGAGGGTTGGAAGGTAGGTACATAATAGGGAGGACGGAAATGCCAAACTGAATTGTTTTGCATCAGCCCTTTGTGTAGAGAACTGGGAAACCTTTATAACAGGAGACAGAGTGGTAGGTACTACTGACAGAGTCTGTCCTCAGGTTAAATCACATTATAATGGTGAAGACAGAGATAAATGGGCGGAAACACATTTGAATGAAATTACTAAGAAAGAATGGCTTGTGGTGGTGGTGGTGGTGGTGGTGGTGATGATGGATGGGTGGATGGATGAATGGATGGATGGATGGATGGATAGATGTATAGATAGATGGATGGATGGAAGGATATGAGTGTGTTAAAAAAACAAATACTAAGCTGAAATTCTTAGCTGAGAGACTTGAAGGTATAGAGAAAAAAATTGGGATTAAAGAGAAAAAAGGAAATGTCTTAGTGTAAATCACAGTAAACTATTTTAGATCAAATAATACTGATGTTACTATGTGCACTACTCAGAGATGCCTCTAATTTGACTATCAGGATAAGAGGTCAATGAACAGAGGAAAGTGGCATTTATCTGCAGACCATTTGTAGCTGTAATGCTTTAGATTCTCTCAGGGAAATGTACACAGACAGTTACATAGGGAATTTTTTTCAAGTAATAGTTTTAAATACCGACAAGACTAAAAGTGTCTCAGTTATATTTATATGGAAGACTTTGAGATAGAAAGTAGAATATCTGGAGTTCAAAGTCAGCTGTATAATTTACTTGCTATGTAAATTTAAACAAGTTAATAAAACCTTCCAGTCTCAGCCTTTTTGATACATAAAGTGGCAAAAACAATAGTGTGTATCTCAGAGTTATTTTTAAGGTACAGATGAAATAAGCCACCGAAAACTTGATTATCACAGTGTTACAAAATAAAGTGAGGCCTAGAGCTGTGTTATCTGCCATTGTTTATCATGATCTCTGCAAGACCTGTAACATTTGAAATTGGATAATAGATTTTTTTTGAGACTTCAAAGCACCACGTAAAACTTCAGTATATAAAGGTGTTTTAAAAGAACACTGCGGTTACTTTCCTGGTATCTGTTGAACAGTGAGATCCTCTGATTATTAGCGAGAGTACGGTGATATAAAGAGGTATGGTATATGATGTGAATGTTCATGGTGTGTCACAGTGAATGACGGTGGATTATGATAGATGATATTATAGATGATGACGCTGTTCAAAGTGAGTAAGTCTCAGTGAATGATGGGTGGAGGAGATCTTTGTAGATGACAATGAATGATGGAGAAGGAGGATTTGGAGAGTATGAAGTGTTCGTAGTGGTTGACAGTTAATAATGGCAGATGATACAAGAGGTTCGTGTTGGGTAGTGGTGGTAAATGATGATGATGAGTGATGGAAGAATTTAGGGTAAGTGGTGGTGATAATGATGGTTGATGATTTTAGATGATGGGATATTTGTAATATATTAAGTAATAGTCAAGATGTAGACAATGATAGAGGTGTTCAGAGCAGGTGACAGTGAGAATAGTGACAATGGATACTGTTTATCAGGATGACCATGATAGATCTTGGAGGATCATAACTGTTTTGATGACAGGTATATGGGAAGTGTCCTGATAGTAGAAGATGGTATACGTGGTAGCGGATAGTAGTGATGTTTAGATTAGGTTGTGTTGAGTGAGAATAGGGGTTCTTTTAACTGATTTAATAGTGATGCTAGAATATTCTCATTGGCATAGTGGTCATTAAAGGCTGTGGAAATGATCAAGATTGGTAATAACAGACATGGTTAGAGATAGTGATTAACAATAGTGTGGATGGTACTAGATGGGGAAGATGATAAAAAACTAGTAATTATTGAACATTTACCACATGCTAAACTTTTTAATAGATTTTTATATACATTCACTATTAGATTATATAATAATCTAATGTTACAATATCTTAGTCTATTTAGGCAGTTACAAAAAGTATTATTGACTTGCTAGGTTATAAGCAACATACATTTCTTTCTAAAAGATTATAGAGTAGGAAGTCCAAGGTCAGAGTACCAGCATACTAATCATATAGTGTAAATGGATTTTAATAAACTCTGTTAGTTATTGATATGACCCATCCAGCCTCTCAATAATCAAGGCAGAGTCCTATGGATTTATTTAATCAACTTAGCACAATTACTGGGGGCTTGCCCCTAATTTATTTTTCTAGGCTAGACTGTCTACTTCCCAGCTGCACTACCCAAACACTTGCAGTTTGAGTCTTCTCAGTTTATTTCTGCTCTGTCGATCTTCAGTGGGTCATTTTACTCAGGCACGGGCTCCTGGTTCATCATGTCAAGTGGAAACCTTTTGTCTTCTCCATCTTCTGTCTCCTTTTTTTCTTTCACCCTCCTTCTTTCTTCTCCTTGTTGGCCCTACCTGTGACCCCCAGCCTGGTAACTGAAAGCTCACCTACCTTTATTCTCCCTAGTAATTAGCTGTAGCCACTTTTATTTAACCAGAACTTTAAGTTAAGGAGCAAAGTTTCCATAGCATCACTTAGTGTGCATGAGGATCTGCTTGTCAGGGGCAACCAGATCTTGGGGACCAATATTTAGCATCTGCATACATAGCAGCACCAAACCAGCCCCCAACATTTCCCCCTTTTGTCTAAATAAAAGGTTCTTTCTCTTACACTAATAAATGACATCCACTAAGAAAAATTATGAAAAAATTATGAAAAGTATTAGGTAAGATTTGTAGTCACAAAGTCCAGTCCATCTGTATTTGGCAACTTTGAATAAAGTATTCTATCCTATCTTGGTGAGTTCAAAGTTTTGTACCTAAATCATTACACTACATTATTAAGAATTCCATCTAGGCACAATGCCTCAGTAAAAGTTGGAACAATGTATGCATAGTATGTTATAACAAAACAACTTAAATTTTGTATCAATATACAAAGATATGTATCAGTGTAACAAAGTATAGCCTCAATATGTATCACTATAAAAAGATCTATACTAATGTAAGATTATTTGCTATCCTGGGGGTAGCCACTAGAAAGTCCCAGACTCCATAGAAGCAAGAGGCTACCAGGACCCAATAGTGATGATTTTAGCCAAAATACCCAACAAAGGGTAGATACAACCTGTAGAGACCACCTCCAGTAGACGGTCACAGCCCCCAGTTGAGGGATGGGGCCACCATACATCTCAAAATATTTAACCCAGAAATGCTCCTGTCTAAAGAAAAGATGGAGACAAAAAAAATGGAACAGAGACTGAAGGAAAGGCCAACCAGAGACCACTCTACTTAGGGATCCATCCCATCTGCAGACACCAAACCCCCACAATATTACTGGCATCATGAAGTACTTGCCAACAGGAAGTACAGCCTGGTATGGCTGTTCCCTGAGAGGTTCTACCATCACCTGACCTGAGATACAGATACTCACAGCCAAGCATTGGACTGAGCCCGGGGACCCCATGGAAGGACTAGAGTAAGACTGAAGGAACTAAAGGGAATTGCAACCCCATAGAAAGAACAATATCAGCAAACTGGACCACCCAGAGCTCCTATGGACTAAACCACCATCCAAAGAGTATACATGGAGGGAGCTATAGCTTCAGATACATATGTAGCAGAGGATGGCCTTATCTGGCATCAGTGAGAGGGGAGGCCCTTGGTCCTGTGGACCCGAGGGTAGGGATGCTAGTGCCAAGAAGGTGGTATTTGCTGCAATTTAATAAAGTCAGTGTAGGAATGTATAGAGAAGACAGTGTTAAGTAGCATCTCAAGGAAAGAAATAGTTGTATCTCTTTTAATTTCTTAATTTTTGAGATCACATAATTATATCATGCCCCCCTTAAGAGGTTGTAGAGAGGTCATGCTGATGGACTCTGTAGCTCCTTAGGATCCGTGCACCCACTAGAGTTAAGAGTACAAAATGGCGTCTTAGCTTTAATGCTCATGCAAAGTACAGATAGGTGCTTGAGAGTCATCCTGTACACTCTGTATATTCATGGAGTCAGAAGGATTTATTAGCTTTTCTCATGACCAATACTAAAATCCAGGGGTGGTCTGGACAAAAATATATAATTGGAAAGATCCAACGAAGTCTCAAAAATAACACCAATAATAAAGGACTATTGTAGAAGGGAAAATATAAACAATATTATTAGGTACCCGTTATTAGGTTGGTAAGGAGATAATTACCAACTAGGATGCTAAGAGATGGTCCATTGTTCTTAGATCGGTGGCTAGAAGGTATTAGGCTCTGTGATAGTTTGAATCAATGAGATAATCAACCCTCTCTGGCTTGCTCTTGTCTTATCACAGTAGTTTGCAAACGGATGCCTAACTCCTCCTTCTCAGAACAGGAGGCGAAGTAATGTCTTCAGTACCTGCCATCATTTGATTTGGACAGGTCTCCTGGAATGATGCCAAAAGTGGCATTTACTGAGATACATGTTTTGAGTCTTAGTTAACACCCCTACCTTGTGATATTCTGTTAACTAAACAAGGTATTTCTAGACTTTTAATGAATCCCATGTGCCCTCTCACTCCTAGGGGATATCTCTTTTTCCTGGGACTAGTTGAAATCTGAGAATATGCACAACTTGGGTTCTTGCAAACAGAAGCTGACAATGGTCTGATAATACAATGAAAGGCAGGATTTTCCCTGAAATCATTTCAAGTCTCTCTCTTAAGTGAAATCTACTCATTTATTCAAGAATGCTTAGCTGGGCAGTGTCAGTACATGCCTTTAATTCCAGGACTGGGGACTTGGGGAGTAGGGGGCACAAAAGCAGGCTGATTACTGCAATTTCAAGGACAGCCTGGTCTATAGAGCTAGTTCTAGAACAGCCAGGGCTAAACAAAGAAACCCTGTCTTGAAAAGATTCTTTTGTAGCTGAGGGTGTAGCTCAGAGTAGAATACTTACCTAACATGCACAAGCTCTGGGTTCAATTCTAAGCACTTAAAAAATAAACAGTAACTATTTTTGATTGCTTATTATATGTCAAACATTAGCAAAACTCTGGGCACACAGGATTAGATAATTCAGACATAGTACTCTTTTTATAAAATGCACAGGTTAGTAGGTTAGTGAGAAAAGCAGATACAAGGAAGGGTTCAGTGTTTGAGATGACCAGATTTCTGGGGCTCTCGTGTTTTATTCCTGAAGAATTTCATAGAGCTCCCCAAGTCAAGAATTTATGACAAGAGAATGGGAAGAAAGACAACATTGAAGGCAAACAAACGTAATAACAGAACTTTAGTTAGAACACAGGGAGTGAGAAAAGGTAATAGGTTGAAGATGAGATCACTGAGGTTCCATTAATTGCCCCTGGAGTTCTATTAATTGCCCCTGGAATCTGACGTCTTTACTGACATACAATGGAGAGACTCATTTCCATTTCCATTTCCACCCAACTGTTCAGATATGTTGAAAGCAAGTCATGGTATCATCAATGCTGAGTTGAGAGCCTTTGAAGAAAGGAACTTTGGGCATCCACACAGTTGTTAATCTCACTTCTTATTTTGGAATTCCAGCAAGAATGTTGTGGTATGCCCTTGGGCAAAAGCAGTTTACTGTATTCTTTCTCCCTTGACAAATACCCTGAAGGTCAACATCTGGCTTCACCAGAGTAGACTTACACTCTTCTGTCCCCACTACTCCATGAAACCTTTGCAAATTCTTCTCCTCAGTCCCCTGTCTAATCAGCCACAGTGGTTGGATTCCGTTCTCTTCCTCTGGAAGAAGTACATTTGCATCCCCAACATATGTCCAAATTAAAATAATCAGGGAATAGCTTCCTGGGTCAGTTCTCAGAGTCAACCTAATTAGCTAAGTTCTGAAGATGTGAGATTTGGATTAAAAGGGGCTAATTGGACAAATTAACTTAGATGTAATCTCAATATCCAACTCTGCTTCTGCTTCTGCTTCTGGTGCTTCTGTATCCCCAAAACTGTATGGTACTGATTGCTATGGGATGAGCTGGGCTGAATACAGCATGCTGATTAGAAAATGTGCTGACCTGCAAGCATTTCCGTTATGAGCTAAAAACATCAGAGTGCAGTCCTTGGGTCAGCCTTATTAATAAGGTTGGGTTTTTTTCCCTCCAGTTTCGACTCTTATTATTTCAAAGGGCATGTATGTATATTACTTGCTAAGAATTACAGGCTAGAAATATTTGAAAGTTATGACATGCAATACATCTGTGTCTAAGAGTATTTGTTTACGAATATGTCGCTCCTTCTGGTATTTCTACTGAACTCTCCCTCCTGTGAGTAAACTGTATCGGGATATATTGAGAATATCAGGTAGAACTGACATGCTATACTTTTTAAAATATATTCATATTTAATATTTGAGAATTCCATACATGCACAGAATGTGTTTTGATAATATCACTCTCCCTGTCAAACTCCACCCAGACCCCCACCACTTTTCCCTAGAGGTATTCTTACTTTTAACCCTTGGAGCCTAATTAGTGCTGCCAGTATGTGATGGATTATGCTTTTTGGATATTATATATTGGGTGAGACTTGAATAGAAGTTGTTAATTTTGAGGAAAAAGTCTCATGGTGCCTTCCAGGCTGTACTTGAACATGCCAGTCTCTTGACTCAGCCTCCTAGTCCTAGGATTATGGACATATGCTTCTGTGCCTAGCTCATAGATGGTAAATGTCTTCACAACTTCTCTAAACTCTCCGTGAAGAAATGAGCTGTCTGACAATTAGTGAAAAATCATGAGCTTTTTAAATTCAGTTTAGTGAAAAGATCTGAATCAAGTGAACATAATTCTAAAACATTTTTACAATCCCACAAGTGCTCCCATTCTTACATATGTAACCAGACTGTCACAAGGACTACAGATTCAGCCCTGTTCTCTTGATCTCTGGTAATCCAGTGACCATAACATGAGAACACCCAAGCAACCCTCCAAAGAGATCAGCATGGTAAGGAACCAAGGCCTGAATCTGCCACCCAACAAACAATTGAGGCATCATGCCAGCAACTGTATCGTGAACTTAGAAGCTGATCCCCTAGCTACAGACAAATCACCAGAAGACTGAAGTTGAAACCAACCTGAGACTGTAACTTCAAGCACATCCCAAGCCAGGACCATTTAGCTTAGTCACTCCCGAAGTCCACACCTGTGGAAAATGTGAGATGGATGGGTTTTGTGTTAATCTGTGAAAATGTCAGAAATGTCTTCATAGGACTTAATAACTCCATAGCTAGCCAGCCATGTGCACCTTTAATCCCAGCACTGGGAGGCAGACAAAGGCAGATCTCAGTGAGTTTGAGGCCAGCCTGGTCTACAAAGCAACTTCAGAACAACCAGAGCTACACAGAGTAACCCTGTCTTGAAAAACCAAAAAGAAAAGAGAACACTCCATAGCTATCCAAACGCTCGCTCTCTTATACAGTTCACCACCTAAGAAATACTTAATAGTTTTGAAGAAAAGCATTTTTTTTTAGGCTTCATGTAATATGCATTTTAAAATACATGCATTTGAGTCTGGCTCAGGGATCACATTCTCAAACATAAATTAAGATTCACCCAAGAAAGAAGATATATTTTGTAAATTGCTTAAGCAAGCTGTAACACTGCTTTGGAATATAAATGGTTCTGAGACAGCTCTCCAGTCCTAACTGTGCCTTTTCCTTTGTCACTGGACAGCTCTTGCTTAGCTTCTTCAAAGAGAACTGCAAAGAGAGCATAGAGTGCTTGCCCTGTCCCTTTTCTCAGAGCTGTTACTAGAAAAATTTATCCAGCAGATTCTTCATCTTGATCAATGACTTCTGGTATCATGAAATTGGCCCTATAAATTCAGATTGTTCTGGGATATGTACTTAATTCTATGAGAGTCATCGAGTAAAGAGCTATGTTATCATTTCCCCAGATCAGCTGAGGCTTGATAGCTTAGTTATCTTCTTACCATTCAAGGAAGAGGGCCAAGTGTTAACTCCTCAGCTCTGAAGCTCTTTTGTCTGCAAGTCACTTGTAAATGAACTTGTTAGCAGGAGACTGAGTGGTATACCTGCCCTCTGAGGGCCTGACATGGTAAGGTCATCCCAGAGGTTAAAAAAATAAATAAATAAATGCTGAGCTGAAGAGCAAGATTCTATTCCATAACAGTCAATTCTGTAATGAATAGATCTGGCCTCATTTATCAGAGGTCACCTTTCCTTCATCAGTATTTCCTTATCATATTAATAGGTGGCAAAACAAATGAAACACTGCTCTCCCAAGCTCATCAGCTACAAATAACTTCCAGGTTGTCCTTTCCAGAGGGAAGGACATCAGGCCTTTCTCTCCCTCAGGCGAAAGTGTGGAAGAAAATGCCAGTGTTGTGGTCAAGCTGCTCATCAGACGTCCCGAGTGCTTTGGCCCAGCTCTGAGGGGTGAAGGAGGAAACGGACTGCTGGCGGCTATGCAGGGTGCTATTAAGATCTCAGAGAACCCTGCCCTCGACCTTCCTTCCCAGGGTTACAAGACAGAAGTGTAAGTGAATTACCCCAGCGTGTGTGCAGTTGGTGGGCT
Organism: Rhabdomys pumilio; assembly: GCA_030674055.1. Taxonomy (NCBI): domain Eukaryota; kingdom Metazoa; phylum Chordata; class Mammalia; order Rodentia; family Muridae; genus Rhabdomys; species Rhabdomys pumilio. Next base: position 176,962,071 of record JANHMN010000002.1, on the reverse strand, counting down.
GCCCTATACTGTCAGTTGGTGAATCGCTATGGTGTGATTCGTAACTTTGCCTGGTAGAAAGAGCAGGGGGTTTGTGGTGGTTAAAATGCTTAAAATCACTTTGTCAGGCTCATGATTGTTTTTGACTTGTCCAGAGAGCCAAGGGATCAGTGGCAGCTTCTTTCATTTCTTTAGACCCACTCAGCACAGCTGGCAAACCACTGAGGTGGCAAAGCTGTCTGGTTTTCACACCTGCCTCAGGACTGCTCAGAGGAGTGTTTGGAGTGTTTGGATTCCTTGCAGATTGGTTGTGGTATTTAAAGGTTCAGAATCTAGTGGGTACAGTGTCTGCCATGTTACTTTCCCCTACCGTGTCCAGTAGTCATTCGTCTTTATTTATCTAGTTTATACACCATAGTCTACAGAATGTGTGTAACCCTGCAGAGTTGACTCTCTAGCCAGCTGGCCTTTCCTTTTCTCTTCATCATCTGACAGATGACTTGGTAAACCAGAGCGAACTCAAAATATATTCGTCTCAACTTTCTTATATAATGTGAGATAAAACTAAGACCTGAAGTGATAGAGCTTGTTAACCTCAGAGCCAGGATGTTAACACAGATGCCCTGACTCCTTGACCAGCTGGCTTTCCGTGTACATTCAAAGAGGAAGAGGAGATGAACAGTGGATAGTGTCTACACTAATGTTTCAAGGTTCATGGGATTCTGGAGCTATTGCGAGAAAATATTCTGTCCCTTTGAGCTTAGTGGATAAAGCCACTTCTCCTGGAGGGAAGAGTTGTAAAGGAAAGTTTGTGCAACCAGAATGAGGTGTTCTTTTGAAGCAGTGCACGGCACTAAGCAAGGCAGTCTCTCACATGCCTTCCCCATGTTGACTCTTTCTCTGCAGCACACAGGATGAAGAAGAGGAGGAAGAGATTGTGCATATGGGCAATGCAATTATGTCATTTTATTCCGCTCTTATAGATCTATTGGGCCGCTGTGCTCCTGAAATGCATGTAAGTGACAGAGCATCCTGACAGCAGCCTTGAGGAGCCTGAATTGAGGACTCCAGAGAAGCCCTGAATGTAGTTTCTTCATCTGGGTCTGATGCTTACTAATAAGCTTCTCTCTAGATTACTTTTAGCTAATGCCAAAGTAGTTTCCTCAATGGGCCACTTTCTAAGAGAATAAATGAGAGAAGGGGAGAGGGGAGGGGAGGGGATGGAGGAGAAAGGGGAGAGAAACAGAGGGGGCGGTAGGGGGAGAGGAAGGGAGAGAGATATCTTTGATGCTATCTGAATGTAACCTCTATATATTTTGTTTTAAAAGCCTTCCAAAAAGAGGCTTTCATGTGCCTCAGCTTGGCCAAAATGTGGCTAACCTGATTTTTGGCCATACCACCGTGAATGGCCTCATGAGCACCTCAGGGATACTGTGTATGGGAAATACTGTCTTGATAACCATGGCTTTGGTCTCTAGGAAAACAATTGGGAGTTTTGCAGGCACACACAACAAAGGTGGTTCTGTCTGATGTGGTGTCTTCTTAGATCTCCAGTTTTGACCTAAAAAGTGTTCATTCCCTTCCCTTTTCACCTCTGCTGATGGGATATTTGGTGTTTTTTCATATACAGCCACACACTGGCACTGAGAAGAAATAGTTGATGTGCTTCTGGAAGGAAAATGTAAATGTTGGTGTTGGAGGCCGATCAGAATTACTAGGATTCCAGTTCCCTCTGTGATGGATCAGCCTCTTTACACTTCAGATACTTTAAGGAAAGAAAGGAACTAAAGGAAGGCAGGGAATCAGCAGGGTGTCCTACAACTTAGGAGAAGTGTCAGGCTCCAGTTGTTCCTGCTCTGGTTTCTTGATCACTTTTGAATCACTCCTGGAAGCAAGTTGCAATAGCTGACATGTTCTCAAAAAAGACAGCAGGTAAAAGCTAACTCACCTGAGCCTGCCTAAGGAAGAAATAAATACCTTTTTTTCTGCTTACCACCTCTCTGTCCTAACATCTCACACACACACACACACACACACACACACACATGCACACGCACACGCACACGCACACACACACACATGCACGCACGCACGTGCACGCTCATATGCACACTCACATGCACGCATGCGTGCTTGCGCATTCCCTCATACCTTTACATACCTTCTCAGAATCCCTCCCTGGCCCCTTCTCTGGAGACAGGAAGGTGTAAGCTGCACCCTCACTGACAGCCTGCAAGAAAGGGAGGTGGTAGGCCGAGTAGGAGCATAGGATTCTCCTTTCTCCAGGTCCACTGAGCCCCGTGTCTCAGAATCCATCAGCCCACCTGGGCTGATCTGATCCTCAGTTCCTGGATGTTACTTTTCAGCAGAAGGTCCACTGCCCCCTCTTGGGAGACGTCTTATGTATGAAGATGGACATTATACCTGTGTACGTGCAGCTCAGCTAGTTTAATATATATATATGAATGAACCTATCCTCTTTGGGGTGACACCAGCAAAACACTCAAATTATCTCTTAGAATCTCTGTGCTTTTCTTTCCTACCCCCAACATTCTTCAAGCTCAGAAGAAATTGAAATTTGTAAGTTGTTTTCTTGTTGTGGACACATTGTCAGGACTCTGACAGGCCTGTGAAGGCTCCTGCTGAATTAACTGCTGAGGCTTTTAGCCTCAGTAAAGGAAGTGTGTGACTGCAGTCAACGGACTTACTCTCTCAGTCACCTTACTTGTATGTAGTAAATCAAGAGGTTGTTTCTCTTTCCCTTTGGCCACAAGTGCTAGTAGCAGTTAGGAGAACTCAGAAATACACCATTGCTGATAGGACCATTCTCCTGCCTTAGGTTAGGGGCAGTGTGGCAGGTATGGAGGCCTTGTCTGTCTAATTTCTTCCTTGTGTGACAGCTCATCCAAACAGGGAAGGGGGAAGCCATTCGGATCCGGTCCATCCTGCGCTCCCTGGTCCCCACAGAAGACCTGGTTGGAATCATCAGCATTCCCCTGAAACTGCCCTCCCTCAACAAAGGTAGGGAAGCAGCTTTGGGCTGAGTCTGCCCTCTAGTACTTACCCACTCTGCAACAGGACTCTGCCCCTGCAAAGAGGCCACTGCCAGATCACAGTGTAGGTTACCTGGAGGAAGTGCCTTGTTCTTTTTACAGTGATGGATTTTCTGTAGACTTCACCTAGCTCCTGTATCATCTGCTTCCCTGTGTCAAATGACCAGATCTTGGGTCCTTGGGTACAGACACACATCACCATTCTGAGACCAGGGACCACTCTAACTTTCTAAAGGGTGATGAAATGAGCAGGTGATAGCCCTTAGCATGGCCTGTGTGCCCTAGGAGAGTGAGGCAACCAGGGAGTAGGCGTGCAGGCTCTCTTTTGCCATGGACCTGAAAACCCTCACTGCCTGAGATAACAAGTAACCCCAGTGCTACTTGTGGGTCTTGATACCAAGCATCCCCAAAGCATCTAAATTCTAAGTCAGTCTGCCTTATCTTCAGGCACATGATGGATTTGAAAAGGGAGCATGAGGCTGGCTATTGGAATGCTTCCCAAACTGCCGTTTAATGGAACACCTTCAAACTTACAGAATAGGGGCTCTCAGACAATAAATACAGAAACTGTTGTAGAATATGTGCCTTAGTTAGAGTTTCTATTGCTGTAAAGAGACACCATGATCATGGCAACTCTTGTAAGGACAACATTTAAGTGGGGCTAGCTTACAGTTTCAGAGGTTTAGTCCGTTGTCATCATGGTGGGAAACATGGAGGCATACAGGTAGACATGGTGCTGGGGAAGGAGCTGAGAGGTTTTCATCTTGATCCCCAGGCAGCAGAAAGAGACTGTACCACTAAGCACGGCCTGAGCATATATGAGACCTCAAAGTCTTCCTTCACAGTGACACGCTACCTCTAGTAATGCTACACCTACTTCAATAAGGCCGTACCTCCTAGTAATGCCACTCCCTATGGGCCAAGCATTCAAACACTTTTGAATTCCTCTCATGGATAAATTAGTAACATTGGACATAGGGACAAATATTTCCTGCCTACTTGATAATCATATTTTAATCACCTGCTTGAGAACGAGAAAAACAAAGTTACTCGATTGAAAAAGCCTATAAGGGGCCATTTCTATGCAAACCACAACAATACATGGTTTTTTCTTTAATGTTCTAGAATATGTGGCACTTTTGTAACTTCCCAAAGCACAGTGAAATAATAGTGTGTCTGAACAGATGTTAAACAACATGTTTCCCAGAGATGTGGTGCTTTCTTTGAGCACAAAACACTTGTTCAATTCCACAGAAATAAGGTTCACCAAAACACCATGGCTGTGTAAGAGACCAAGTTAGCCTCAGACATTCAGCTCCCAATCTTCCTTGTGCTTAGGGATGAGAGACCACACAGGTGCTGTCTTCTGTCTTAGCAGCCCGCACAGACTTCTTTCTTCCTTTCTTTCTTTTTTCTTTTTTCATTCAAATGAGACTAAAATGATGGGGTGGTCTAAGCATCACCTAAAGCAGACACTGAGGGAGTGCTTGCTGTTCTGTGCTGTGATATGATGACTATAAGTGTGACACGTTATTAAATTTTATCTTCTTACTTAACATTTGGCCACTCACAATCCTAAATCATCTACCAAAGAGCAACAGCTCAAGCCTGGTTTCCTGTAGCCTTCTGCAGCCACGAATCAACTGGGTTCAGCTGAAAGGGGGGCTGGGAATGAAAGGGGACGGAGGGCGAGAAGAGATGAAGCCAAGACAAAGTTCTCTGATCAAGGCTCAAAGCTTTAATGTTCAGCTCTCAATTTAAAGTGGAAAGCCCAACCCCAAACCCTTCCTGGTTTCAGCAGGGAATGGGTGGGATAATTCATAATCCGTTCTAGGTCACAGCCAGAGATATCTCAAGGCAAGCCCAGGGGCAGTTCTGCTTCTGTGTTCTGTGCAGCTAATGTGGGTAACTCCACCTAGATCCTATCACTTGGTCTGTTGTGGTAAGCAAGGTCTCTTTCTCAGGCCTGCTCAAGTCTGGGGGAAGGGCACAGTTTCCTCTAATTTTCCCCCATTTTAAGATAGATATTCTCACCACAGGTGACTCCATGCTACCTACCAGTGTGATATCACAGAATATAGAATTGGAAAGAGAAGGCCTAAAGCCTACCATTGTGCTGTATTTTCAACAGATAAATTACAGCTGATATGAATAACTGATTATAATTTAGAGTAAAATTAGAAATTAGTGAACTATTACTGTGAGTTATCTTTTAAAACAGTCTACTTCAACATAAATTTAAACTTTTAATAACAAACTTGTTTAATAACTATCTCATAGAGATTTGACAGTTACTTCTCCCATCCTTACTTAAGCTGCTTCCAACTTAGTTCTTTTTTCTAAACTTCCTTTTGCCCTAACACAGCAAGCTGTGGACAGATAAGTTCTATACTTGTTTCAAGCTGTAGAAACAGGAAATGACGTGTTCTGTTTTTTCAGATGGGTCAGTCAGCGAGCCAGACATGGCGGCCAACTTCTGCCCTGACCACAAAGCACCCATGGTGCTGTTCTTGGACCGTGTTTATGGCATTAAAGACCAAACTTTCCTGCTCCACTTGCTGGAAGTTGGGTTTTTACCCGACTTACGAGCTTCTGCATCTCTAGATACAGTAAGTAGCTAAAATAACGAGGATGGAAGGAAATTCCTTCATGATTACATTAATAACATTGGACAGAGTAACATATTTTCTGCCTATTGATGATCATATTTTAATATCCTGCTTGAGAAAGAAAAAAACAGAGATACTCAAAAATGGAAAATTGTAATACATTGGCCCAAAAGTTTATATGCAGGTAAATCTGGCCTTAATTTTCTGTCTAATCCCTGCCATTGAAGTTTCTCATAATCCAGTATCCACAGCATCTCAAACCTTGGGGCATTATTTCTTAAGGAAATGAGAACAGGGAACTACCATGATTTTCAGCATAGAATGTTTCATAGCATCTCTGTTACTCAGCAGATACTAATAGCAATTTTCTATTATCTAAATCCTGTTTAGACCAGTTATGAGTAACACCAAGGTCCCCCAAAAGAAATATATAGATAAATAGATATAAACATATAGATATGTGAATATGGTTCTGTTGCTTATGGAAAAGGCTGGCTGGAGGCATTTCAGGCCAGAAATACTCTTCATTCTCACTTATTTTTGCCCTGACCACCAGGGAGGATAGTCTGTAGCCAGAGGTGTGACAGAGGTCTGTACAGGAGGCCAAGGGCAAACACAGTTAGAAATCAAAGCTGGGATAAAGAAATCCAGAATCCACAGGCATCAAGACAATAAGTGTCTGACCATAAGATAAGAAATGCCAGCTGTCATATCTGTGCCTTGGGGGAAGTGGGAAGTGAGGACACAAGGACCAGCTTAATTCCAAAAAACTGATTATAGGTTTGTTGGCAATTAGGCTTCTCAAGGCTGCCACCCGGTGTCAGTAGTGAGAATTGCAAGCTCTGGGATGAGGTATCTGCTGGCAGGACCCAGATTCTTTGCTTCCTGGAGACAGGGCATGGAAATGAGGAACAGTTTATCAATGAAGGAGTCAGAGCCATAGTATATTTTTATATCTTTACCATACTTCACCTACCACTGTTTTTGCTTGGAGATTCCCTATAAATCTCCAGATTTTAAAAATAAGATAATTTGTGGACTTCAAGTTTTCTGATTAAAGTACTTTTTTTTTTTTTTTGGTAATTCAAACATCGAATTCTATTCCAGCATCTGCTGTTAGATCATATGCTTGCCAGAGCATCATCTGCCAAAATAAAAAGAGGTTTATGTTCAGTTCCTCATCTAAGAACCTTCAAGCCCTGAAGGTTGAAGTCAAAGCCCTGCCTTCCTCATTTTAACTACACTGTCTCCGAAGGTGATAAACTCAAATGTAAAAGATGAGCTATTTTTTTCCAGCATGGTTACCAGTGCCTACAGAAGACAAAGTTCTGACAATTAATACCAACACTCAGCAATGTGAAGGGTTCAAAGAGAACAGTTTTTGAAATCATAAATTGCAGGGACTGTCCATTCAGCTCTAATAGCTGTGATGATTGCAGGAAATAATGACATTTTTCTCTGTGGGTCTCCAGGCTTCTTTTGAGTTCTTGGTTTTCAACAGTGACGTGAGTCACGCTCTGGCTATATTTAGTGCCACTGAATGGATCTTCCTTTGATTCAGCTTGCGGGTCTAAGTTTACAAAGAGGAACATTGTTAGCGAAGAGTCTACCAGAGCTTTAAAAAGGCCGAGATTTCTTTCTGTTCCTTTCTGAACTCCTCACGCAGCATCAGGTTCCCTTTAGTGAGGTCAACCCTCGGATCATTTATCACGTTGTGAGCTGCTCACGGTACTGACAAAGTAACTAGTGGGCGTCAGAGATCTACTTTCTCTTTGTAAAGCTGGTGAATTTGAGGGACGTGGCAGTATGTACCCATTTATGAACCTTAAATCACAGGAGGATACGTGAGACCCCTGTAAGGTAACAAGTATGAACTAAATCCAGAATGATTATGCAATAGCCTGGAATTCAATAAACCTAGGAATTCAAATATCAAGGATGCTGGCTTAAAGGGCCCATCAATTGGTTTTAGTGAGAGTTTAAAATTCTTCTTTGAGACCATTCGATATCCAGCCATTTTTATATGTTTGCTTTGTTCTTGAGGTAGGGGCTAATGTTTTTTGTTTCCATTTAAATAAGAAAGAGCAGTGAGTAGATATATGAGGGAGGGTCCAGGGAAGAAACTCAATTCAGCCCAATTTAGGTAACCCAGGCTGGACCAAGACTTCAAGTCTGACATCAGCTTATTTATTTGTGGGATATTTAAACATATCACAGTTTGGAGGGGAAATCATAAAGCAATTACTCAGACCCATGAATCCATGAAGTTTAAGACGTTTGCATTGAAGCTCCTTACAAAGTACATACGGCTTCGGCCGTAAGATGGGTTCTTGTTGACTTAGAAGCAACGCTCTACATAAGGGTCTGGGGATAGTGACTGAGGTAAATGTTGTGCCTGCCGGAGTCAGGATTTGGCCTGGCCCTAGATAACATAGAAGTCACTTAGGATGTTGTCAAGTACAAATGACAGCTCTCAGAAGAATAAGTTTTATGGCCTAGAAGCAATGCGCAAGATTTAAAGGGAAGGGTCTGGGATAAGTAAAACAAATTCTGGGAGACATGGGCTGAGTCTGGCTCATCAGACCAGAAAGAACCACCAGGTTGTAAACTGCATCCATTCCCAGCATTCAGAAGGAGGACAGGTTAAATGTCTCCTTCCCTTCAAAGGATGCCTGTGTGTTTAACTTCCCTGGCTTCCCCAGTGCATATCTGCAGGCATAATGGCTTATGCTCTCTCCAGGTAGGCTGTGACTATAGACTAGATGTGTATAAGTTTCCCTGGCCTTGCATGGAGCTCTGTGCACAGGCTCAGCTGGCTATTTTCTGAGAGGTTAACCTATGGCTCTGTTCCCTTTCTTAGGTGTCCCTCAGCACCACAGAGGCTGCTCTGGCACTGAATAGGTATTTATGTTCGGCCGTGCTCCCACTCCTTACTAGATGCGCCCCTCTCTTTTCTGGGACAGAGCACTGTACTTCTCTGATCGATTCTACACTGCAGACAATATACAGGCTTTCCAAAGGACGGTCCCTCACCAAGGCACAGAGGGACACCATAGAAGAATGTTTGCTAGCCATTTGCAAGTAAGTGTGCCCTCCTGTGGTTTTCACTTGTGCCAAATGCACAAGTGAAAGTAGTATTTGTGCCAAATGCATTTATGTTGTCACAGTTAAGCAGTACATAATTGTGTGATAGGATAACGCATTATGGAACTGGTTATAAAGTCGAAGGCCACTACTTGGCCTTTGTCATATGCCCAGCTGACCATTTCTCTTAGAATGTGCTTGTTGCCTGTATTGGTCACATAATCTTCCATGTAATCATGTCTCATTATGAGGAAGGAAAGGGTACTGCTCGGGATTTACCCATTTCAGGTGAAAAACTAGGAAAATTGATGTCTTTTGTGTCTGAAGTATTTCTATAATGAACTATCTAGTTCTGAAATGAAACCCAGAAAGATTGCTCTACTATCTAAATGAGATAACTTTTACACAGAAACAAAACTCTACATGTAAATCAAAACAGTCCACCTCCAAATTTCCCAAGACTTAAGCAAAAGGATCTGGTCACAGTGGGGGTAAAGACAAGAGCTTTTGCCAATGTATGCAGAAATATGTATCAAGTCTGAAAGGACAAAGGATGTGATGCTTTTGAGTAACTGGTATCACACCATGGGCTAAGGATCCCAACCTGCTGCTTTAAGCCAGCAGTTGCCCTGCTGGGCTGTGAATTAGAATCACTTTCTGAGATCCTAGATAAATATCCCAGTTCCCATATCCCTGCCCCAGGATTCAAAATCCTGAGGGATAGAATCCAGGATTCTAGCATTGAAACTCCTTGAGTAATTGATCCTATTAATGATATGCAGCTGTGCTTGAGAATTACTAGGAAAATGATCAACAGGCCAGAAGGACATCACTCCTGAATCTTGTTAATGACACATGTCCCAGACACATGCAGTAGGAAGTTCATGATCACTAGAAGAAAATTTATCAGAGTTGTTCATCATTCAAACATCAACATAAAGGCAATCTCAGAGAGGTGATATTGTAACTTATCTATTGGACTCTTAGTAATGAGGATGACACACATGCTGGCTGATGTGGGGCAGCCAAGACACCCACCACTATTAGGAATACAAAACAGTACATCCACTTTGTCAGACAATGTGATAGTTTCTCCCCAAAACTGTAATTTCAATAATTATATTCCTTGTGTTTACTCAAATTATTTGATAGCTTATATCATATGAAAACCTGTATGTTTATATCATTGTATACATACATTGTAAATATACAACATAAATACATTGTATTATATAAAAACCTGATTTTTATATCACTTTTGTCATCATTAACAAAGCTTAAAACAACAAAGATACCCTTCAGTAATTCAGTGGATTAAAAAAACAAAACAAAACAAAACAAAAAAAACCCTATACTAAGTCCAGGAAACAGAATATTACTCAGTGCTAAAAAGAACCATTAAGCCACAAAAAGAAACAGAGAACTTAAATGAGTATTACTCAGTTGGAGAAAGCCTTTGAAAGGCTTCCACTATAAGATTCTACATATCAGACATTTGGGGAAGCAACAGCCTTTGAGCTAGTAAAATGATTAGTGATTTCCAGAAGTTATGGGAAAAAAGGATAACTACGTGGAGCTCAGAGAAGTTCTGGGACAATGGAAAATATGCTGTCACCTATGATGGTACAGCTGTGTCATTATTCATTTGTCCAAGCTCATGCACTATCCGTCACAGAGAATGAGCCCCCATTTAAACTTCGGACTTTGCTGCTGCTGATGTATCCCTGTAGGCTTCCCTGTTGTAGCCAATAAATTGCCCTCATGGGCAACATCGGCAATGGACAATGGATGAGACAGTACAAGTGGGCATAGAAGGGACCTATGGGACCTTCTCTGTCTTTCAAACTGATAGGAATAAACTTTAAAATGAGTAAGGAACCATCTAACACATTTCAAATATAAAAGCTGCCATAGAAGATGTTTTAGCAAAGTTAACCTACATTCTCTGTCTGTGTACCCTTCTAAAGCCCAGAGGCTTCACCACAAAGTACTATTTGCCCAACATGAGAAGTATAGGGTTAGAAGTTAGCACGGACTCAAGTCTCAAAGTGGGCTCTCTTTCCAATATATTGTGCTGGCTAATCTTAGTCAACTTGACAAAATCTAGAGTTGTCTGAAAGGAAGGAACCTCAGTTGAGAAAATGCTTCAGTAAGATCCAACTGTAGGGCATTTTTTAAATTAGTGATTGATGGGAGTACCCAGTGCATTGTGGATGGTGCCATTCCTGGGATGAGTGGTCCTGTGTTCTATATAAAAGCAGGCTCAGCAACCCACAGGAAACAAGCCAGTAAGCAGCACCCCTCCGTTGTCTCTGCATCAGCTTCTGCTTCCAGCTTCTGCCGCCGGGTTCTGCGCCAGGTTCTACCTTGTTTGAGTTCCTGTCCTGACTTCCTTCCACGATAAACAGCAATATGGAATTGTAAGCCAAATAAACCCAAATTGCTTTGTGATCATAGTATCTCAGTGCAGCAGTAGAAACCTTAAGACAGTCTCCTTCCAAAATTGCATCCACTGCATGACTGCTTCATTCGTCCTAAGGTTGGTATCATTGGTAAAAAAGTAAGTTAAATAGAACAGCCACAGTCTTGCAAGATAGACAAAGCTTTATAGACACACTAGTCCACTAAGAGTTGTGGAGATTGGGATTATCTGCTTCACCACCTCGAAAGGAAGAATCCTGACCTCGTTACCTGCTTTCGTTACTCTCCTCAGTGGAGACAGTGGGACTAGGTGATTCTACAGAAGAAATCCTCTTTGTCAGCACCAGTGCAGTACCTATAGACAGAGCTGCTGCCACCTTAGGTCTAGCTTTCGCTGATCTGACCTCAGATTACAGCCACATCAAGAAAGACACCCAGTATCTCAGAATTAACACCAAATAGAAAAGCCAGGTTCATGTGACTGGTCAGAACTAGGTCTACCTTCAAAGAAACCAGAGTTTGGGGCAAGTAGAAGTTTACATTGACCTGAAACAAGGCTCCATATTCTGTCTCTGTAGTTCAGGGGCAGTGCTCTACTCTTCTCCCAACCTAAGCTCCAGGTATAACAGGCAGATCATTCATAACTAGGTGTTTTATTATATATTTGTAATAAGCCAGTGTCTTGGTTAGGGTCTTCTAACTACAGTGAAACACCATGACCAGAAAGCAAGTTGATTAGGAAAGGGTTTATTTGGCTTACACTTCCAATACGTTCAGTGAAGAAAGTCAGAACAGGAACAGGACAGAAACCCGGAGGCAGGTGTTGATGCGGAGGTCATAGAGGAGTGCTGCTTACTGGCTTGCCCTTATTGCTTGCTCAGCCTGCTTTTCTATAGGACTCATCACCACAGCTCAGAGGTGGCCCCACCCACAATGGGCAAAGCCTTCCCACATCAACAACTAATTAAGAAAATCTCCCCAGCCCCCAGCCCATCTTATGGTTGAGGGCTTCAATTGAGGTTCCTTCCTGGCAGGTGATTCTAGATTGTGTCAAGTTGGCATAAACTAGTCAGGATACTCAGTCAACAATAGAGTTAGAGATTTGTTGCTTCCCCCACCCCCACTTTATTCAAGGTAGTCTTGGATAACAATTACTAATTATCTGAACAGTAATAAGAAACACTGAGTCAATTTTAAGTCATAATTACTAGATTCAGGTAGGACTGTTTCTATGGGGATGGGTTTTGATTATCCTTTCTTAGCCCAGGACCTTTTATCACAAGGCAAGTTTTCAAGAATTAAGAACACTGTCTTCTTTTAAAATTAGAGACTTCCACATTATAACCACTCAGCTTAGAATGCCAACTTGGAAACTGCCTGATGCCACCAGCTGTGTCTTCTGTTTTTAAGTGAGAAGACTTAGTTTTTAAGACCATAGGTTCCTCTTTCTTTTTGCTCATTCATAATTTTCCCAAATTAAAAAAAAAAATCCTCACCCATTAAAAACAAAAACAACAACAACAAAAAGAAATGTTTGAAATAGTAAGTTTTGTTCCTCATCATCTGTATTCATCCTCCTTTCAGAAGGTGCTTTGATAAATTCTCCTATACGTCTCCTTTACCAGTGAAATTCCTGGTCTTGCCTCCATAGCTCCTCAGGTGTCTATGAAAGAAATTTAGGGATTCGTGAACTGAAATTTTATATTAAAAAAAAAATCAGACTAGAGAGATGGCTCAGAGGTTAAGAGCACTGGCTGCTCTTCCAGAGGTCCTGAATTCAGTTCCCAACAACCAAATGGTGACTCACATCTGTAATGGGCTCCGATTGATGCCCTCTTCTGGTGTATCTGGAGACAGTGACAGTGTACTCACATACAGTAAATAAATAAATAAATAAATAAATAAATCTTTAATGTTCTGGAGAGAATCCATAGGAACCTCTTGACTTTATACTTTGGCATCTGAAAAATAAAAGTTAGCCCCTCTTATCTCTCCTTTCTTTGTCTTAGAATTTACTTGCACCAAATACCACAGTCATGAACTCAGTAAATTTGATAAGTCTTTAATTAATCTTTAATTAATTTCTGTGTTTGCCATTTATAGAGTTGTTCTGAGGAGGGAAAAAAGCCCAAAGAAATAGTTCTAATAGTGTGAAATTCCTGGACCAGATTATAATTAGGGAGACACGGTTGCCAGTAGGTGGAGTCATATTCCACCTTTGCAGCTGATCAATTTTATCTTTTTCCTTTGCAGCTACATAGTGAGACTCTGTTTCTAAAGAAAATCCTTAGTTCTTAGAAGTCATTGGAGACGGCTGTAAAGCCTGCCACATCTTCTTTCTGTTACGTGTTTTGCACATAATCATGGAATATATTTTCAATGCCCAGGTCCTCTTCATGAGCAGCCATTAGAATTTAACCTTAACTGTCCCAATTCAGTAGCGCATGCCCCTTCTTTATATTTTTACCGTATTCCATTTTCAAACAGAGGGCTTTACCATCCACTATGATTTGTCCAAGATCTGTGTTAAGACACTCTTTGGTTTGAGGCTTAGCCCCAATTTATGCTGCTTTTTAAAATTTTATGTTTTATTATTGTGTGTGAATGGAATGGGTGTATGCATGTGTGTGTATAAATGTGTATATGTGTATATGTGTGTGAGTGTGCCTGTGTGTGTGTGTGTGTGTGTGAGAGAGAGAGAGAGAGAGAGAGAGAGAGAGAGAGAGAAAGAAAGAGAGAGAGAGAGAGAGAGAGAGAGAGGGAGAGAGAGAGAGAGAAAATGTAGAGATCAGAGAACAGCTTTCTTGAGTTGATTTCCTCCTTCTACTCTGGAATGGGGAAGGATCAAATACAGGTTTGTACACTAAGCTCTCTAACCCACCAAGTCCTCTCGCTGCTCCTGATATGTGCTTTTGTTTTCCCCCTTTCCACTGTCCGGTATTTACTTTGACCCACCTTTCTGTTTTCTTACTCTGTACTGCAGTCATTTGAGGCCGTCCATGTTACAGCAACTTCTCCGCCGTCTGGTTTTTGATGTGCCACAGCTCAGCGAGTACTGCAAAATGCCACTCAAGGTAAGCATCATGGTCACCAGAGAAGTGCAGGTCATAGCACAGGTGGTGTGTGTATGGGGGGGGGGGGAACTGCACAGAGTGCACACAATTAAAAAACCAAAGAGTGTATTAAGTTTTGACAGCTTGACAAGTTGCAATCCACAAAAGCAATCCAAAGTTTGCATGTTCAATCTCAAAAGCATGGGTTTGTTGTCGTTGTTAACTGCTGTGGTTTTCTCCAGTTTCATTCCACTACTTGATTTTTAAGATTGCTAAAGAGACTTGGATTTTATGGTTTGTTAACCCTAACTATATTTTAAGAATATTTTTAGCCTCCAAAAGCTTTGGAATTCCTGTGGATTTTTTTTCTTTCTTGTTGAATTATTGCTTCTTTTAGTATTTTGTATGAACTCAGGTGTTTTGCCTACATGTCTGGGCAACACATGCATGCAGTACCAATAGAGGCCAGAAGAGGGTGTTAAATTCTGTGGTACTGGAGTTATCCATGGTTCTGAGTCTCTGCTTATGGTCAGGAATCAAAGCAGGGTCTTCTGTGAGCAGCCCGTGCTCCAGTTCTCCCTGTGGTCTTTCATTCAAAGGATCTAAAAATGTCCCTTTCCATCATACTTTTGTGCTTCTTCCCTCTTGTTACAGATGCTTTTAGCTTCTTTTTTTCTTCTTTATTAATGAAAAGAACACAGAACTTTTTATTTATTTTCTTATTCCTATAACTTCTCTATTATAGCCCCATATTATATAGTCCTAGGTAGTATCAAAGTTTGTGGCCATTGCAGACCAGCCACACTGACAATTTCTTTTTCTTTTTCTTTTTCTTTTTCTTTTTTTAAAGAAATAATTCAAGCAGGGCTTTAAGGGAATATTTTGGGGGGTTACCGGAATTCTCAGAAGCCCTTGGTTCAGTCCCATAACCAGGCAGGAAGCTTTATCCAATCACGGAGGTTCTCAGTCCTCCCAGGACTCAGTTTTCCTTCTAACTTTAACAGTGCTGGGGCTTCATCCCAAAGGGTACTGTTGCTGAAACATGTGATGTCCTAAACTTGGCACTGTTTTTCTACAGATCTCTGCTGTCAGCTGATGCTTCCTAAGAGACACTGCTGGTACCACACAGTAAATTCACACTAGCATCTTACATGAATGGCATTTTCCCCCTTAGATGTGGCACCTACTGGAAAGGTGTGTTACTAGTGTAGTGTGCCCTCTCCTGGTGAGTTATGGAGCTGATGTCACATCATTGAGCTGGTTGAGGGCCAGAGAGAGACCAGAAAGCCTCAGACAACCTTCAACATTAATCCTCAAATCCACAATTTTCTGCCCACTACCCCTTCTCCATATCAGCACACCCCAGGATATTCCAGAATTGTATATAATCATATGAAATTATTCTTGACTGACTGACTAAAACAGCACACCGTGACTCCTTTCAAAGGGTAACATTTTCTCATTTAAAGCAGGATTGACTTTTTAGTTACTACCTGTGAGCACATCAGGAGGCAGGAGAATTAATCAGGCAGATGCAGCTCAGCCAGGCTCATTAAGTGTGAGAGAAGACCCTTTCCCACAGGCATCTGAAGAGCCTCTTTGTTGACAACCCAACTCCTTCAAATATTGGTTTACACCCCCTCCCCCTCCCCCAGGATTTCTCACTCTGTTTTCTTCTCCCTGCATGTCTCTGGTGCCTGTGGATGTCCTGTCCTTGTGACTGGTGCCCTCCTGTCGTGACACTCCCAGCTTCTGACAAATCACTATGAGCAGTGCTGGAAGTATTACTGCCTGCCTTCGGGATGGGGAAGCTATGGGCTAGCTGTGGAGGAGGAACTGCACCTCACTGAGAAGCTCTTCTGGGGGATTTTTGACTCCCTCTCCCACAAGGTAAAGACTACTTCCTGGGAAAACGGTGACCCCAGTGATTTAAGCATAGAAGAACTAACATCCATTTGCTTTCACTCTTTTCTATGGACTGCTAAGGACCTGACAAGCATATTATGCTAATTCTTAAGCCCCCTACCACCAGCTGCCCAGGATGCCCCATGCTCCAGAATAGGAACTACCTAATCGGCAGAGTAGTAGCTAAATAGCTCCAGACTTACTGAGCTAGCACAAGGGAGAGCAGCCACCAGAGCAAGTTCCAAAAGCACTTTCTGCTTCCAGTTCAATTACTTAACACTCTTGTTCTCCTCTGCAGAGTGTTATAGTCTGGTCCTATTTCCAGTACTTTCTGATTGAGAATGTGACCAGTTGCCTCACACTCTTTCTCCACCTTGCTGACCTGTGTCCCCTAAACTCTAAGTCAGAATAAAGCCCTCCTTCCTTCCTTCCTTCCTTCCTTCCTCCCTCCCTCCCTCCCTCCCTCCCTCCCTTCCTTCCTTCCTTCCTTCCTTCCTTCCTTCCTTTCTTACGTTACCTTTATCTGGGATTTAGGTCACAGCAGTGGATAAAATATTAATGCAGATTTCTACCCACCACTCTGGAACTTATAAGATTTTTGAAGTTCCCGCCCTGGTCATAGGTTGGGTCATTTCCCGTAACTATTCTTAGCAGGGAGGTTTATAACCCATTCTAGCCTAATGAAAATCATCTAGACCTTGAACATTCTTTAAATTCATTTGCAATGACATTGATTTAGACCTTTACAATTCTTCAACTTAAAGTGAATGGCAACTTGAGGGCTTTATAGATTGTCATTCCATCCTCCAAGAATTCTTTAGTTTTCTGTAGAGAGTACAGAGGTCAACCTGCCAAGTGCATGCTTTGTATCTGTATTTCTATTGGTGAGAGAATGTTTCTGTGTGACAGCCATGGTTCTGGTCTGTCTATTGAAGTACTCTGTTTTTCCTCACAGAAATATGACCTGGACCTTTTCCGAATGGCCCTGCCTTGTCTCAGTGCTATTGCTGGGGCCTTGCCACCAGACTATTTAGATACGAGAATCACAGCCACATTGGAGAAACAGGTCTCAGTGGATGCTGATGGAAACTTTGACCCCAAACCTATCAACACCATGAAGTAAGTGCAAGGCCACTTCTAAACTGTTTCTATATTTCCATGTAGTAGCCAATAAGTTTCTTTTAGACTATAGTAGAAACTTTCTTTTTTCCCTTTCCCTTCTGCCAGCCTTGCTCACCATCTCCTTTGATGCAACAAGTTACACCAGGAACAAGGTTTAGTCCATCCATGTCTGATTATATACTATGTTACTTATATCTCAGGCTTTCCAGAGGGGTTGGTTTAATATGTAAAAGAAACACACTCACAAAAATAAATGTTGTCTGAGGCATTACAAATTCCACCCTAATAAGTCAGTTTTTTTGACAAAAATCTTTGCTTTTTGCAGATCAGGCCTATACAGATATAATAACACCAAAACAACTCCATAGTAACAGCAGAGCCTTAACAAGACCTCAGTGGTAGCAGAACGTTTGTGGTCCTTTAAGAGAGTGGATCTGCTCCTTGCATACTAAATGACACTAGATCTTTGAAGTCACCC
The DNA here is from genome assembly GCA_030674055.1 of Rhabdomys pumilio. Classification (NCBI taxonomy): domain Eukaryota; kingdom Metazoa; phylum Chordata; class Mammalia; order Rodentia; family Muridae; genus Rhabdomys; species Rhabdomys pumilio. The sequence continues at coordinate 176,944,367 of JANHMN010000002.1, read as the reverse complement.
TATAGTAGTGCCTTAAAATTTCTTCCTGTGAGTATCTAAAATCCTTTACTGATGCTCAACAGACCAACAGATGCGCTCATCCAACTGCAGATTTAAGTCAATTTATCCTTGGGGCAAAATAATTGCTGTGTTAGATTTTAAGGCAACCTTCCCCAGTTCCAAGTATGTGCCCAGGAACAGACTGACTTCATCCCTGGGAACATTTTAATGAAGAGCACAAAACTCTTCAAAATGAACTTGGAAATAAGCACAATCCTGTATGATCCCCCCACCTGTGTTTGGTGACAGTGGTTCTCAAATAGGAGCCTAAACCTTTCCTAGGAGTGTCAGCTCTACTAAAGTATAAAATTCGTCATTGGGAAATTAAGTGCACATTCCACTGGAGGAGGCCTTGATTGAGGGGATGGTGAGAAACTGAATTGAGAATCCTTCTACGGGGAAGAAATAAAGAATGTGGTAAAAATGGAAGATTGGGCCAGGCAGTGGTGGTACTCGCCTTTAATCCCAGCACTTGGGAAGCAGAGGCCAAGATTTCTGAGTTCGGGGCCAGCCCAGTCTACAGAGTGAGTTCCAGGACAGCCAGGGCTACACAGAGAAACTCTGTCTCAAAAAACAAAACAAAACAAAAAAAAAAAAATGGGAGCTTGGGCAAGAAAAGAAAAAAGACACTGGCTTTAGAGAAGTTCACCATATAAAACCGTAATCACCCAAAAAGATGATAGCGTAAATGAAGTGAAGAGTGGGTGTTACACGTATTATCAGCATCGCCCTAGCAACTGTGTGCCAATGATGAGCAGCTCCATGGCATTTTGACAGCTCTTGTTGCTTCGAACAAACCTTAGGCATCAGTAAATTGAGTAATGTGAGAACAGCACTAGTCTTATCTCTCAAGCAAAGAAGCCCTGATTACCAAGACACAGGGTTATGACCAGAACCTAATAAAAAGCTCATGATCCAAGCCTCCCCAAGGACAATGACAACCATCAGCTGTCTCCGTTGGATGAATCACCTTGAGGTACCCTTGTCTCACTGAATTCAAGATTCAAGTGAATTTGAACCATCTAGTCATATACCTGACCTTGCTGGCCACGCACCTAACATCATATGCAATACCAGAAGACCATCTGATCGCAGGAAGATGAAGAATGGATAAAAGCTGCTGGGCAAACAGAAATGACAGGCATCTACCATATTTCCAAAATAGTAGTTGTAATAAGTCACTAATTCAAAATGATAGACAACCAGTATTTTGTAACATCTGACCTACTAGCTACACAATCTGTTGTTCTCAGACCGGATCTATAGGAAGACAAGATACTCATTGACTCAGACCAGAGCTGGCTCTGAAAGCACAGTGAAGCTAGGAGAGCCCAGAACAGCTGAAGGAAGGCTACCTATGTGCAGATGACTCTGCAGAGAAACCCTGTGGTCAGACCTGGGTGGGTGCCTGAAGCACAACACCAGCCCTGCCACCTTGCTCAGTAGTGTCACTGTGTCTAAAGTAACTTAAGCTATGAGATTGGCTGTTAGAAAATCCCGTGAGTGACACAAATTGCTACTTCAACCTGCCTTCTACCAAGTCTAGCTAAAATGCTTACAGAGCCTATAATGGTTTTTTCTCAATTCACAGTTTTTCCCTGCCTGAAAAATTGGAGTACATTGTCACCAAGTATGCTGAGCATTCTCATGATAAATGGGCTTGTGACAAGGTAGGGATTATCAGACGATTGGCAATTGTCAGGGGAGTGGGGGGAGAACATTATTGGGTGTGATCCTGGAAATCTGCCTGATTTGTCTAAGTGACAGAGTCTCCATGCCAAGAGCATTCATTATTTCTGGGCAGCGATTTCCCAGGGCTGGTAGAGGTCAGAGAAAGAGGCAGCGGCAGCTGCTGGTGCTGTGTTTGTTGTGTTCAAGAAAATGAACAATTCTGTAAGTGTCAATAGCTTTCTTATCATTGCATTGCCTAGAGTTTATGCCCAAACACATTCTTGTGTGTGTTTAACACAGATGCTTCACTGGGTGGGAAGCTTGTTATTTAATTTTTTTTTAACTCACTGCTAGAAAAGAACAAGTAAAATTGAAGGCCTCACTCTTCTGTTTGCTTAGGAAGCTGAACTGTATTCCAGGAAGGCCACTGAGGGTCTTCCTTTAGTAGGGGCTGTTAGAACTTCTAGGCACTTGGTACATCTGCTGTTAACACTCCTTCCACATGAAGTTAGGCTGCTTGATAAGTTTAATTGATGTGCCAAAACCATGCTGGATTAGAGTGGGCAGCTATTGAAGGATGAGACCATTGCCCAGCCTGCAGCAGTGGACACATTTTTAAAGCAGGGCCATAGAAAGTCATCTCCCTATGGTATACTCACAGATAAAAGGAAACCATGAGCCAGCATCTCAGTTCTGTGTGGATCTGTGCTCATCTCTAATCCTCTCAAGTGTTCCTACTTACAGTGATGACAACAACCACTGAACTGTAGAATAAGCTGTACCTCATGATTTTAGACCAAGATTGGCAAGCCTCTCCTGTGTAAAGGTAGTGGAAATAATCAAATAATCTATAATGAAATGGGTAATGAACATTTACGGTACTGTGGGTCAGACAGCCTTCATGGCAATGACTCATTTCCACTGTTACAGCACAGAAGTAGCCACAGACAAAACACTGACAGTAGAAGAGGGCCTGTGTGCCAATAAAACTTTATTTAGGAAAACACAAAAACAAAACAAAAATAGGCTGTCACCTGGACTTTCTTACTCTAGAGTGTATGTGTTTTCTAATTTCTTCTCAATGTGGCTACTTGTTCAAACCATGGATTAAGGAGAAGCAGTGTTTTGACGAATCCACAGCCATAGTTAGTCCATCTCCAAGTTGTATGGATTTTATCCCTTTGACTCTTTATGAATTTCTGCAGCACCCACTGACTTCAGTCCCAGCTGCTATCATCTCTGTCCCCAGCCACCTGGCTGATCACCTGGTAGTCACCAGGTGATCACCAGGCTGGCCTCCTCATGTACATTTATCGTCTCCAGCCTTTTCTTCACACCACAAACAAGTAATAGTTCCAATATGCATATTTGGTCACATGATATTAGTGGTTTTCCTGTCCAGCCTTTGTCCTATCTTAAAATTCTTTAACAAGTTCTGGTTCTTCTTAAAACAAAGGTCAAAATTCCCAAGTAACCTAGTAGAGCTGCCCTGTCTGACTCTCAGTGAGATCTCCCTTTTGTGTCCATCCGTCAGTCACTCCCTGTACTTTTAGACCCTCTGCCACACAATTTGTCTACAAACACTTCCCTGATGGGCAAGGTAGTCACTTGCCATCCCTACCTCACCCTGCACCTGTCGATTTAAGTATTCATTCGTAGGCTGATACTCTCCAAGATTTCTTATATATTGGTCATCTTAGTACCTTTTTCTCTTCCTTCACAGGATTTTTAAGTTATTTTATATGAATATATTAATTTATAACAGTTCCACATTTGTACATTTAGTCCAGTTATCACTAACATATCTACTAGTGTTTGATTAGTTTGATTAGTTTCACTCCCTGACACCAGTATGAGGGTTCATGAGGGTGAGGATATATGTTCAACATTGCCCAGTGGTGCTGGTTATCCAATTAGAGAAGAATATTTCCCCCTGACCTCAAGAACCTCTTCCTGGGGCTCAGTAGTTAAAAGTGTTTATTGCTCTTACAGAGGTCCTAAATACACTTCCAGTACCCACATCAGGTAGCTCACAACTGCCTATAACTCAAGCTTTGGGCATTACATCACCCTCTTGTGGCCTCTGAGGACACTGAACTCACACGCACTCACACATATACACATAATTAAAAATTCTAAAGTATCGTTCTTTCTATGGGAGAAATAAAATTATCCAGCCACAGTGGTACAGTTATACAGTTCTATGATTGACATAAGCACAGGGTTAGAACACATAGGAGTACCAAATACCACAGTTGATGTCCAGAGAGGCCATATAGAGTGGTAACATTACAGCCTATTATAAAAGATGGATTCATTGCAGGGGACTAATGAGTTTATTGCTGAGTCAGCACATGCAGACCAAGTGAGTCAAGAGAGAATTTATCAGCATTGGAGAATCATAGAGCTAGAACATGCAGTAGAGTGTGGAAGAGGGTAGGAGACAAATGTAGAAAGATTTACAGATTTAGAAGTCATCTGAGAGTTTCCATTTTTCCCATGGTGAAAAGTGGCGATAAGAAATCATAAAAGAGTAGAATTCTCTAGCAGAACAATTTTGGTGAACATCACCTAATAGTAAAAAATTAATCCATGAATAGGTGACAGATTAGGAGCAGGGACAGTGCTTAGGAAGCTATTGGAGTCCTCTAGGTGAGCTCAATACTAAGAAGGAAGCCAGCCCGAGAGGTGGGCGAAGGAGTGGGCCTAGGAGGCAGAGAGATATAAGGTATGCAGTGAGGTAAACAAGGACCCCTGGTAGAGCATTGAAGACTGAGCAGGAGCTCAAGAGGGGTCAAGGAACCCAACAGAATGGGCCATTTAAAGAAGTAACTGCTAGGTCCTGCTTAGACACACTACTAAACACATCAAGCAGGGATCATAGTGTTTGGAAATTAGGGGTCAGCTCTTCTCTAGAAATACTGATTTAACATCAGTCATCAGGGATAACTAAAACCACAGACCTAGATAGAGTCGCCAGGAATAATGTGTCTCTTGGAAAGGGATGGAAACTTGGGAAACATGCATGACTCATTCCTGGAACTAAGGCAGGGTATCGAAAAGCTACATGTAACATTTGACAAACAAGCAGAGGTAGAGATTGAGAATGGAATGAGTAGCTAGTGTTTGGGTTTTGAGGCTGTGGAAGTCAGGGGCTCCTACTTAGCACTATATCCATGGTGCCTAGGACTCCTTCTGAAGAAGGTGTCCTCCAGTGGTGCTTTACTGTCTTAAGTCTCCTAAAAAGCATGCACTGCTGTGATTGTGCCAAGCAGACCCCTCTACAGGGCAGGTGGTAGAACTGGTCCCCCCTGAGTCCTACCTACTAATCTTACTGTGAGTTTGACACACTGTTCTCAGTGTTTGCTGAAACAGCCTTCTAAGTGACCCTAAAACTTAACAAGCAAATAAGTGAAGAGGACAGTAGCTGGAACAAGATGGAATACAGGAGCAGAGGTCAGAATTCAGGAGGCACAGACTTGACAGCCTGAAAGGATCAGTTAGACACTTGCTAAGGGACTTCTTAATCTCTGTCATGATCCATTATGCTACTTGAGAAAACAGGCAGAGATCTGGGTCATCTAGCTGGTTCTTTGTTTGAACTGAGAACTTTCTACAGAGTCACAGTGGATGGAAATATGGGATTTCTCTGGATGAAAATGTGAAGACCCACCCACTAATAAGGCCCTTCAAGACATTAACAGAAAAGGTAAGAGACAAGATTTATAACCATGTGGCTGTGTTATGGCCTTCCTTCAGGATTATATCAGACAATCAGTCCCTCTTACAATCCTTAGCATGTTCTATGAACTGGCAAACTGGCCCTGTGCTTGCCACTTCCCAAGCCCCTACTTTCTATTTTTTGGCTCTGAGAAATCACAAGTGAAAGAAGCCCTACTTAGTCCTTACAGGTGGCCCAAAATGTGTTCCTCCTTCAACTGACCTACAAAGAACTATTAAGACTATTAAGTTAAACTATTAAGCTGTTGATTCAGGATGAAGAAATTGCTAGAAAGATTTAGACCGAAGAGAAGTCTGCTATGTGGAATATAGAAAGTTCCAGTAGAAGTAGAAATGGGTCCCTTGTTCTTCCTTCCTTCCTTCCTTCCTTCCTTCCTTCCTTCCTTTCTTTATTTCTTTATTTCTCTCTTTCTTTCCAATTAAGTATATGTTCATCCCATCTCTGAATTCCAGTCTTACAATCAGTAAGCATTCTTTGTAACCTTAAGTTTAGTGTCATATGTAAGGGATGACGTATATATCTTTAAGTGTTGATCATTCATTAAATTGGGCATCCATCAAAAAAATTCTAAGAAGCCCTGTTTCTCAGGATCAAGGCAGAACATAGTGTAAATGCAGTTTAACAATGTTCCATCTTAAACATAAGACACAACAAGTATTTTCTTTGTCATTCACTTCTTTATAAACTGTAGATAATGTCATTGATAATATTGGTTCATTTCCCCTAATAAAAAAGACTGCAGGCTTGGGATTCTATATTTAAATGTATCAAAAAGGTTGTGCATTTTATTCAAGATGCTATTCATGACATTTTGACTTTGTGAGGAAAGGACGGAACAAATTATCTCCTCTGTGTGCTGTGGGGAGAAGGGTCGAGCATGGCTCTTCTGTACACACTTCCTCTAGGAGAAGGAAATTTATCGCTGGCCTGCCAGAGAGTCCCTGAAAACCATGCTGGCCGTGGGCTGGACAGTGGAAAGGACCAAAGAAGGAGAAGCTTTAGTTCAACAAAGAGAGAATGAGAAACTTCGATGTGTGTCCCAGACCAACCAGGTATGACTGCCACACCCAGTAACCAACACTTGGCCAACAGAAGCCATGATGAATCTAGTAAAGCTCTCGCTGGGGTATGATGATGGGACCACCTAAGGTGGATGGTGGGGTTTGAGACAGTCAAGTGTTTGTGGAGGCTGATGGGAAGAAGGAAAACAATGGCAAACCTAGTAACTCTGGCTCTTTTGTCCTAGGGCAACAGCTACAGCCCTGCCCCTCTGGATCTCTCAAATGTTGTGCTGTCCAGGGAGCTTCAGGTCAGTGCCAACCTAGATGCAGAATGTCGGTGCTTTCTAAACCTTTCCAGTACAGGGCATGTTACCCTCTGAAGAGTTAAAGGAGGAAAGCAGGGACTGTGCCTAGAACATATCACAACTATGATATTAAACCTAAAGAGGACTGTGGTATGCCTAGGCTGTCCGGGAAACACCAGGGAATTAACCAGTCATCTAAGAAGGGGAAGCTGTGCTTCCAAGAGTACCATAAAGAGTAATGACTCCGTAAAACAAAGAATAGACAGCAAGGTCTTCACATCCAGACTCCCAGAATAAAATAAGAGAAATTTGGCGCAATGCAGCACCTAGATGGCAATGTTTGCCTGGTCCTTGTTAATCTCAGAAGTCATAAGGACATCCTACATGTGCCACGGTGGATGTGCTCAGGTTCCCCACAATGATCCAAGAAAGCAATCATTGTAGAACCCAGAGCTATAAAGCCAAAAAGATGTACCTACAAGCTTCGAGGTACTTCTCTCCGCTCCTTCCTTCCTGCACATATTGCTTTCTGTGGCCTCTGCTTTAGTCTGGGGATGAAGCCAATGGACCAGACCTTTGGGTCTTAAGGGGAGTTTTTGTTTCGTTTTGTTTTTCTGCAAAAAGCATCCTTTGCTCTATGTCAAAGCTGTATAAGCCTCATGGAAAGATTCATTCTATTTGATAAATCTCATTGACGGTAGTTTTTAGCAAGATATGATTTTTTTTAAAAAAATCTGTTGAGGTAAAGATTCTCATAGATTCTTGGCTTTGGCTTGATGTCTACCCAGCTCCCTTTCTTGGATAAGAAGCATGATACTAAGCTAAATGAGATACTGGTAATGTGCAGCTTTGGCAGGAATGTGTGTTTCTCATGAATGCGCTCAACTGCCGGGATAATAAGTTGCAAAGAAAGGGCAGAATCTGAAATCCTTTTCTGTGTTTGGGATGACAAAAAGCTAATGAGGGGTGTCACACAGACAAATTAATAAAGGTAGGCCTCCAATAGCAGGTGGATAGCATCTGGTGGGGCTGTTCCAGAACCAGGAAAATATGAAGCCATTTTTCTTGCTTACTTTCTCTCTTATGTCTCTGGGGTGGGGCACAGGGAATGGTGGAGGTGGTAGCTGAGAACTATCACAATATCTGGGCCAAGAAGAAGAAGCTGGAGCTGGAAAGCAAAGGTGAGCTTGTTTAGTGGCATGCCATGGGGAGAGTGAGTGGGTGGTGGTGGCTACATTTTCCCAGAAGTACAAGAAAAACATTGTTTGTGATTATCTCTCATCTTACTTCAGGTGGTGGCAGTCACCCTCTTTTGGTACCATATGATACTTTGACTGCCAAGGAAAAGTTCAGAGACCGAGAGAAAGCACAGGATCTGTTCAAATTCCTCCAGGTGAATGGCATTCTAGTTTCTAGGTAAGTCATCTTCCATGTGGTATTAGTGGGGCAGAGGTGATGTGAGTTTGATCTCCCCATTGGGTACTTAATCACCCAGCTACAAAAACCATTAGATTAAAGACAGTGCTGGAAACTTTTGAATGGACTTATAATGAATGCAAGTATATGCACTCACAAACATTATGTCATAGGTCAAAGCTTTTTCTTAATATATTCTTCAGCAATTGGAATGATAAACCATAGTCATAATACACCCAGGAAGCTTTAGAATTTAGCTGCCTTTAAAGAGAAATAAGAATTTGAGGCACAAGCAAAACAAGGTTTGATATGCTAGATTATGTTTTAGATTTCTCCCCTAGGCCTTACTTATCCTTAATTCAAAACTGTATCTATGAATTTGCAGCTGACAATCTTTGTAAAATAGCCACTTGGTTTTTCACAGAACCAACAGCTCTTCCACACTTTGATCTGACTGTTTTGTAGTTTGTTAAACTCTACAATAATAATAACAGCAAGCACAACCAACTGAAGCAGCCTCTGAGGCACAGAAACTGACTCTTCTGAAGCCACAGCTTCCCTAGAGGGAGGGAACACACGGAGATGTCCTAAGACATCCTACACACATTGATGAATGTTTTCTATCAAGCTGGCTTGGACTACCTAAGTCTTTAATCAGATGTCTGTGGAGAGCTCCAGAGCATTGTGCTTGCCAATTTCTTTGTAGGAAAAAAAAAAAAAAGTAGAGATCCTGCTCTGATATACCCATTCCTCTTCAAAGAAATAGTTGCCAAGCAAGATATCCCCCGCTTTAATTTCCTATAGATTTTTTTCTAGCTAATGCCAACTAAATAAAAACTATACAAATATTTCTATTGTAGTTCATAGAAAGAAAATTACAAAGCTTATTTGCCACATTGTCTGGTAGGAAAGGTTATGCTGCAGGAGACAGCCTCCAGGGAAGCTTTTGAGAAAGACTCCCTGCCTTGCTTTAATCCTCTTTCTAACACTAAGAAGAATGTGGAATGTAATTTGTTGATAAAATTCCTTGCTCGAAGAAAAGAAAATTTCTCCTTTACTATAACCAAAAGAGGGAGAGAAGGGAACTAGGAGCAGTAGCCAAAAGGGTAAAAGACCAAAAAGGAAAAAAAAAAACAAAAAAAAAGACCAGGGCAGTTTACATAAGGAAGAGCCTCTGGGGGAAAGACAACCCAGCCTCTGGGCTGGAGAGTTTCAGGTAGAGGGTATGGTAAACATACCCTGTAACAGGTAGGCACTGAGGGATGCTGGGAGAACCTGGAGGCCAGATCTGCTTTGATATGTTAGTAGGCACCTCAGCCCTTTGTCCCAGGTTTGAAACTTAACAGTAACGTATTGCTTCTATCATTCCACATAATGTATATTTTGTTCATGTCTATTTACAGCTAGCATCAGGCCCAACATATGAGTAGTATTTGTCATCTTCTCTGACTTCCAACTCAGTATCTTTTAGTAATAATTATAAAGATCTCTCTGAAGACTCTGCTGAGAAATTACTTTAGCAAAAGTGTTGTGTGCACACATAGTGCATGAGCCAATCAGTCAGATGACGAGCCACTAAGAACAACTAACCGTCAACACTGAAAATTAGATTCAGCAACATGGGGAGGATGGGTGATACACCAAAGTCACGTGGTTTTCTCTGCCACTTCTGGCGGTTGGTCTCTGTTCTATCTAGAGGTATGAAGGATATGGAGCTGGATGCCTCCTCCATGGAAAAGAGATTTGCCTACAAGTTTTTGAAGAAGATCCTCAAGTATGTTGACTCTGCTCAAGAGTTTATTGCTCACTTGGGTAAGTATAGCTGCAAAGGCCAGAAAGAATTGATTAGAAAGAATGATCTAATTATGAGTGATCTTTTCTTCTTTTTTGTTTTTTAAAGATTTATTTATTTATTTTATATGTAGCTGTCTTCAGGCACAGCAGAAGAGGGCATTCGATCCCGTTACAGATAGTTGTGAGCCACCATGTGGTTGCTGGGAATTGAACTCAGGACCTCTGAAAGAGCAGCCAGTGCTCCTAACTACTGAGCCATCCCTCCAGGCACTCTTATGTCACTGTTGTTTATGATCCACAGAGACATATCATTTGGGTGGAGAATAGTGGATGAGATTTATCCCCCTCCCCATCACCTAGTTTAATTCCTTGGCTTCCCTGCTGGATTTGATCAGCTCTTGTGTTGTTTTATAAAGGATCTCATCCTATTAACTTTTGCCACACTTTGTGGCTATAAGCATCACTGAAGATGCTTCAGAAAAGGGTGTAGGGAGACAGCTGTGAGAGAGTTGACATGACACATACCCAGCACCGACTCAACGTGCTTTGTAAGATGTTATCTCATGAAAGCATCTAGACTTGCACCTTGTCTTTTCTCAAAGCTGCTCTGCTTCTAAAAATACTGTGGTTGTTCATTTGTTTGTTTGTTTGTTTGTTTGTTTTCTCTGACCAAAGTTTCTGACTGCTGTCTTTGTAGAAGCCATTGTCAGCAGTGGGAAAACAGAAAAGTCTCCCCATGACCAGGAGATCAAATTCTTTGCCAAAGTAAGTATTTCTCCTTCACTCAGGATCTACTACTGGATTTAAAGGGGTCCATCAAAGAGGTTTAAAACTCCAAAAGCTTTCAGTGAGACAGAGGTGAATCTCCTTGCTGTAGAACAGACCCAGAGTGAGTAGGAGTTCCGAGGAAGTATGCAGCCTGCTCAGCTCCACACTGTAGCTTAGGGATCCTCCGCCTTGTTCTGCAGTGTGCTTCTTGTTCGTGTGCTCCAAACAAGCTCAACTCTACTGCACCTGTGGGACACTGACATGTAAAGCAAAGAGAGGGGCAAGCAAGCTGTTACTTTCCTGACATTCTAACCTAGTGCCACCAGTGAGACATTTTAATTTACTCCATCTACAAAGGAAACTAGGAACAGTGGCCCTATGTCTCACTAAAATCAGCTGTCCTGTTGCTGAAAAGGAAAGAATGCATTTGGGTACCAATGAATCTTGTCCATAAAACCCTGCTCAGAGGGACCAAGTGCCTTTCAATATCTTTGCCATCAGAAGCAGAGACAGAGGCTTACACTGAGGGCTCAGCCATGCCTTGAGTGTGGGTGTTGATGCAATGGCCAAGAACTAAGTCTGAGTTTCCCAGATATTGCCTTGAAATTGGGTCGTTATGGAAATTTATTTGTGCCTTTATTTTGTCAATGGTCTTTTCTTTTGCATAACTCCAACACCTCTTGTTAGTAGCACAGAAAATAGTAGTAAGTGGTGGTGGTGGTGGTGGTGGTGGTGGTGGTGGTGGTGGTGGTGGTGGTGGTGATGGTGGTGATGGTGGTGGTGGTGGTGGTAGTAGTGGTAGTAGTGGCAGTAATGCAAAGTGAGACCAAGAGTAGAATTTCCTGGAAATCCACAGGCAATGTTGAGATACCTTTGCTCACCGAGAATGAATTCTTTAAGGAACTGGCAGATAGACTTCAATCAGCTACTTTAAAAGTGATGTTTGATGGTTTCCAGGTTCTCCTCCCCTTGGTTGACCAGTACTTCACCAACCACCGCCTTTACTTCCTGTCCTCTCCTCTGAAGCCACTTAGCAGCAGTGGGTATGCTTCCCATAAAGAGAAGGAAATGGTGGCCAGGTAAGCCTGTGAAATCAAGAGAGGGCCACTGTGGTAGTCAACTTTGAGTTACTGTAACAAAATGCCTGAGAGACGTAAAGCTAAACGGTTTCTTTAGCTCATAGTTCTGAAGTTTAAATCCAATAGACACCTTTCTTTGATCCCATGGTAGGGAATTCAGATGGCAGTGATGAGGAGCTCACTGTGAGGCAAACTGCTCACCTCATGGCCAGAAGGCAAAAATGATAGGCTTCTAAGACCTCCTTAAGGGCATGTCCCATTGACCCAAATCTCCCACTCAGCTCCATCCTCCAAGCATCCTTAACCTCTTAGCAGCAGTATCCTAGAGATAGCTTCTTACACACAGGCCCTAGAAGTATACTTATTCAAACTGCTGTTCTCAGTGCTAATGTGGTATATTTAGGACATCAGCTACCTGGGAACTAAATGACAAGTTCTTTGTGGAAATGATGCATAACATGATGATTAGTAATTCAGAGCCTTGATTAGTATCTTGATTTGAAAATTTTTATGTTTGTATATGTCTTGGTGATTTCAGAAACAAAGGGAATTGCACTGTTTGGAGTGTTCATGAGACCTGTGAAAAACGTATATACACAGGTTAATTACCATGAAATAATGTTGTGAAAGAGGGCCAAGGTCCTTCTGAAACTTGAAAATTAACATGAAACACTAAAGCACACGCTGCTTTCAGTCACCTCCTTATCAAGCTTGCAAGATTAAATTTTTAAAACTCAGATCTTATAAGTTCTAGTGTGAACAATCTGAGATTTGAAAGCTGGAACTACAAGATTTGATAAGTGTTGATTCAAAAGTATCATACCCAGAGCTGAAGTGGTAGCTCATTGGGTAAGGGTACTAGCTGCCTGTGATAGTTTGCATATGCTCAGCCCAGGGAATGGCACTATTAGAAGATGTGGCACTGTTTGAGTAGGTGTGGCCCTATTGGAGTGGGTATGTCATTGTGGGTGTGGGCTTTGAGATCCTCATCCTAGCTTCCTGGAAGCCAGTCTTCCATTAGCAGCCTTCAGATGAAGATGTAGAACTCTCAGCTCTGCCTGCACCATGCCTGCCTAGATGCTGCCATGCTCCCACTTTGTTGATAATGGACTGAACCTGTGAACCTGTAAGCCAGCCCCAATTAAATGTTGTCATTTATAAGATGTGCCTTGGCCAGATGTCTGTCCACAGCAGTAAAACCCTAACTAAGACATTGCTCAAGCGTGAGTAATGGAGTTTGGACCTTTACACTTAAATAAAAAGCTGAATGTGGCTGCATGTGCACCTGTAGTTCAGGCGCTATAGGGAGTTAAGACAGGAGAATCACTGGAGCTTGGTGGCCACCAACCTAGCTTCACAGTTAGTGAGATGTGTCTACAGGAATAAGGTAGAGAGTAATTAAACACCAGACATCATCCTCTGGCTGCTAGATGCATAGGCGTGCATGTGCGCGTGCACACAAACAGACACACACACACTAGCCTAACACTCCTCTAGGCATAAAGTAGAAGTTTCTTCACAGACATCAACACAGGGGAACCTTCATAATGAGGCTGAAAGATGCTGTCTAGCATGCTTCAGATTCTCCCTGTTTGGTCCATAAAAGGCCACGTATGGATTAAACTTCTAAATAGCAAAGATCTACAGAGGGTAGTGAAAGCCTAAATCCTCTCCATTGACAGTGAACGTGCACATCATACTGGGTAAGGGCTCAGCCGTTAACTATCACACTCTTTGGGAGTATATCCAGCTTGAAAATTTGCCTAACATTTATTAAACACTGCATGAAACAGGCACTGAAATTAATTTTTCATATACAAGAGTTATTCCCCACCTGAATAAGTGTGCCACTTACACATGCCACTTCTGTGCTGGTCACCTAGTCACACTTAAGACAGAAGAAACCCCATCCTGCCAGAACAGGATACTTTGGAGCCAGGTACTGATCCCAAGTTCTTATGCTTTTAGGTTGAACTAGTGTGTACCTTAAGTAGCTAGGGAAATGAAGGGCCATGCAAGACATTCAGATAATCCAACAGAGGGCAGGTGTGACTGTTTTCTTCATCTGTTGATCTTAGACTATTAATTCATGGAAATGTAACATTTGTTCAACCAGGCACCATTTGTCATGGCTGGAATACAACCGAGAGCTCATCAGCCTTGCAAATAGCTTCCAAATCCATCTGTGAGCTGATCTCCCACAGAAGCAGTTGTGTTTGCACTGAGCATGTTCAACCTAGCAGACTCTCTTCTTCTTCCCTGCCTTCTTTTCTTCTACTCTTTTTTTCTTTGTTTTTTGTTTGTTTGCTTGCTTGCTTGCTTGCCTGTTTATTTGTTTAAAGGACTAGAGTCTCTGGTTCATTTGTTTCATGTGTCTTGCTATGTAGCCCTGACTGGTCTAGAATTTATTGTGTAAGCCAGATGGGCCCCCAGCTCACAAAAATCTGCCTGCTTCTGCCTCCAAAATTCTAGGATTAAAGGTTCAGCTCTATAGCTAATCCCCGGCTAGTCTGAAACTAGCAATTTTCTTCTCTTTTGTCTCTGACATGTACCAGATGCCTTTTTATTAAATCTTTCAATCTCGGTCTATCTTATTTTATATATATGTTCATTTATTTTTAATTTTATCAATATAAGTATTTTACCTGCATGCATGTGAATCTTGTGTACTTAAAAAAAAACATATTCACTTTGCATCCAGCTTACTGCCTCCCTCCGGGTCATCCCTCCCACAGTCCTTCCCCCATCTCTCTTCCTCTTCTCTTCTGAGTGGGTGGATTCCCTCTTGGGTATCTCCCCACTCTGGCACTTCAAGTCTCTGCAAGGCTAGATACATCCTCTCCCACTGAGGCCAGACAAGGCAGCCCAGCCAGAAGAACATATCCCACATACAGGCAACAGCTTTGGGATAGCCCCTGTTCTAGTTGTTAGGGACCCACATGAAAACCAAGATGCCTATCTGTTGCATGTGTGCAAGGAGGCCTAGCTCCAGCCCATATTCATTCTTTGGTTGGTGGTTCAGTCTCTGAGAGCCCCAAGGGTCCAGGTTGGTTGGTTCTGTTGGTCTTCCTGTGAAGTTCTTATCCCCTTAGGGGGTGCAATCATTCCTCCTATTTTTCAATAAGAGTCCCCAAGCTCCATCCACTGTTTGGCTGTGGGTGTATACTTCTGTCTGAGTCAGTTGGTGAGTCAAGCCTTTCAGAGGACAGCCATGCTAGATTCCTGTCTGTAAGCACAACAATAGTGCTTCCCCATGGGATGGATCTCAAGTTGGGCCAGTTAATTTGTTGGTCATTCCCTCACTCTCTGCTCCATCCCCAATCTCTGCATTTCTTGTGGACAGAGTTTTGGGTCAACCATTTTATGGGTTGGTTGGTGTCCCTATCACTCTATCAGGGTTCCTCCCCAGACTCCATATACCCAATGCTATGAGTTACAGCCAAAGACACCCCCATTGATTCTTAGGTACCTCCCCTATCCCAGGTCTATGTATCTTCCTAAAGATGCCAACCTAGCTTCTTTCCCCCACATCAATTGCAGATTTCCATTCTCATGGCCATCTGGCCATTCCTCCTGCCCCTCCCAACTCTGACTGAAAAACCCCCACTCTCCTCCCAATCCCCTCTCTCCCAGCCAGTTTCTTCCCTTCATCTGCCTTCCATGACCATTCCATTCCCCCTTCCAAGTGATGTTCAAGCATCCTTGCTTGTGCCCTCCTTCCTGTCCAGCCTCCTTGGGTCTGTGGAGTATAGCATGGGCATCCTGTATTTTATGGCCAATACCCACTTATATATGAATACATATTGTGTATGTCCTTTTGGGACTAGGTTACTTCACTCAGGATAATATTCTCAAGATTCATCCATTTGCCTGCAAAATTCATAATGCTTTTTTTAAAATAACTGAATAGTATTCCATTGTGTAGATGTACCACATATTGTTTATTCATTCTTCAGTTGAGGGACATCTAAGTTGTTTCCAGTTTCTGGCTATTATAAATAAAACTGCTATGAAGATAGTTGAGCAAGTGTCTTTGTGGGATCTTGGAGCATCATTTGGGTATATGGTCAGGAGTGGAATAGGTGAGTCTTGAGGTAGAACTTGAGTTTTCTAAGAAACTGCCAAATTGATTTCCAAAGTGGTTGTACAAGTTTGTACTCCCACCAGAAATGGAGGAGTGTTCCCCTTTCTCCACATCATTGCCAACATGTGCTATCACTTGAGTTTTTGATACTAGCCATTCTGACCTGTGTAAGATAGAGTCTCATAGTTGTTTTGGTTTGTATTTCCCTGATGACTAAGGATTTTAAACATTTCTTTAAGTATTTCTTGGCCATTCGAGATTCCTCTCTGTTTAGCTCTGTGCTCCATTTTTTAATTGGGTTATTTGGGTTGTTGATGTTTAACTTCTTGAGTTCTTTATAAATTTGAATATTAGCCCTCTGTCACATGTAGGTTTGGTGAAGATGCAGGCTGATATTTTGTCCTATTGACAGTGTCCTTTGCCTTACAGAAGCTTTGTAGTTTCATGAGGTCCTATTTATCAATTGTTGATCTTAGAGCCTGAGCCATTGATGTTCTGTTCAGGAAATTATCTCCTGTACCAATGTGTTCAAGGGTATTTCCCACTTTCTCTTCTATGAGATTTAGTGTATCAGGTTTTATGTTGAGGTCCTTGATCCACTTGGACTTGAGTTTTGTGCAGGTGATAAATATGGATCTATTTTCATTCTTCTACATACAGACAGCCAGTTAGACCAGCAGCATTTATTGAAGATGCTTTCTTTTTTCCATTGTATGATTTTGGCTTCTTTATCAAAAATCAAGTGTCCATAGTGTGTGGGTTTATTTCTGAGTATTCTATCCAATTCCAGTAGTACTGCTTAATGGCAAGGATGGTAATTCCTCCCAAGGTTCTTTTATTGTTCAGAATAGTTTTGGCCATCCTCAGCTTATTGTTTTTTTTCCATATGAAGTTAAGAATTGCTCTTTCAATGTCTATAAAAATTTGTGTTGGAATTTTGATCTGCAGATTGCTTTTGGTAAGATGGCCATTTTTACTGTTAATCCTACCTATCCACGAACATGGGAGAACTTTCCATCTTCTGATATCTTCTTCAGTTTCTTTCTTCAGCAACTTTAAGTTCTTGTCATACAGATCTTTCACTTGCTTGGTTAGAATTGCACCATGATATTTTATGTTCCTCATGGCTATTGTAAAGTGTGTTGTTTTCCAAATTTCTTTCTTAGCCAGTTTATCACTTGTATGAAGGAGGACTACTGAATTCTTTAAGCTAAATTTGTATCCAGCCACTTTTCTCAAGTTGTTTGTGAGCTGTAAGAGTTCTCTGGTAGAATCTTTGGGGTTGCTATGTATACTATCATATCACCCAAAATTAGCAATACTTTTACTTCTTTCTTTCCAATTTGTACCCCCTTGATTTCCTTTACTTGTCTTATTTCTCTGGCTAGAACTTCAAGTACTATGCTGAATAGGGAGAGAGTGCGCAACCTTGTCTTGTCTCTGACTTTAATGGAATTGCTTTACATTTCTCTCCATTTACCTTGATGTTGGCTTGCTGTATATAGTTTTGATTATGTTTAAGTATGTGCCTTTTATCCCTGATCTCTCTAAAAGCCTTTAACATTAAGGGGTGTTGAAGTTTGTCAAAGGCTTTTTCAGCATCTAATGAGATGATCATGTGATATTTTTTCCTTCAGTTTGTATATATAATGAATTATGTTGATGGGCCTTTGTATACTGAACTATCCCTGCATTCCTAGGATGATGCCTACTTGATCACTGAACATGATGTTTTTGATGTGTTCCTGGACTTAGTTTGCAAGTATTTTATTGAATATTTCTGCATCAATATTCATAAGAGTAATTGGTCTTAAGTTTTCTTTTATTGAATCTTTGTGTGATTTAGATATCAAGGTAACTGTGGCCTCATAGAATGAGTTTGACAGTGTTCCTTCTGTTTCTCTTTTGTGGAATAGTTCATATAATCTCCTCCCAAAAGTATCACCCACATGTGGACTGCTGTCACAGTGACCCTGGGTGTGCTCAATTGACAGCATGCTCCAAAACATCTACAGGGCTCTCCTTCCTAGCTGCACAAGGCCTTCCTAACTACAATCTATGAAGTATAGTTTAACCTGCACAGGGCTCCATGGTAAAAAGTGTAAGTGGAACATAGATGTCACAAATACAAACAACAACAATCATGATGATGATGATGATGATGATGATGATGATGATGATGATGGTGATGGTGATGGTGATGGTGATGGTGATGGTGATGGTGATGGTGGTGGTGGTGGTGGTGGTGGTGGTTGTGGTGGTGGTGGTAGCAGCTTCCTAGTTCCCAAGGACTCAACTAAGGCAGACCATAGACTAATAAAAGATAACAACAAAAATGTACTTCTTAAAATGTTTTCGTGTTTAACAGACTCCTATTCCCTATTCTAATCATTAACACTTTTCCTAATCCCAACATTTTTCCACCTTCCAACTAAAGCTTGAAGGCTACAAAATAGTTTGCAGTTCCATGCTGCTTTTCACAATCTTTATCTTTTTTTCCCATGTTCCATGAATGACCATTTTAACACATAGTGTTTATCACCAAGGCAAGTTTGCACAGGACCACTGGAAAATACTATTCTTATTACAGAGGAATGGTTTTTGAGTAGAATGGAGCTGCCTGCAAGGAACCTTTCATGATTCTCCACCAAGGCAGTGTAACCCACATTGTTTTCCTCAGTGTGGTTCCAAGGACTCACTCTTCCAGAGGATGTGGCACACCCTTCTAAAGCACCAACCTATGTATTGCTTCACATGTGAGGGGTGGGAGAGTGTGAAAAAAATCACTTCTTGAGTCTTTATGGCTGTCTGAATCACAACCTTTTCTGATTTAGCCTATTCTGCAAGCTGGCCGCTCTCGTGAGACACAGAATTTCCCTCTTCGGTAAGTAAAAGGAAGAGTTGCTAAAGACAGCACTTCTTCCTGTAATTACCTTGAGCCTTCATTTATGGCTCCCTTAGAAAACCTGCACCTTGAGACTAAGGTGTCACCTAAATTTTCCATAGAAAATTGGTCTGAAGCATGATTAATGACCTCTCTACCTCTTTAACAGTTCAGATTTTCCACACCAATGAATGTTTTAAGCTCTGCCTGTGACATCCATCATGAAGCAGAGGCTCTGTCAGACCAGAGATTAAATGCCAGAAGACAGACCTGGCACTTTGTGTGTTGCTGGTTAATTATACTGGGCTAAGGCTTATGCATACTAAGAAGGCTGTATTTAACAGCCAGGCTGGTTTGGGGAAGTCACTGCTGATGCTTTTCATTCTAGGGAGTGATTCAACTACAATGGTGAGCTGTCTTCATATCTTAGCTCAGACACTTGACACAAGGTAAGCCTGATGGTTTTTTTTTTTTCTAACAGTGTCTTATGACTCCCTCTCTGACCCCCAGACACAAAGATGGCCCTAGAAATTAGCATTCTGCTTCTCATTCCCACAGTCCAGACCTACTGTCATGGACCATCTTAAATATGAAGCAGTTAATCAGCTCTTACCCTCTCTTACTAAATTCTTTTTTTCAGGAGATACAATGAATAAATAACATATCAACATTCAGTTTGTACCTAATAGTACACATAGGCATGCACACACACACACACACACACACACACACACACACTCAAAATGGACAGGAAGAAAATGCAGGGATATCTGGCTTCTAAAAGATTATATAGGGAAAGAGCCCAGCAGGTAACCCAAGTTCAATCACTGTGACCCCTGTGGTAAAAGAAAGGGACTGACAACTCACAGAACTCATCCCGTAGCTTCCACAACTATGCACATGCACACACACACTAATAAATTAATAACTATAAATATAATTCTTTTTTATTGGATATTTTATTTATTTATAATACAAATGTTATTCCCTTTCCCCATTTCCCCTTCCTAGAACTCCCTATCCCATCCCCCTCCTCCTTTATGCTTTTATATCATTTTAATTACATGCATGTATTAAGGTAACTTCTAGGTTGAGGTTCTAGCAATACAGTAGATCCAAATAGTCAAGGAACAAGCAAGACAATAAACACAAATAGTCAAAGAAAAAGCAAGTCATTAAACCCAATTACATGAACACTCTCATGATCACTGTTTCTAAGGGCTGACAAAAGTATCTGAGCCTACTTCCCTGTCCTAGCACAAAGTCATTTTCATGTTTGAAGCCTACTTCCTTGTTCTAGCCTAAAATTTAGAATCCTGTCTGAAATTGCTTCTTTGTTCTAGCCTAAGATTTAGATTCCTGCCTGAAATTACTTCTTTGTTCTAGCCTAATGCCTGATTCCTGCCTGAAGCCTATTTCCTTGTCCTTGGCCAATGTCATATTCTTGCCAAGCAGCTTATTTCCTTGTCCTTGACTTATGTCAAATTCTTACCAAGCAGCCCCAAAGGCTCTCTGCCTCTCCCTCTTTTTTATTTCATTAACAATACTGAGCCTGTCTTAGGTTGTTCTGACAATAATACCTTCCTTACCCATAATGGAATATGCATTATCAAAAGCAGTGCACTTCTGTCTTAGGTTGGTAAGGCTCTATACAGAATCTTACCTGTCCTTGTTTTGCCAGCCTGTTAACTTAATAACTCTGTCTGGGGGAATATAATTCTTAAAATACATCAATAGTTGGTGATGTAGTATGTGTGTAATCTTAACATGTAGAAGACAGAGAGAGAAGGATCAAAAGTTCAATTCCAACCTTGAGTTTATAGTAAAACTTTGTTTAATAAAAATAAAAGATACAAGATAATTTGAGAATCTGCCGAAAGGATAGTGGAACAGGAAAGGAGATTTTACAAAAAGAAAAAAAAAAGACAACAACAATACACAGTTCTGGTAATATTAACTGGTAATTAAAAATAATACATGATATTTTTAAAAAGAGAAATAGTAAAAATAAACTGATAGGAGTTCTGTTTAACATGATCATTAGGAATGTTCCTTATCAGAAGCTTCATCCAGCAACTATGGGAGCAGAATCAGAGACCCATAGCTAAACATTAGGTAGAACTCTGGGAATCCCTAAGGAAGATGGGGAGGAAGGATGTAGGAGCCAGGGGGGCTGAGGACACCATAAGGTGATCACAGAATCATCTAAGCAGTTCTCCTGGGGGCTTACAGAGACTGAAATGACAATCAAGGAGCCTGTGAAATGACAATCAGGGTCTGCATAGGTCCTCTGTTTATGTTATGGTTGTGTACTTTAGTGTTCTTGTGGGACTCTTAACAGTGGGAGTGAGAGGTGTCTCTGCCTCCCTTGTCTGCTCTTGGGACCCTTTCCCTTTTACTGGGTTGCCTCGTCCAGCCTTGATATGAGGGTTTGTGCCCATTGTAACTTGTTATGCTGTGTTCAGTTGATACACCTGCTCTTTTCTGAAGGGAAACAAAGAAGTGGATCTGGGGCTTGGCACTGGAAGAAGTGGAGGGAGGGGAAACTGTGATGGGGATGTAATATATGAGAGAAAAATAAACAAATAAAAAAAGAAAAGTCCTAACACAGAACATGGTGGCACATGCATTTAATCTCAACACTCAGGAAGCAGAAGCAGGCAGATCTCTGTGAGTTTAAAGCCAGCCAAAAAAGCTATATAGTGAGACCTTGTCTCAAAAACAAAACAAAATAAACATTGATAAATGGTGCTTATGAGAGTCAGGAAGAGGACATACCTCTCTAAGAGAGTGACCCAAAGATGGCAGCCTGTGACAAATGAAAAAAGCCCATGAAAAATAATACAGACTAGAGACATGGCTCAGTGGGTAAAAGCGCTTGCCTGACAAGCATGAATAGGGAAGTTCAGATCCCCAGGTCCCACAAAATAATGTCTAGTGATTATAGCAACTCATCAGCACTCAAGCAGAGACAGGATCCCCAGAACAAGCTGGCTAACTAGACTAACCAACTTACTGAGCTGTGGGTTCAAATGAGAGACCCTGATTCAATACATAGAATGGAAAGTGAACAAGGAAGATGCCCAACACTAGCCTCTGACCAGTACACCACACACACACACACACACACACACACACACACACACACACACACAAAATAACAAGAGTACTGATCATTACAGATCATCTCTGGTCTTTAGAGCAAGCCTTGATGATGGTCTTTACTGTCCTGATATGTTTGATAATTACCAAGAAAACTTTGAAGAGAAAGAGCATCTGCCCTGTAAGGAATTCTGTCATTATCTTCTGAAGACAATATTGCAATGTGGAAAATTACAGACTGCATATAGGTTTTGTTCCAATTCTATGTTTTATGAAATAGTTTTTAGGAAAGAATTCAGCTGTTCTTAGCTTCCTCTGTTCCCAGGGTACATTTCATTGTCCTCTGCTTCAGTGACCTAATAAGGCTGGCTTCATAAAGGACTGGCTTTCTTTCTCCCTTTCTTCTCCTCTCATCCAATGTAGGATTGCTCTGCAAACTAAGAGAAGTACAGGCTTTAGGCGACTGCTTTACTCTCTTCTCTTTTCATCTCCTTCCTCCTAAATAGCACTTATAAAGGCTCTTGGCCCCAAATGAGCTGCGGAAAAGGCTCACTCCTATCCTTTCATTGGATAATAACAGATGAGGCAGCTGCAGCATGCTGTAGATCACAAGTGACTACTACTACTACCCTTCTGAATAGTTCTCTGTGGGTCCTGAAACGTTCGGAAATGATTTCCACAAGCCAAGCCCATCATTCATTTGCTGACTCCAGGGAACTGTGTGGTTCAAGTTTGTTTTCCATCACCAGTATTCACTGTCTGCCCAGTTTGCCTCCAAGTCACCACCATGTAAAGGGGGTTGGTCCAACAATCCAGTTGTGCCCATTTCTGACTGCTGTTCACTTGCAGGACAGTAATGAAGTCAGGCTCAGAGCTGGTGAAAGCCGGGCTGCGAGCGTTCTTTGAAAATGCTGCCGAAGACTTAGAGAAGACCTCAGAAAACCTGAAGCTGGGGAAGTTTACCCATTCCCGAACACAGATCAAAGGTGTTTCTCAGAATATTAACTACACCACAGTGGCTCTGCTTCCCATCCTGACATCCATCTTTGAGCACATCGCTCAGCATCAGTTTGGGGTGGATCTACTCTGTGAGTCCTACTGCTGTTTGTCACCAATGTCTATGCACTGGCCACAGACAGAGACCCACTCACTCACACTGACCTTGAGGGCAGAGTAGAAAGACAGATGTCCCACACTTGTCTTAGATTTTTTTAAAAATGCAGTGATAGACCCTTGGAAAGGAAGAAATCCTTTAGTGTGAGTTCAGAACATTTCATCTTTCTCCAATTTCATTTTGAACCAGTTTCACACCTGCTCCATTGAATTTGAAAAGGTTATCTGAGCAATATACCTCAGAAGTACTCTGCTGCCAGGGCTTCCAGATGCTGTGCTCCACATTTAAAAGCCTTGGTTATTCACCATACCAGGAGCAAAGGAATGAGGTTAATATCTCATGGGGTTTTCCCCCTCAATGGTTTTATTTTGCTTTGTACTTAGCAGAATGTCCAGCCCCACCCCCACCCTCACCATGTTCATGTTCTGTTACTGAGCTTCGGGACTGCTTAAACATTGCCACATGATTTAATTTAGCCAGTTGTTGGCAGCTTGGGCTATGTCTTCCATCAGTTATTCCCCACTAGGTAGAAGTTTTATCACATGGAAACAAGGCAGTGTCTTGGTTGGAAAATAAAACATTAAATTGTTTCTGGTTTTGTTGAAATGGTCCTAGTGGTTCATGGTATGAGGTCTAGATGTGGTTGGGGGCATGTTGCCTGCTGATGAAATTCTTTGTGTTCCTCCAGAACTCTATTTTCTTAGAAAACAGGGAAGACCATGATACAATGAAAAATACAGCATAGTTTTTTTTTAGATGAGCATATATGAGATCTCTCTCTCCCTCTCTCTCTCTCTCCCTCTCTCCTTCTTTCCCTCTCTCCCTCTCTCCTTCTCTCTCTTCTCTCTCTTCTCCCTATTTCCCTATCTCCAACTCCCTCTCTATCCCTCCCTCTTTTTCCCCTTCCTCTCCTTCCTTCTCTTCCTTCCTCCCCCACCCTCTGAGTAAAGCATAGTAGTTGTATAGACCTTCTTAGAAAATCATCAAAAGTCACATATACAGTTCAAGTTTTATTTGTCCTTCAATCCAAAGGAAGACAATATTACCATTAGTAAAACATGAATATAATTTCTTCCTTTGTTGGGTAAATGACCTGTTATAGAAGCTTCATTGACCAGAAGCTTCCTTTCTCCCAGAAGGATTGTGATCTTCATCAGGAGCCTTGCAGATGACATAGGTGACTCAGGTGGAACACATTTTCCTGTCAGTGTTTCCTGGCAGTTAGTAAAAGAGTATCTAGTTTGAAGAGGATTTCACTTGTTTACAGAGACAAGGAGAAGGGAAAACCAGAAAGGGGTTGTCTGCTTGTGACTGATGCTTACCTTAATTTTTTTTTTCTTCATGGACTTTTCCATGTGATGGAGATAGAACTGAGACTGATATGTGGCTATGACATCTCTTTGTTTCAGTGAGTGACGTGCAGATTTCATGCTACCACATTCTGTGCAGCCTCTATTCCCTTGGGACTGGGAAAAACATCTATGTTGAAAGGTAATTAGTTTTTCCTTACTTTTTTTTTTTTAAGTTAAAACACTTTGGCTCAAAAAAAAAATGTTGTGGGGGAGAGAGGGCCAACACATTCTGCCTAAACAGGAGCTAAAGAAGAACAAAAATAGACATGCTAACATGGACTTAGGATACCCCAGTGTCGCGCCCAACTTGTCCAGCAAGCAGACACAACACGGCTGGATTCTTCTCATCAGCCTTTATTGCAGGAACTAATAATACTATGGGCGACCCCATGCAGCTGAAGGGTGCTGCTTATATAGAGAAGTAGATGTTGCCAATGTAAGGATTGGCTAAGGCTACAGTATCTCGTTAGCATATGCCCACTCGGGAGGGGCACACACCAGAATCATGCAGACGCATGTGCAGAATACCTGTTTACCAGAAAAATCTGAAGAGGCAGGCAGTCAGTCGGCGCCATCTTCAGGAGTCTTCAACCCTACCCAAAGAACTACAGGCAACTAAGAAAAGCTAAGAGTGGGAGAAATGGGCTTCCCCTGGGAAGAGCACACAAACTTCATGTCCAATACCAAATGATCAGCACATTAGACAGACGGAACTGAGATGTTATAATTATGTTTTGGAATACATAGGGGTGTGTGTGTGTGTGTGTGTGTGTGTGTGTGTGTGTGTGTGTGTGGTGTGTGTGTGTGTGGTGTGTGTGTGTGTGTGTGTGTT
>JANHMN010000002.1:176872579-176919084 GCA_030674055.1 Rhabdomys pumilio | reverse complement strand
AGTGGTGTGTGTGTGTGTGTGTGTGTGTGTGTGTGTGTGTGTAAAACAACAATTATTTTTTTAAAGAGGCCATGAATTTGAAAGAGAGCAAAAAGGAATACATGGAAGGGATTAAAGGGGGAAAAGGGAAGGAAGAAAATGTAGAATGCACATATACAATTCTTAAAGATTAAGATATTATGTTAAATTTTTAAAAGAAACCCACTTACCATTGGTTTTTCAGTCCAGCAAAACCAAATATTCACTGATCAGGAGTAGTAGCTTCACAGCTGAGTTATGAAAAACCTGTGGCAATGTAAAGAAACGTAATGAGGTTAATCAGATCGGAGACTTCAGTGGGAGAAGCTACTGAGTGTATATATGACTACAAGAGCTATAGAATCCTGCAAAATCATGAGCTAGTAGACAAAAACTGTTGAAGGCACATACACTTCATTATCAGAGCTTCTGAAAAGTTTCCAAAGTTCCTGTGCTTAAAGCTTTCTGAGACACTTGGGGGACCTATGGCAGTGGCTTTAGTGTTTAATGAGTCTCAGTGTGACATGCCCTTGAACCTTTGCCATAGTCAGCTGTCAGATTGGCTACGGTTTTAAACAAAGCACAGTTCGGTACCAGAAGAGCTATTTGATAGTCTTGAATCTGAACAACCTTCTCTGTAGGTTTGGGGTTCCAACTTTTCCTCTATAACCAGTCTATGATGGTGGAAGCCTAACCACCACTCGCTTGTCAGCCTCAGGTGCCATGTATTGAATTGTTCTACTTAATTCCAGGGGTAAAATAAGGATTAGATCTTCAGACCTAGCCTTATCCTTGAAGGACTGATTCTTTTACCACTTTCAAATAAGCAAGCCTGAAAGAATTCCACCTGTTTTTAAGTAATTTAATCTGAACACACTTGGGAGTCTACTAACATGCCCATAAATGAAGCTTGTATCAAACACCCTAATTCATACACATATATTAAAACTGTGTCAGTAAAGCAAAATGAGAACTTATTCCCTATAAGAACTTGAGAACTGAACTGGTGGATGAAAATCTGTCTTAGGGATGAATTGAAACCCAGTCTATTCCATCACAGTCCCAGCTTCCAAATGGCTGAATTCAAGAAACTCATTGAAGACCTAATGGTTAAATTTGCTTTATGATGATGTCTTTGCATTTTCCCAGCTTTCCTTACTGTTTTACAGAAAATATGCAGAAATGGCTTTGACATCAACAGTTTGGTTTTGGTTTGTTTTGGGTTTTTGAGACAGCATTTCTCTGTGTAGCTCTAGCTGTCCTGGAACTCACTCTGTAGTCCAGGCTGGCCTAGAACTCAAGAGATTCTCCTGGCTCTGCCTCATGAGTGCACTGCCACTGCCCAGCTTATTGGATCCCTGGAATTACAGATGCTTGTGAGCCACCATGTACATGTTAGAATTGAGCCTAGGTCCTCTAGAAGAACAGCCAGTGCTCTTTTTATTATTAAATTTATTAATTTATTCACTTTACAACCCAATATTAGCCCTTCTTCTTCTCCCAGTACCCCTTCATGTAAGTTCTCTCCCTTATAATAGGAAGCCCTCCTCCAGGTGTCACCCCCCTATACACACCCATTCTACCACCACCCCACACATCTAGTTGCTGCAGAATTAGACACATCCTCTCCCACTGAAGCCAAGGCTGTCCATTTAGGGGCACAGAATCCACATCCAGGCAGGCAGGCAGGCAGGCAGGCAGACAGGCAGGCAACAGGCTCAGGGACAGCACCAAGCTGCTTATCTGCTATATATGTATAGGGGAGTCTAGGTCTAGTCCATGCCCTCTCTTTGGTTGGTGATTCAGTGTCTGGGCCCCCCTCCCCAAGGTTCTAGGTTAGTTGACTCTGTTCGTCTTCCTGTGGAGTCCCTGTCCTCTTTGGGATCAGTCTTTCTCCCAACTCTTTTGTAAGACTTCCTGAGCTCCATCTTATGATTTGGGTGTGAGTCTCTGCATTTCTTTCCATTGACTGTTGGGTGGGTCCTCTCAGAGGACAGTTAATGCTAGGTTTTTACATGCAAACATAACAGAGTATGATTAATAGTGTCAGGGATTGGTTCTTGCCCATGAGATGGGTCTTAGTTTGGGGCAGTCATTGGTTGGCCATTCCCTCAGTCTCTGCTCTGTCTTTGTCCCTGCACATCTTGTAGGTGGGACACATTTTGGGTTGAAGCCTTTGTGGGTAGGTTGCTGTCCTTATCCTTCCACCAGGAGTCCTGCTTGCAGCCAGTGTTCTTAACCACTGAGCCATCTCTCCAGCCTCAAGATAAAATTTAAACATGTATTTTTAAACAAATAAATAGAAATGATAAAAATATTTTCCCAATTAACATTTCACTTAGTGAAGATATCACAGAGAGAGAGAGAGAGAGAGAGAAAGAGAGAGAGAGAGAGTACATGCACATCAAGAAACCTTATATAACTTTTTGTACAGTTTCTACATTTTTCTTTTGAAAAAAGTAGACAAAAAAGTTAATTTTGAAATGTCAAACCAAAAAGACTTGCTCATCCATGGCTTTTTGTACTTAATTCACATTCATCGCAGTGATTCCTCTGAGCAGAGCTGGGGATATTGGAGTTTGTGGGTTTTTTATTCTACATCCATATAAGACTAGCTAGCCAGGATTAGATTAAAGAGACTCAACAACTGAAAACCTAGTGACTTAGGATCCTAGGACTGTGTTGCTGGCACAATCAATGATTTTTATTTGTCTAGGTTTTTTTTCATGTTTTGATTGTGAAATTCATGCTAACTTACAAAACAAAACTCAACATTCAGAGAAGTATGTAAAGTTAAATGTCTGCCATCTTCTTTACCCTATGCAGTGTCCCATCCAAGTCCACCTCGCCAAGAAGTCACTAGCCACTTTTGGGTATACAAATTGATAAAATAAAACTAAGACTGGTATACAGTCTTGATAATTTCTCTGTATTTGCATTTTTAGGCATGGGAGATTATAGTATACATAGAGTTTTGTAGCTTTGTCATATTGGAAAAAGACAAAAACTTGATTTCTTTAACCTATAATTTATATTTCAAAGTATATCATTTACTATACTCTATTTATTAAGTTTCCACTTTAGAAAAAAACAAATTGTATACATTGCAATTCCAACCTATTTCCCGTCTCGTTTTCTATTTTGCTATAAAATTCACCATAGCATTTTCGTTTTCTCCTGCTACTCCTGCCCTGCTCACCTTTGTGCCTAAATCATTTAGCACTGCATCCACATTTCTAAACCAGGAATGCATGGACCTTTTGAGAACATCCTAAGTCTAAACTATGACACAGTTGTTGGTGTGTGTTTTTTCCCTATCTTTTGTTCAGGGGAAGTAATCCTGTGTAAGTTTGTTCCTTAACCTTTCACACCTGGTTTCTCACTAGAAACTTTTAGCTATTTGTTCTTTTGTGTTAGCATTTTTTTATGATTTTTTTTTTCAAAAACTTCCTCTGTATTAATTTTTTCAATTTTGTTTTCTGAAAATGTATAGAGAATACACATACTGGTTTTTTTTTTCTTTTTTGGATACATTTGTTTATCATCTTTTTCTTTCTTTTTTGGATGCTAGAAATATTGTTAACTCTCAATAACAACGGTGTGTGCATGTGTTCATATGTATACACGTATGTGTGTATTAAAATAGATGAGAGTAAAATAGGAGGAAACAGCAGGCAGCTTCAAAGCTGAGAACCTGGGAGAGGGTCAATCCGGGGCTCTGATGTCCACCCCTAAGAAGAGTACATGTCTAGCCCAGGTGAGAAGTGAGTAAAATGCTCACACTGCAGCCAAGAGTTTCTCTGAGAGATTTAATATATGCTCATTTTCTGGCTGCAGCTCCAAAACAAGTTGCTTCTCATTCTTTTATGCCGATGTAGCTCCAGGAGTTTCTCCAGGCTGGGAGTGTGGATGACAGGAATGACAGGCACACACCATTCTCGGCCCCATCTCTTACTCTGCAAGATGGGAGCTCCCCACACATCTATGGTCTACCAGGTCTCCCATGGCCTTCACATACCTTGAATGCTCACTGTTTCAAGTAGCTTCTAAATCCTGGATTTACCTCCAAAGACTTGGGTCTTCTAATTCTGGAAATTATGGATTTTGGCTCTTATTGTTGTTGTTGTCATTGTTATTATTGTTGATTTTTAATTAATTGGTTATTTAATTTTATGTTTATGAGTGTTTTGTCTGAATGTCTGTGCAACATATGCTTGTCGTGTACCCCAGAAGATCAGAAAAAGATGTCAGATGCCCTAGAACTTGGGTTATAGACCGTTATCAGCTGCCATGTGCTGAGAATCAAACCCAGGTCCTCTCAAAGATTATCCAGTGCTCTTAACTGATAAGTCATATCTAAGGCTCCTTCTATAGAGTAGGTTTTAATTCCTGCACCCCCACTTGATTGATTATTACTTTGTGGTGTGGGGTTATAATACACATTATAACTTCAGCATAGATCCAGATGTCTTTTTAATTTCTTTTCTAAATTTTGAGCTTTAGAGAGAAACGTGTATTAGAACCAGTGAAAGGGTTAAAATTTTTCAAAAACTCCTAACAGGCTGAGCAGAACCAAGAGTGCAGGTCAGCTTGGTCATGAGCTCTGTGTTTCAGGAACTTGGCTGACCACAAGATAGATGGTTGATTACAAATAGGCTCTTTGAAAATAGCCTATACAAAATGTTCCCCATGACTGTTCCTTGGACTCTGTTACAAACTAAATAATGGGCTAGGACTTTCCACAGGTACTCTCCAATAACCCCCCTTCACTCTCCCTGGGTTGTGGTTTTCCCCCCTGGGTTGTGGTTTTTGCCTTTAAATTTTCTCTGCCCCCAAAGCCCAGGGGTCAGACCCCACTGCCCCTGTGTGGGTCATGGGTCTTGACCTCAGCATGCTGATCAAAATATATCTCTTGCTGATTGCATCAAGTTTGGTGTCTTGTGAGTTATTGGGTGGCCAAAAATTCCTGAGGCTTGGGTGAGGTCCTCCCTTCGTGGGGGCTTTACACCAGCATTTCTCCAGCACCTTTTGTATAAAATGAGACATGACAGCTCCATGGTATTGTTAAAGGGATGGTTCATATTGTAGATATGACAGAGAGAACCACCAGAGGAAGAATCCAGAGCAGATAGAGAAACTAGTAGACTGAACATGGCCAGCAGACTGGATCAGACCAGGAGAAAAGCAGGAACAGAGCCGAGAGAGTGAGAGAAACACAGAAAGAGGGAGAGCAAGAAAGAAGACAAGGAGAGTGGGCAGAAAGAGAATAGAGCCAGCATAGCAGTGTCACACGAAGAACAAGCAGCTTGACAGGAAGGAAGGGAGGATGTGAGAAGAGCTTAAAAGAGCCTGGATGCCAGCATGGAAATGATATGTACAGCAGGGTCTTGTGATACTGAGGGAGCCTGAAGGTCACAATGGTCATTTGTCCCTCCCAGCAGTGGTAAGTAAAATGCTTTTTTTGGTAGAGTGGAACCAGCCTCACAAGTTCCCGAGGAATGCTGGCTTTTAGCTAACCACTAGAATTTGGGAAATGGAGTTTCCTTTGGGCCTGATTACCTTTAACTAAATTTTTCTTGACAAAAGACAATCTGTTGAATTGCAGGAGAATCACTAAATATTCAGCCCAGTTCTACCTGGCATTTGACTTGCAGTTAGAAAAGATTCACTCACCTCAGTGATGGGAGTGGTTGTGAAAAGGAAAAGTCAGCAAACTAGAGTGAAAAGTGTCTTTTTGGAATACTTTCTACTTAGAATAATATTGAGAATTACATAAATCTGTGATGTTCTCAGATACCAAATATCAAAAAGTAAACTATTATTTATGTGATTATGCAAATTCTTGAGTTCTCTAATATGAAGATTAGTTTTATTTTAAAAAAAAAAATGGATTTAAGGAAGTTTCAGGAAAGATTTTCCAGACAACCAAGTTTGGGTCTTCATTTTGATAATCTCTTATCTGTTTTATTTTGAATGAAAACTATTTTTTCCTTCACATTTTAGATGTGTGTTTCTTCCACCTTCCCGGCTTGCACTGATCAATCATTTCTGATTGTACATTACACATATCTAAGCTTATTAATGTTGCCATTAAGAACTGTGCCCCAACCCCGACTGTGTTTTATACTCTGCTCATGCTGCTTCCTTTCCATATTATCATCATGCGTATACGGGACAGAACTTTAAACTCATGAAGAATATATGTGTATTTGTCTTAGGGTTTCTGTTGCTGTGAAGAGACACCATGACCATAGCAGCTCTTCTAAAGGAAAGCATTTCATTAGGGCTGGTTTACCGTTCAGAGGATTTGTCCATTGTCATCATGGTGGGAAGTATGGCAGCACATGGGCCGACATGGTACTGAAGAGGTAGCTGAGAGTTCTACATCTAGATCAGGTAGCAGCAGGAAGAGAAAGTCACACTGGGCCAGGCTTGGGCTTCTGAAACCCCACAGTCTACCCCCAGTGACAGACTTCCTCCAACAAGCAAGACCACACCTCCCAGTAATGCCAATCCCTGGGAGCCTCTGGGAGCCATTTTCATTCAAACTACCACGCTACTATTAAGATACTCTAATTTATTTGTCTTTGTGTCCCTGACAATAGACATTTGAGAGATGCACTGTCACTGACATCCTGTAAATAGGAGATTGACAAAGAAAGCCCCATAGTTTTGAAATTAGGAACTAATAAATACTGGAATGCATATTGAAACCTCTCCAGTCAGTCACCCTTGACTTACTTATTATGAGAAAAATACTCTATCAGGCAGTAAAAATTAAAGAAAAAAATTGGTTTCCATATCCAATGATAAACTGCAAGTCCTTTCTTTTATTTTTGGTTGCTATGGAGCTAACCATGCAGCGCCTACCCTATCTGGAAGCTTTGCCCACACCTACATTGCCCCCTGGGGGCACTAATGACTGGCGATACCTAAGTCTGGTTCCATCACTCTATGGGCTTAGAGGCCCCAGGTCATTCTCTCTGGCATTTCCCAGCCAGAAGGATTAATTGTCAGACTTCTGGGTTTTACTGTGTTAGCAGCTGGGCCAGGAGAGCTGTTGTTTATCTCTCTTGGCTGAGCAGCTAATTAGCATCCACATGTGTTCCTGACTAGAGAGTGCCCTGTTGAGAAGCTGGTATGACTTAGATTTTTCAGTAATTAATATCAGAGAGGACAGGGTCATGTCCCTGTCACTGCTATCCTGCACAACTGGGACTTCTCAGCTCTTTTCTCCCCCTCAAGGCTTGCCTTTATAGCTGCCTCACTGTTGAAACACCCACTATCATGAGCTCAGAACTTCAATTTCAGAAAAACAGAGCAAGTGGAGATGACATCAGTTCGGCAACACTTCCCAGTGTCACCTGAAATTTACCCTCAGACCTAGGATTCTACCTAAACATTTCTTACCATGCATGAACGTCTCCTAGATTCTCTTCTATCTGTGCTCTCCCCCATCCCATTACAGCCCTTTCCCTGTCACACTTTCTCATTCTCTTCTTCAAAAGTGATACAGAAGAGACATCCTATAACTTCTTATTGACCATTCTGCTGGTACACACTGTGAAATGGCCCTTTGTGGAGCATTCATCTCACTTTGTGAAATAGCCCTTTGTGGGGCATTCCTCCCTGTCCTCTTTGAGAATTCTGGCCATTTTAGATGTGAAGTTAAAGGGATGCTCTTTTCTTCAGGCCTATCTGCCATCTTGAATTTGCCCAAAAAGGCAAAGAAGAAAGAAGAGGTTATGAGAAGGATGGTTGAGGGAAAAGGCCTGGTTCAGAGGCTGCTCAGAAGTAGGCCTTGGTCTCAGTGGTTTACACACCTCTCCCACCCCCCTTTCCCCTCCCACTTCCCCTCTTCCTCTCTTCTTCTCCCTCCCGCTCTCTCCCTCTCCTACTCTCCCCTACCCTCCCACTCCCCCTGTTTCTCTCCCTCTCCCTATCTCTCTTCCCACTGACACATCTCCAGAGGAGACTCAGGCAATATTGGTACACAAACACAGGGCCTTAGCTTGGCCCAAGGGTGCTCTACCTGTGAAACCTACCTGGATCAGAGGAGGAAGTCAGAAGGATTCTAACAGCCAGAACTTTCCCTGGAAGACAAGGCTGTGCCATCATCTAGGAAGTGGTGAACTGACTAAGAACCCTTCCTTCTGGGATGATTTGAAAGTTATTCCCTTGAATACTTCATAGCACATAAGAAATCCATTTCTTAAAGGCTAATCCTGAGAAAATAAAGGATAAAAATTGCATCTATTAATTTTTCTTTAGAGTAAAATTTCACTTTTTGAATCAGTTTGGCAATTGAGTGAAGCCTGCGTGGTTTTTCCAGTGAATCCAAAGCTTTATGCCAATTCATCCACCCTTTCCCTTTCTCTCCTCTCTAATCAGCACATTACTCTTACATCTCAAGCTAAGGCATTCTGTACTCCCTCGGGCTGCCCTAAAGATTCCAATATACTCCAACAGCCTTCTCCAGTAATTTTATTCAAAAAAGGTTAAGATCACATTTTAAAAATTCAACTCAAATGTATCTCTTTCTCTAACACAGCTGCAGAGTAAAGCTAATCCTTATGATTACTTTGTAAAGATCTGGCTTTTTAAGTTGCATTTCTTTGGAGTTCTGTATGGAATATATATTCTATCTTTGATCTATAATAGCAAGAAAGGACATTCATCACATATTGTAGTAAAAATTAATTGGGGGTTTCTACTCCATGTTAGATAATTTAGCTCCCAAATAAAAGACATAAAACCTTTATATTTATAATAAGCCTTAAAGCACTAGAACTGGGAGGTATCAACCCTCTATACTATTTTGTCTATTTCTCTGTCAATAACCCTGAGATATAGCTTGCCATGTTCTGCCTGGGGCAGTCCTACTTCAATTGAACAGCCCTCATGGCCATGTTCTCACAGTGCGCCTACCCCATGGTGTTTTCCTCTCTCTTCTCTCTTCTCCTCTCTCCTCTCTCCTCTCTCCTCTCTCCTCTCTCCTCTCTCCTCTCTCCTCTCTCCTCTCTCCTCTATCTCTCATCTCTCATCTCTCCCTTCTCCTCTCTTCTCCTCTCTTCTCCTCTCCTCTCTTCTCTCTTCTCCTCTCTTCTCTTTTCCTCTCCTCTCCTCTCCTCTCCTCTCTTTTCCTCTCTTCTCTCTTCTCCTCTCTTCTCCTCTCTTCTCCTCTCTTCTCCTCTCTTCTCCTCTCTTCTCCTCTCTTCTCCTCTCTTCTCCTCTCTTCTCCTCTCCTCTCCTCTCCTCTCCTCTCCTCTCCTCTCCTCTCCTCTCCTCTCCTCTCCTCTCCTCTTGGTCTCTGCCTTAGAACCCAAGTCCAGGAACCAAAGCCCTTCTTACCTCTCTTCTGCCCAGCTACAGGCGGTAGGCATCTTTATTCAACCAATATTCTTAGGCTAAGGACCAAAATTACATAGCATCATTTGGTATACATGAGGATCTCCTCATCCCTAGGAGTAACCAGACCTTGGGGACCAGTATTTAGCTTTAAATACATAGCAACAGACGACACCTCAGCAACCACCAATTTAACCAAAGGTTAAATTTAAGACCAATTTGGTTTGCTTTTCAGTGAAAAGATGCTACCACTTCTATAAATTCTTGTTATCTACTTTTAGAGAGTCTGTGCTTTTGAAATTTCAGCCTCTTGGTGCTGTTGAAATTCTTGTCACAGTGACGGTTAACTAACCCACAGTCTTGGGTACAGGTCTTGGATGGGAACTGGAAGGAACTGTTCCACAGATTTTCAAGTACATTTTCTCCATCAGGCTGTTATTTCCATGATGGTCCTATAACAGCTCCACAGTATATCATTATATCATCTTAGCCACAACTAGGTTCAAAGTAGTGAGCTCAATCTAAACCATTAATATTTGGATAAAGTTGGGGAGACAAAGTGCACGCTGTCTTATTGTGCCTTGGGATGTCCAGTGATGTAAAACATAGGAAAGTCGTGTGAGACATCCTGAGGAGGGGACCTAGCTCATGTGTGGGGTCCTCATATAGATGACACCACTTCTAAATGGACTTCTTTGTTTCTAGGCAACGTCCTGCTCTTGGAGAATGTCTGGCTTCCCTGGCAGCTGCTATCCCTGTGGCATTTCTGGAGCCCAGTCTTAACCGCTATAATCCCCTCTCAGTCTTCAACACCAAAACACCCAGGGAGAGGTCTAGTAAGTATCAACGCAGGGAGTAGCCAGGAAGGTGGCAGGGATAGGACCACAGCTCTATAGTATGTTACATGGTGTGTTATTAACTACTTTTCTTGTGCCAGATAAAACATCACAAGGAAAAAAATTTATTTTGGCTTGTGGTTTAAGAAGTTCAGTCTCTTAAGGCAGAGAAGGCATGGAGGTAAAACTTATGAGGCAGCTAGTCACATTGTGTCCACAATGAGAAAGAGGGAGAGACAAATGTTGGTTCTCTAATCACTTTCTCCTTTTTATTCACTGAGACCCCAGCCCATGGAGTGGTTCTGCCCATACTCAAGGGGAATCTTCCCTCCTCAG
This sequence comes from Rhabdomys pumilio, assembly GCA_030674055.1. NCBI lineage: Eukaryota > Metazoa > Chordata > Mammalia > Rodentia > Muridae > Rhabdomys > Rhabdomys pumilio. The sequence continues at coordinate 176,908,546 of JANHMN010000002.1, read as the reverse complement.
CAAAACTTCTCTGGTAATCCCCTCACAGGCCTACCTACAGATGATTCTAAATCCCACTGAGTTAACAAGGTTAATCATCATAATGTGAAATTAGGTCAGTGGGTCTAAGTTAGAGACCAAATATTATCTCTATCTTGTTGGAGAAATGGACTCAAAAACAACTTTTTTGATGATTAGACTTTTGATAGTTCTTTCATACTGAGGAGACAAGTCTAGGTGGATTCTCATGTCCTGACATCTCAAGACCTTGGGGTCTTGTGTCTCCCCCAGGTCTCCATTTCTTGTCTGTGCCTAGGTACATAACTATTTTTATTTAGTTTTTAGTCAGAGTGCCATCACAAAGGAACATAATAATAACCTAAGTATAGTCTTCAAAAGAAAGCTGTGCTTCAAAGGAATACTGAGCACATATTGTCTACCATCCAGGAAAATAAGACATTGAATAGCACTAGAAGGAATTATAGTTATATAAGGAAAAGACATTTTTTAATAGAAGAATTGACACGCACTAAGTTCTATAACAGAGATTGGTAAGGTATATACATAGGACAAATCTGGCCCACAGCCTATTTTTACAAATAAAGATTTCTCAGAAAACAACCAATAACTGTTAAAGCTAAAATCCAAATCAAGTTGTAATCCTCCTTCTGGAGAGTGAAAAGAAGTGCCGTCCTATCTGGATTCAGTGTGATATTAGTTAAAATTGTTACAGGGAGCTCACTAAAGATGACCATTCAGACACGGTTTATAACCAGTTGAGTCTTCATTCTATCTAGTTGGACTATATTGAGGTATCTAAATGTAATGCCAAGTGTTTAAGGTTTAGGAGATTTAGAGGTAAAAACACACCATGGTACCTTGCTGGCAGCTGCAGAGGAAAGTTTAGTGCAAGTAACAAAAGTAGTTTAACAGAAGCTAAGATTAGTAGTTAGCTGAAGAGAGAGGTTTACATAAGCAAGCAGTTTAACAGAAGGTAAGCTAGGTGGGGCACCTTGACCTTAGGTTCCTAGGATATGGGATTCTATTTCCATGGGATTCTCTATCAAGAACTTTCTAGTTAAACGTGAAATTGCTTCAGCAAGAATACAAGATAGAGAAAGCTCTATACTATCTTGGATGACACAAGATGTCACAAGATGATAGGCTCAAATAGAAACTCTTCAATACCTATTTTTAATAAAGCTTGAATTCCAATAGAACTATAAAGATTTAATGAAATCTGACTCCCAAGCTGCCAAATTATAGGCCTCGCCATATTAAGAAAAAGAAAAATATAGTAAATCATTTTAAACTATAGTCCATCTCATCTAGAGCCAGGATTTTCTTAAATTATGGATATACACTACAAATGAACAGCTATACTCCATAAAAGTTCCATTTATTTCAGGTGTTCTTTCTCAAACTGTCATGAGGTCCTAAGCATACCTTGTCACCACTGCCCTTCTAATCTAGAATGCAGAATGCTAAACTACAACAATTTTAGTCTTTATTGCTTCTTATTTCACAAACTAAGAATATCCTGCCCCCCCCCCAAAGGGTCCCCAGGATAATTGAGGTAAGACTGCTAATAAAATTCTACTGAACTAGAATAACAGTGGGAATTGGAAGCTAGCATTTGATATGCACCACAGGTATTCACCAACAGAAAACCAGATGCCCCATTCACCAAAGGCAAAGGACGATGAGAGAAGTGGCTCTCTCTCTGGCAGGCAGAAGCCCATTTCACAGGTTGCTGCACATCAGTGTGCCAAGTTTGAACTGAGTCCATCCTGTCATTTTGGGGGCATCATTGCTGTTTAGGGACCTTTGGACCTAATACCTTTTCACCATTGGTTGAAATAAGCAGTGAATGAATTCTGAGCATTTCTGTGGCTCTTTTTAAAAATCATATGTGCATCAAAATGTATTTTGGGATGCACAGAATTACCTGGAGAGTGACTGATAGCTTAATGGACCATAAGAAAGTAGACTTCATTCCTTACAAAATGGGTGGCCTAAGGAGAAAAGAAGAGGAAGGGATGTTTAAGGTGACAATGATGGCATGTTTTTTAAATGTATGGATTGACTTATAGCATCAGTCTTACATCAACCGGACATCATCTCTACTAACTGATGCTTAGTGTTGTGCCAATAGAGTTAATTATATTAGGATACCCTAAGAACATGTATCACTTTCTTTTTCAAAGCTAAGATATGCCTAAGAAAAAGTTTAATGCTGTTTTGTGACATTCAAAATGGCATAAATGCTTAGTCACATGGAAGTAACCTATTAATCGGAGTATGTGGTTGACAAAAACATCCTGTCACCAGCCACCTTGCTTACTTTCCATACCCTGTTGGAATAATCAGCCACTGAGAAAAGAGGTCCAATTCCAGTGTAAGCTTTCAGCCTGTCTTTCAAAAGGGCAGTGATCTTTGGGTGAAGAGCTGCTAGGACAAATGAATAAAGAACTTTAGAATCTTACTCGGTGGTTATCAGAGTCACTTGCTTGGTGTGTTAAAGATTTCCAATCCCTACCACTGCTACTGGTATAGCTAACTCAGTAGACCTGGAGTAAGGCCTGAGGACCTACATCTCTGATGTGTTTCCAAGGGATACAGCTCCTGCAGGTGAAAGACCCCCACCATGAGATCCATTGTATCGATGCTAAAAGGGCAGTATGTTCTAATGACTTCCCCAACACTCTTGTGTCTGTTGCTAATAAGGTTCCTTTGAGGCTAATTTCAGGTAGCTAACATACCAGAATTCACTCTTTGAGTTTGTGTGACATTTGGAGCCCCAAAAACACCCTCTGAATCATAAATGTTGGTCCCATTTAAGGACCAATTATTGTATGTATAAATAACTTCTAAAGGTCATTATCATGACTGCAGTGCACCAACCTTAAGCAACTTCTTGTTCTTCTTATATGGGAGAAGGAAGTGTCTATGGTGATAATTGTCTATGTGACTTTTAAGCACACACATCGGAGCTTTCCTATATATAGTCACAATAACAAATAAGTGTGTCAGTTGCCTCTGATGGTCGAAGCTATTCTGAATGTAAAGCTCCTGATGCAAAGTTTTTCTCAGCATTTAACTATTTACTCTGATGGCATATATATAAAATTCCCTTGTGTGTAAGGGTCTCCTGGGACTCCCAGATTGTTACCCATGTTTTCTGCTGCGCAGAGCAAGACAGACGCATCCTTTGCCAACAACCAGTATCAGCAATAGAAAAGAAAAGAAATCGAATCCTCTCTGAAATAATACTAAATTCTAGTTTCATTTTATCCTAGTTGTCCCTATCCTGTGAAATGACCTTGGTCATACAAAACAGAGAAAAGGGAGTTAACTCACTAGTCCCAGTAAATATGCTTTCTTAAAAAGAAAAGTGAGCGACCGACAGAAAGTCACTTATGTCACCTGAAGTTATCGATCATTTCTATCATAAAGGCAGAAAATCAATTCAGGAGCAATTGTTTTCCCTCTGTGTATTTTGAACTAGATGATAAGTATTAGAGTCTCCAGCCCAGCTGCAGAAATGTTAGACGGAGTGTTTTCCTTCCCCTTTTATGGATGTACAGAAATGATATGGATAATTGAAATAGAATTTAGCATCTGAACATTGAGTTGTTTTGCTCTAGATGCTACTGGTTTTTTTTTGTTTGTTTGTTTGTTTGTTTGTTTGTTTTTTGCAATGGACACACTGAGATCCCAATAGTCGGGCGAAGAGGGAATAGCAAAGGATCTGCTTGTCACAAAGTAGTCTTATGCCCTGTCCCTCAGCAGTGTCTCCACTGTGCTGCTTTAGCTATATATTTTAACTTCAGTGTGACATTTAGGAAAATGGCCCTGGAAACTACAGTCTGTATATACACAACTCGGGTCCTGAGGCTGCTCTCACCCAAGCTCATTCCTTTAGGGCTCTACAGTGGAAATTTATATCTAAAGACCAAAAGAATGGTACACTACATTACTGTGCCTTTGAATCAGTGTGCCTTTCTTCTTCCTGTACTCTCTCGGTCAGTTCTGGGGATGCCAGATAAGGTGGAGGACATGTGTCCCGACATCCCCCAGCTGGAAGGCCTGATGAAGGAAATCAATGGCTTGGCTGAGTCAGGTGCCCGGTACACTGAGATGCCCCATGTCATTGAAGTGATCTTGCCCATGCTCTGCAACTACCTGTCCTACTGGTGGGAGCGGGGACCTGAGAACCTGCCCCCAAGCACGGGACCCTGCTGCACCAAGGTCACGTCTGAACACCTTAGCCTCATCCTGGGCAACATCCTGAAAATCATCAACAACAACCTGGGCATTGATGAGGCCTCCTGGATGAAGCGGATCGCAGGTACTAATACCCTTCCTCTCAGTCTTTGGCTCTACAGTTAAGGCAGCCAGAATCTCTTCTTAACTCTTTTCTTAATTCTGTGATGATTTCGAGCAAGTTCTGTTCTGTGTTTCAATCTTCTACCTCCCAATTGCTTAGTAGTAAACTTGAGTCTGGAGATGTAGAACAATTTGTAGAGTATTTGCCTAGCATGTATGAATCCCTGAGTTCATTCCCCAGCACTGCATAAACCAGGCATGTTGGCACACCCCTGTGACATGGGCCCTTGGGAGGTAGAGGCAAGAATTTAAGGCCAGCCTTGGACAAGTCTCAAACAAAAGCAGCACAGGAAATAGAATGGGCTTTCCTCAAACCTTACCGGCACCCTACTGCCCTGCTAATCCAGGCCCCTCAGATCTCCAAGAAGCCATCACTTCTCTGTGACGATCATTGCCTTATTTGTTTGGGGTGCTTAAGAAACTCATTGACTCTCTTGTTACTAATTATCTATAGTTTATTGGTAAGTAACCCTTTGTATTCAGCACTTATATAAAACTTACTCCCATCTCAGCTGTACTAAATTCCTCAGTGTCATTCAGCATTTGCATTTCTAAGACCGGCTTGAATAGCAGCACTTTGTTTTGTTGCTTTTTTGTTTTGTTTTGTTTTAATTTTCTCTCTTTCTTCATATCCTCTTTAACTCCAGGAGTGCAGTGGGCTCTAAATAAATGCTATTAGCCAATTTTCTGTTCTTGAAGTGACCAAAAGAGAAAAAGGTTTGGAAAATGAGTGTATGTCTCACAGTCAAGGAACCATGAATATTTAGTGCCCTGCCTGTCAAACTAGAGTCTAGGAGATCTGCACTGTGGAAAATTATTGTTTTTGATGGAACTTCAGCTCAGGTCATGGAGTCCACTTGTCACAGCTTCCAGCATCCACCCTCCTGGGCCAGGAAATGGCACCGCTGGGCTACAGGGAACACAGCACTGAATGCTGACCTTTCCTGGCAAATGAATGAACACATTTCTAGAAGAACAAGTGGGAAGTATTCCTACATCCTCTCCATCTCAGAAATGAGCTGAGATTAAAAATGCAACTATTTTGACCACTGGATAATACAGACCCTGTGGACAGATCCTTAATAGGGTAGATGGTCCCTTATTGCCAATTACCCTTAAAAGGTTGTTAACTATAACCATAAGGCAACTTAATGGATTATTATAGTGTGAGTTACTGGAAGGCCAAAGATCAGAACATCTGCTCCCTTCCTCCCAGGGTGTGAGAGTTGCCATCACTGAGGAACACTGATGGAAACAGAACTGTAGCTGTCCTCCCTGCAGCAAATCCAGATCTCACTCAGTAAGGCCACTTAACTCCTGCTGACTAACGCAAGTCAATTTTAAGGACCTAATTTCACCTCAGTTCAGTAGGGCAGTGGGCCTGTGCCTTGTAGATCGCTGAGAAGTCAGGACTCCATGGTTAATGTTTGTCATCAAAAAGCTACCTTTGCCTTCTCCAGTTGAAGCTCTCCCCTACTCCGTTATTAGAAAAGTGAAACATGAGGGGAAATGGGACGTAAAAGAAAACTCTTGGAATGTAGTTGCTCTTAATTGAATTTCCCTAAGCTAAAGAAATGTGGATATTTGAATGTCCATGGTCAATGGTTCAGAATGTGTTCATTTCATTTTTTCTTACAATTACTTTGATTCCTATACTATTCAGCTCAGCTGACCTAATTCATAATATAATAATTGGAATCTAATCAATGGGATATAAAAATTAGGATACGACATGTGGGTTTCCATTCATTCTTTTAACAAAAAGCCAACATGGCAGCCCTGATAATTTCTTGTTCAGTTTCTCTATTTCTAGTACTGCCCCAGTTTTTCTATGCTCCCTCTCTCAAAGCCCAAAGAAGAAGCCAGTGCTGAGAGCTTAGAACCTGACTGGACTATTATACTTTTGGCAAATTTTTTAAATGAAATAATTAGAAAGCATCTAAGCATACATATATATTTTATTTTAACACATAATAAATGTGCAGATTTTTAGGGTGCAATGTGACTTCCAGTACACATATTCTATGTGTGATGACAGATCGGGGTAACTGACATATCTGTTACCATCAATAGAAAGCACACACCCAGTGCTTGTTCCCAGGTCAGCACAGTACTAATTTCCATGAATGAAAGGCTTCCTGCAGAGACATAAAATCTAAGTGATAAGCCAAGACCAACATGGACAGGCTGTCAGATGGTGGAAGACAGTCTGTTAGAAGAGAGGAGTATAGCATAGGCCATGCATACATGAAGAATTCATGTTGGGTGGGGCTCCTGTGGGCTGGAGTTGCTATGTACGGTGGGAACCTTCTTCTGCATCCATGCTAGATCCCCATTCTTCACTGTGGACTTGGGAGAGAAACATTCAAGGAGGGATTACAGATAGGCGTATGCATATATGTCATCCTGGGTTGATGGTTTCCTCAACCTCACCTTTCTTAATTTCATTAATGGTCACAACACATGGAATGAGACTAAGGTCCTCTGTTTGCAAATGCAGTGTATGCTCAGCCAATTATCAGCAAAGCCAGGCCCGACCTGCTTCGAAGCCACTTCATCCCCACCCTGGAGAAGCTAAAAAAGAAGGCGGTGAAGACTGTGCAGGAGGAGGAGCAGCTGAAGACGGATGGCAAGGGGGACACCCAGGAGGCTGAGCTCCTCATCCTAGATGAGTTTGCCGTCCTCTGCAGGGACCTCTATGCCTTCTACCCTATGCTGATCCGCTATGTGGACAACAACAGGTATGAAGGAGATGTCTGGGAGCTGCCGGCTGCTCTCTGAGACTGTTTATACAATCAAATAACACAGAAAGATGCAATTGTTCAGTGTTGCTAGGGAGATGAAAGAAGCTACAGCCACCACTACCAGTCTTTCCACCAGTGGTCAGAACATATATGCACAGTGATTTCCTTGGCCAGTGATTCTGTATGGATTGAGGCATGCACCCTCATGGGCAACTATGAGGCAAGGAGAGCTGGTTGAATGAGGTTCGCATTGTCTCATTTTTGCTGCTCACTAATATACTCATTCAATGGCTGTCCTTGAATGCCAGGCACTATTCTAGGCCTTGAGGGAGGGGGCATACTCTTTGGCATAGGAGCATTCATTTTGGAAGTAGAAAAGCACACACAATTGAAAAAAAAAACCAGTACAACGATATTGAGAAATAAAGGAAATTAGGAAGGGCAAGTTGCAGTTTCTTAAAATGCAGTTCCTTAGCTGGTGTTACCGGGGAAAGCAGCATTTGAACAAAGACCCACAGGAAATGAGGCTGGGAACCATAAACGTTCAGAGCAAGATCGTTGTGGGAAGAAGGACTATGGGCGGAAGTCCTCAGGACGCGATGTGTTCAGGATGTTTAATAGTTGAAATGCTCAAATGTCATAATTAAGCAAATCAATTTCTATAATACCAAAAAGTTTCTGTATGAGCCATCCTTTATCAAAACCCGATATGTTCATTTGGCACATAAAAGTTAATTGTGGTGTAATGAGTACCACAACAGTAATTTGAGATGTCTGAGGGCCTGTAAGTCCTCTATGTCTGTAAGGAAAGCAGAATGTTGGTAGAATAAGCACAGATATTTTTAGGGAACCTTAAAATGTGGTATTGAAGACCTTTCCTGTATTAGTTACCTTTCTCTTATCTGCCTGTTACCAGATAACTGATAGGAAATAACTTAAAGAAGGGTTTATGTTGGCTCATGGTCTGAGGAGACACAGTCTACCATGCAGGGGAATGTGAGGCAGTAAGGGCTTACTTACATCTGGGTAGATAAGGAAGCTGAGAAAGGAGAATATCATGGTTTTATTGTCTGCTCCCCCCTTTTTCCTTATTTATTCAGCCTGTGACCCCAGTCCAGGAAATGGTGCTACCTTCCTACCTTCAGGGTGGGTCTTCCCATTCATATAATCTTCTCTAGAAACACCTTTGTAGGCATACCCAAACTTGGGCCCCACCAATGCCTGGGCATTTCATTTTTAAATATTTTTTAACCTTCATTTTACTTTTATATGAATGTCAATTTAACACACAAATAGATCACTTTATACTATTTCACATTTGCTCCTCCCCCCCCCCAATCAAATGTGTATAATTTTCCACACTGGTTCTTCACTTCAATACCAATAGAGTACCCAACAATGTACACTAATTCTGGCACTACCTAGAGTTACTATAGACCTTTCTGTAGGACTGACTCAGCTTCAAACACCAGTCTTATATATAGGGTACCCATGGGTTGGGGATATAGTTTCATAGTATAGTGTTTTGTAGGATTTTTAAAAAGAAATAGTTAACAAATATTGCAATCATTAATTCACAATTGAAGTTACACGTGCTGGGCATGCACAAGATTGGCCACTTAACAATCTGTCATGAAAAATCTGTCATAAATCACAAGAACTTACCTTAACCTCTGAACAGTTAGAGGTAGATTTGATTTGGGGCAGGGGGAAGAATCACTGTCTTTACTTGTGTAGCCAAGTCCACTTGGCTCCAAAGGATGGCTCTAAGCTCCTGGTTACTAAGATGGCCTATTTACTCGCAATAGGTCACTAAACAAATGGACAATAACATAAAAGAGAGATAAATGGGGAAGAGGTGGAATAGCAAGGTGATAGATGTTATTTTATGGTATTTAATAACTATTAGTTCTTATTATGACCCAGCCAGTCCCCCAATAATCAAATCAGAATTCAATCAACTTATTTAATTAGCTTTAGCAAAATTACTAGGCTATTCCCCTTAAACTATTTTCTACCTCTACCCTAGACTGGTTATTTCCTAGCTGTGCTCCCCCAAGTTACTTGATGTTTGAGTCTTGCCCGGGCTGCTTTGTTCCATCAATCTGTCCTCAGGTGCACTTTTCTCGGCCACATGCTCCTGGTCGATCTCATCTAATAGAGACCTTTTGTTCTCTTATCCTCCCCTTTCCACTCTCTGTCTCTCCCTAACTGCAGCCCTGAGTTTGGTAACCAAAGCCCTGGCCAGCTACCTCTATTCTTCCCAGTAACTGGGTGTCAGCCACTTTTATTTAACTAGTCAGAGATGATTGGTGAGCAAAGTTTAAATAACATCATTTAATGTTATGAGAATGTGCTCCTCGGGACTGCAACCAGATCTTGAGGGCCAGCATTTAGCATTTGAATACATAACAGCACCAGACCAACCCAACAAGTAGACAGGTAGAAGACAAGTATGAACAGGATGCATTGTATACTTATAGAAAACTGTCTAAACAAATTTCATTAAAAAATGTTAAAAAAGAAATGACCAGGCTAGCCACAGTTTTTCTGCACAGAATATAAACTAGGATTTCTATGAGCCCCCTGCTCAAAATGATTAGTAATGTAAAAGACCTGGGTCAGAATACTCACCCATAGTAAGAGAAAATAACATAATACATATTAATGTGGGGAAATGAATTCATTACAGTTTTCTTATTAAAACTGAGAACAAATAAATTCTTAATTTGTTTCTGGGGCCTATTGTAGCACTGTAGTTTACAGGGAGAAAAAAAAAAAAGAAAACAAACCAAAAAATGTGCATATTTGATTTAGCTGAGGGCTCAAGTTAACAGAAGTGGAAAATAAGGCCTTTTCTTGGGAATGTTCAGAACTCATGGGACTAGCTATTTCCACTGAGAATATGGTCTTCCTTATAAGTAAGTCTTTCAATCCTCAAGACCCCCATAGAACTCAAAAAAGCATTTAGGATGACTGATTTATTAGAATAGAACTCAGGAACATCCAAATAAATATTCGTGAGTTTGGGGATGTGCAGAGTTCCCACGCTCTCCCCAGGTGTAGCAGCCTCGTGAACATCAGCATCGTTGCCTGTCTAGAAACCCTGAGTCTTACTGTTCAGGAGGTTTTGTTGGTGGTTGTATTTTGTTGTGATTTCTTTTGCTTTGCTTTGTTGCACTAGATATTAAGCCTAGGACAGTTTGCCTGCCATGCAAGTGTGCAATCACTAATCAGCAGCCTTGGTTTTTAACAGTTGTATAGGTGGACTTATTGACTGATTGTATCAGTACCCATTGGTTTTTGAGCTTGAACTGAATCCTCTCTTTTTCCAAGAGCTTAGGAAAATTCCAACCCTGTAATCTGATTTCAACTAGCACTGGAGAGTTCTAGTCTGTTTGGGACCCAGGCACTATCCTGAAATTATCTAGCCCCTCATCAATGTAGGGGTTTGTTATGAGATGGCAAGCCTCATGTCATTCATAAACCCCCTATGACCAAAGGGGTTTGTTAGAAAAAGCAAAAACTACTCCAACCACTCAGGACCCCCTTTTCCGGGAATAGTAGCAAAGACTAAGTGTTTCACCATACCACACTCTCCTACAGTTGAAAGACATAATCTGGGAGTGCCAGAGGGATGCACAAGTAGCTGAGAGAAGATAACTGACTTTGGAGTTGTTGCCCATTCTGCCATGGCAAGAGATTCATATTCATTTTAGCATTCATCTTTATAATATAAGCTGTACTTAAAGTAATTTGTATGAGGTTACTTATATTTAGGATTTGAAAGAAAACATCTTCTGCATACATATTGTCTACACACATAAGCATAAACATGCACATTAAGGCTAGAAGATTATATTTCCTCTTCCAGCTACAGGAAATGATGCTCATTTTGATAAAGGAGCTCTGCTCTTAGAGCATCAACGTTAGTCATTTCCGATAACGTAATTACGTTCGCAATTTAAAGAAGAAATTTGTCAGAGTTTGAGGTGAAAATAAAAACAAAAACGGAGCAAGATTGCTCCGGGAATAGCTTTTGAATTGCGTGTCACCACGGATGATGAAGACTCAAGATAGAGCGTGGTCTGTTTACAAGGTGCTTGGCAGTTGCTAAAAATGGCAATGTCAGAGAGTCTTTGAGATCATCATTAATTCATTCATCTCTACTATTCAACCTGCTCCTCCCTGAACGTCACAGCCATGTGAGCCTGCATAGAAATACATCTTTTCAACATGAGTGTCTGTCCCTTCAAAGGCCTTTCACAAGAATGAAAGCAGAAAGTATCTGTACTGTACTAAGAGTGAAGTATAGAAAAAAAAATGACTGGGCTGCTGGCCATGGGGCCTCATGCCTGTAAGTGCAGCACTTATGAGGCCAGGGAAAAGGTGTACTAAGACTTTAGCCTAGGCTAAAGAGTGAGACCCTGAAATAAAAATCCAGAACAACATACTTTCTAACTTGATTATGTTGAAGGATATAGCTATGCATTATGATCAAAATAATTCTTACAGTAAAGAGACTGAGACCTTTGCTGGACCTCAAAGCCAGAGTTAATAATATAACTTAAGGTTACTTAAGACTGTTTGTTTTACTGTATACTCAGACTTTGTTTAACCTGCCTTTAAGTGAACAATATAACAACCAACCTTGCTTGCCTTGGATTTCCCACGTAATCAGCTTTTACAGGCTAAACTGATACATAGCTGTAATCGTAAATATTCTTTCATGCCCCGATCCAAGAGTAATGCGTCCATATTTGAACGTGTTATGACAATCATTTGCTAAAAATAGCAAACACAAACTGAAAACAGTCTTATAAAATGGATAGCCACATAAATGTTGAACAAAGCATTCAGATATGGCTTGATAATGTTTATTTGATATCTTGGTCAGTTAGAGTCAGTGACTTAATCCCTTGTAAAATTTTGTTGAAGATTTCTGTGAAGTGTCCCCCATATCTTCCCCCATGTGATACTTTCTATGATGTTCAATTAAAGAGATCACAAAACTATTGTTTGGGATAAACATACAGGGTCAAACAGATGGACAGATTTGAAAGGCAACCTTCAGATATGTACAGATTCAGACTCATAAAACAGGCAGACGGGATGAGGGAAGAAACAGGGAGACTGAATTAGAGAATTCAAATCTGGGCTTGCTCTTAGTCAAGTGATACCAAGAGGAAGTGCTCTGAGTTCTGTCCTTAATTTGATACCAATGCATTATTGGTGACTCTGAGTTTATTATTAATGCATTGAAGGAAATGCAGGAAGAGAGTTGGGATGTTGAGGTCATAAAGTGAGGTTTATTTTTGCCTCCCCTTCTAATCTTTTTTTGACTCTTGTTACCTCTGCCTTCTCCCACAGTCTTTTTCCTAATCAAAGAATGCCCCTTTCTTTTCCTTGTGTTCATAGAAAGTGGTTTATCTGGTCAGGCCCAGAAGTAGAAGACTGTAAGACTTTCAAGAAGAGAAATGAAAAGATTTGCCCCATCTTGGGATTTTTCTACCCATTTCTCAATGTGGATAGAGATTTTGAGATAAGGAAGTCTTCTTTTTCCTTAGGGTCAGCCTTGAATAAACACTTTCTACCAAAATCTGTCCACAGGCTTTCAGTAGAGAGGAGAACAGAGAGCAGTAAAGTCTTTAAAGTCCAGTAGTACTTTCTCCATCCAAAAAAAAAAAAAAATCAACAGACTTGTACTGATGGAGTAAAGGAGCTGACGAGATATTGTAGTCACCTCACGTTTCCTCCACCTGGATGGATAATACCTAGAGGCTCTAACTTTGCTCTCTAAAAACCAGAGAAAACTAATCTTTCATGTAGCAACACCTTAAAATATCAAAGAAATTCTATGTCCCATCTTCCTCTCATTGTTTTAAACCTTTGTACTTCCTTCATCCTTATAGAATGGTGTTTGAATCTCCTTTTGAAAAGACATTTACATTAGTCAGTGTTGAGCCTGAAGCTGGCAGGATACACAAGAACTCTAGGCAGATCAGAATACACAGAACTTGTGAGCAGACCAGGGGACATCAGCTGCCCATCTCCTCTTGCCTAGAGACAGAGTCAAAACTGATTCAACATCAGTACAAAACGTGTAAAAGTAGCACATGATGTATGTGTTACAGAAACCTCTTCTCTTCTAGAGAAGAGGCCTCACCTCAGACAACCTGACCCTGAACCCAAGAGCACAGCTTTAGTATCTTTCAAACCATGATCTTGAAAATGTAAGTTTGAGACTTCTTACTCTTGCCATGGCCCAAAATTCCATCCTATTGAGGGCATGTGGAATTTGAAAAAAGTCTTGCTTATGTATCCTAGTCTAGTATCAAAGTCAACAATCCTTCTGGCTCAGCCATAGGCAGATTAGGATATGACCCTAATCTATGCAATTCTACACTAATTCTCAGTGGTAGAATTACAAGTGTACAGCTGTTTCAGACATAGGGTCATAAGGACTAGTTTATGTTTAGACAACAAGGCAATGATGTGAATACTCAGCTTAGGCCAAAATGGCTAACACTGGACATCTGTGGGGCTATGAGTCAGCAAAAAAAATGGCGGACACCAGATGTTCAGAGAACACAAAAAAATGTAGTGATGTAATGTGTTATGTAACTATTTCTGGAAAAATGCTACTTTTATATGTTTGGTTTTTGTTGTTGTTGTTGTTGTGTTGTTGTTGTTGTTGTTGTTGTTTTGTTTTTTTTAAGTATGGCCAAACCAGATACTTCACCTTCCCTAACTTGCCTGCATATGTCTATCTGTGAGTCTACTTCTGTGTGACTTGTGTTGCAGTCTATGTGTGTGCCAGTATGTGCCTAGGTGCCTGCCAGCATCTGCCCACCTAGCCATTGGTAAAGCAGCCTTCACTGAGAGTGAATAAAATATATCTTCTCTGTCTGCAACTCCTCACGAGTCTCCTCTTTTCCTGGCTTCACAGCTAGCATCTCAAGGCACCATACTCAGCTTGTTAAGATTCAATGCACAAGGCTTCTTTTTTTCTCTGTTAATATACCATTATTTCACTGGCTTGTGTTGCTTTCCCAATTACCTTACATGGAAAAGTCCTAATTCATGACCTTTAAACTCAATCTCCTCCACTAGAAGCCTTGTGTTTCATGGCTGCCTTTTAATAGCAGTCAGTGCAGATGATAAAGGACCCAAGGCTTAGGTGACAATCTCAGTGGGGATCAAGTGCCTAAGTATCGACTTAGACGCTGAATCCTGAAATCCTTCTGAACAGAGTGAGTCTGAGCAATAGAAGTGAAGGCAAAATCTACTTCTGCAAGTATCATCTTGGCCTGGCTTGAAGGAGAAGAGTAGAAAGCTTGTGTGCCTAGGAGAAAACATTTAAGAGGCTGTTCTTCATACTCACCAATCTGGTTTGGAGGAAAGAACTTTACTAGAGACAGTGAATACAAAGTTGCATTTCAGAAAAGGCATGAACAAAGCTAAGTTCCTCCATCACAAACTACATACCAACATGAAGGCAAAGAGAACAGAATGAATTTCTACCAGGAAATGGTAGCTACGTTCTTATTTTTGCTACTCTTGCTATCTGACCATTCCTGTGGCTGTACCTTTCCTTGGCAGATTAGGATATGACCCTTGTCTCTTCTCACATAAGCCACAGTACAAATGCATAAAGCTCATTTAAACTAAAACACCAAGGAATGAACAGCTGGTGTTTCTGATAAAGTGAGAAATGTAACCCTGAAAAAAGCTTTCTGAAGAAATCAATGTGAAGGAAAATCAAAGAGCTTATCAGTCTCAAAACTCAAACTTGAATTGAATTTGTGCTGCAGGTAATGGAGAAATGACTACAGTGCTTAAGGAGATGAGACGTCTATTATACCAAAAAGAAACCCAAAGATAGCCAGTGTATGGTCAGAACGATTATTCATTGTGGGCCCTTACACTTTTGTCTTTATCTCTTTCCCACTGCCTTCCATCTCCAAAGTTATTTTACATTTTAATATGGCAATTAGAGTTCTAGACTTTAGGTTTTCTTTCTAAACTAAAAATAAATAAATAAATAAAGCAAATTTCACAGGGCAAAGCAAAAAGGTCCTTTCTGCTGTGTGATCTCTTCTTAGAGAACTCTTCAGGAAGTCCATTCTTCACCTTCCGCTTTGATCTCGTTGATCATTTCTTGGTTTTGGTTAAGGCAGGTGGAGTACCATGATATTTAGTGGGACAGGATATCACCTGGAAAAAAGTGTATGTCTACTATATAAAGAAGATGACAGTTGAATTTGAAAACAAGAGTTGTTCAGTAATAATGTTCTTGAGGCTAGAGCTAGATAGAGATAAGAAAGAAGGAAAAATCTAAAAGTGAATTGACCTCTATAGTGTTTCCCTTCCTTGCCTACCATGGAGCTCTCCATGAGTGGGTAGAACTATCTATCAGACTGCCCAAGAATGCCAATCATATTTCCCAAACTAGCTGTGGGGGGGGCACATTTGTATATGTGAGTGCAGGAACATGTATGGAGTTCAGAATTACTCGTCCTTGCGTCCCACCTTGCTTAAGAAAGGATCTCTTTGGCATTTGCAGTACACTGGGCTAGCAAGTACATGCGCTTCAAGGGATTCTCTTGTTTCTGCCTCCCATCTCGCTGTAGAAGTATTGAGATTACAAATTCATGCTACCTAGTCTGACTTTACATGGGCTCTAGGCATTCAAACTTGGACGACCACACTTGTCCAGTGAGACGATCCCTGGCTGAGCTGTCTCCTCAGCTCCATAATTTGTTTTTGATGATGCTCTGCATTGGACAAGAGACATCAATTTTTCAGATCATTTGTGAGAGCCAATTGTTTCTCCCCACACTCCTTTTTTGTTTTTTTTTTTTTCAGAAAAGGTCTCACTACATAGACTAAGTTGGTCTTGAATTCATAGAGATTTGCCTTCTTTGCCTCCCAAGAGCTGAAATTAAAGATATACCAGCATCAGCAACCAGTTGTTTCTTTTTCCCAAGAAAGCCATATAATATAATTTCTATGTTACAATTATACATTAATAGTCATCCCCAGGGAAGAAAACACCACATATATATTAAATTTCAAATTGTCAGTCCTAAAAACATACATAGACATAGCATTATATAGATTGAGCAGGCTATATTCAGGAATGTATAAGCATATGCTCATATGCATGTATCCACAGTTAATGACTTTGAAAGAGAATAAAGAGGGTATATAGGAAAAGTTGGAGAGAAGAAAGGAAGGGGGAAATGATGTAAGTATATTATAATCTTAAAAATAAAATAAACTTTGTTTCATAAAAATGAAATGTAATTATGGCTTTCAGATTCCTGGAACAGGGCTCCTAAAACCCATGGGACTGTCTGAGTTATAACATTGTTTTTTGTTATTCACAATAAGCCTCACTCCACCATACTTGAGCTCACACTCATAAGGAATGCACTATATGATTAAATATTTTGGAACTTTCATCTCTACCTTCTAACTCTTGGACATTTCCAGAAGAAAGGAGTTATAGATGGAGTTAATCACTAAAGCTAGTGATTTAACCAACATGCCTATGTGTTCTTGTTTGCTTCCAGTTGCTGTGATAAACTCTACAGCAAAAAAGAACTTAGGAGAAGAAAAGGTTTATTTCAGTTTACAAATTATAGTCCATCATTAAGAGATACCAGAGCAGGAATTCTAACAAAAGGAGCTTGAAAGAGAAACCATAGAGGAAGGCTACTTACAAGCTTATTCCCCGTTTTGCTTGGCTACCATTCTTACAAAGTCATGGCCCATTAGCCTAGGGATGGTACCTCGCACAGTGGGTTAGGCCCTCCTACATCAAATATCCCTACAGACATGCCCACAGACAAGTCTGATAGAAGCAATTGCTCAATTGAACCTTCTCCTTTCCAGGTATGTCAGCTGACATTTGAAGCAAACTTTTTAATACTATGCAATAATGTCTCTTTTAAAAACCTTAAACTCTGGAGTTTGGAAATATTCTGAACTGTTAGAAACATAAAGATACCTGAAGGGTGAAATACCTGGAGAAAGTTTAGAATCTCCAGAGTCCTCTTATACATTGTCAACATAAAAACTATAGCTCATATCTTAATAGATACAATTCAATAAATAATATTATATGATGTAATTAATAAATACTAGATTTATTCTGGAACTGTTTTAAGTGACCATAGCTCGGGAACACAGATTTAGGTTACCCCAAATTCCATGTTCCAAGGTAGAAACAGTTTCACAGGGTTTTTATATTTTTACAGAATAAAGAAACTCATAAATCAAGGCAATTTTAAAATGTGTTGCTGAGTACATAAGAGAGGTGGGTACAGGATTATGGGGTAGGTATTCTATCAGCCCAAGATGCTATCTGATGACATCCTAGCTCTTAGATTGGCAGGAGCAAATGTTCTGCTAAAGTAATAGCTTCTAAGAGGTTTTTATTTATAATCAGGAGGCGTTAATTCAGATACAGAGTGGGGCAAGAGATGACTGTTCCAGAAGACTAAAACTATCCCAAGATAAAGTACTTAGCCTCTGAATCTACAACATTCCAATCTCTCCACAGTCCTGAGGTTCCAGTCAGTCCATCAGTCTCTGAAGACACAGACACTCCTTCTAGGAGTTTTTGTTCACAGCCAGACACAGCTTCTTCTCAAAAATTTTCATTCATAATATCTTGCCCTGTGTCTTTCATATTTTTCAGTTTTATTTAAGATAAAATATTAATAACAAGTAAAGTGACTTCCAAAGCTATGAGATGTTCTCATTAACTATGAACAGAAACAACTGTAAAAACTCCTGATTTGCAGCCAGGTAGTTGCATTCTGAAGCTAGTGTGTGAACTGGAGACCAGTCTTGTGGGGCTGAGTTCTTAATATGTGGGGCATTTACTAACTTCAGATGGTTTTCATGTTTGAATTTCACCCTGCCTTTTTGAAATACAACTTAATCAAATGCACAAGATACATATGGGCAAGATAACTTATAGAAAATGACTGAGTTTGACTTAATTTAGCCGTCCTGTCACTATTGGGTTATGTCTTAACCTAACCTAGTTTTTAAAAGGAATAAAAAAAAATCATACCTATTTATAGAGGATTTCCAAAGTGATTAAGAGGTTATAAAATGTTTTTGGGACTGGAGAAAAAGCTTAGTCAGTAAAGTTCTTGCCTATAAGTGTATTCCCCAGAAATTACAGAATTTTTGTCTGTTTGTTTTGGGGGGAGTATTTTTGTATTGTTTTGTTTAAAGACATGCAGAGATAGGCAGATCTTTGGAGATTGATGGCTAGTCAGACAAGTCTACATGGAGTTCCAGGCCAGGAAGAAACAATATAAGAGCTGGGCGGTGGTGGCACACACCTTTAATCCCAGCACTTGGGAGGCAGAGGCAGACGGATTTCTGAGTTCGAGGCTAGCCTGGTCTACAGAGTGAGTGCCAGGACAGCCAGGGCTACACAGAGAAACCCTGTCTCGAAAAAAACAAAAAAAAAAAATAAACAATATAAGAGGAATGACATCTGAGGTTGTTCTCTGGCCTCTATACATGAACACATGACCACATTGCCCCACACCACCAGCAGCAACAACAATACCACCACAATTCCAACAACACCACCCTCCCCACCAGTGACCCACCTACCTCTATAACAACCTCACCACCACCACAACCCCAACAACAACAACAACCATGATCACAACTCCATTACCACACTGCCATCATCACCACCACAAACCCAATACCACAACCTACAAGGAGATACGGTTTCTGTTCAGACAGTTTAAATGACAGACAAAATTTTTCTTTCATTCAGAAAACTAGCCTTGAGGGACTAGAGAAATATTTCAGTGATGAAGATCAAGTACTGCTGTTACAGAGGACTGAGTTCAGTGCTCAGTACCCACACTGTGGCAGTTGACAACTACCTGTCATTCCATCTCCAGGGGAACTGATGTTCTCTGTTGATATCTGCAAGCAAACACATTCAAAAGCACGGCCCACACAAAATTTAAATTCTTTTAAGTCTTCCATTCAGAGAACTGGCTTTCAGAGCCAAAAGTATAGGGCATGACATGTTTAGGGATTTTCAGAGACTTTCCAATAGCAAATACCAGGACAAGACTGGATGCCATAGTCGCCATTGTTGTCATAGGCTGGGTAGGCTTATCCATAAACTCTTTCTGCAGTGAGGCATCTGGGATGATCTGTTTCCAAACTTACGGTTTAACCATCTACTTACAAAAGAAACAAAGCAAAGGTGATGGTTTTGAAATGTTGGTGTCTGACAATTTTTTTGCTGAGACAATTCTTAAAAACTTTGATAAAAGTATAAGTGATACTTATCCCAATTCTGAACCTTGAACTAAATGTATGAGCTTTATTGTCTACATATGGTAATGCAGGTTTACCAGACCAAATGTAAACTGCTGTTACTTGTGGAGTGTGACCATTGCATGGCTACTGAATCTCCTGTACCTATTCTCTTGCTTCTTAATGCAGATCTAATTGGCTCAAAAGCCCAGATACTGATTCTGACCAGCTCTTCCGCATGGTGGCCGAGGTCTTCATTCTGTGGTGTAAATCTCATGTAAGGACATACCTGGGCTCTGGATTTAGAATGGTTTTGACAGGTATATATTTGGAGAAGCTTTCTTTTAATGCTTACTTTTGTTTGTTTGTTTTTTTATTTTCTTTTTTCTCCATAATCCTCCCCTACCCTGCCCTGGTCTAGAACTTCAAGAGGGAAGAGCAAAATTTTGTGATTCAAAATGAAATTAATAACTTGGCATTTTTAACTGGAGACAGCAAAAGCAAGATGTCAAAAGTAAGTCTTTAGAATTCTGTCCCAAGGATGCTTCAACCTTGACCTCAGCCATGTCTTGGATCTAGGTCCTTTTCTGTGGGGCTTAAATAACGCACTCAACTTAGGATCCACATACACCCAACAGTCTCTGTTGCTGATTCACACACAATGTGCCAGAAGATGCTCCTGCTGGACAGCAGTGTCATTGTGCTGTGTGAATAAATGGGTGCTTGTACATCAAAAAGCTTAAGTCTCAGCACTTGCCCAAGGCATTTGAGATGTCCCCAAATAGACACCACTGTGAGTGGCTTTAAAATGGAAGTGTGTCCAGTACAGCCACACCACAAAAGCACAAGTGTGCAAAGCCGCCTTCTGATGGGTCGGGAGGCAATGACCTTGCCTTTACACCTTCTCAGCATGCACCCTGGCTTCATGCTTATTTCCTTTCTGTTTGAAATGCCAGCATCTGTTTTATTCCAGATGTGCTGACCTCTTAATGCCTATGTTCATTTTTCCATGACATTTGCCCTCAGAAAACCAAACGTCTGTCCATCTCCCAGCAGGAGATATTTGAAAGAGGGCATGCCACTCTACGGGCTAGAGAAGAAGCTAACCTATAAAGAGAAAACGAGCTTGCATCTTATTCTCAGTCAGCTCTATACAATGAAGCTTCATTGTCTTGACTGGAGAGAGTTGCTAGCCTTGCTTCCTCAGTTGCACATACAAAAGCCAAGTCTCCTTAAATGTGATGTCTTGTTACTGGGATTGCGGCTTACTCTTGGCCCTGTTCCTCTGAGAACTGTGCCTCGGGGAGGTTTGGCTTGTATGTCAAGTGTAAATAGGCTGTAATAGCTGAGAGACAGCCGTCTCATGGCTGGCACGGTGCTGCCTGTGAGGTTCACGGAGGTGGAGTGTGCATGAGGACCCCCTGAGAAGTGAAAAGTGGGTCTGGCAAGACGGGACTCATGGGCCCATAGCGAGGGCCTTGAGCACCTTTCTAGTAACCATTTGGGATGGACAACCAATGTCTTGGCATAGCAGGAAAGAAGCTATTATACCACAATGAATTTGAATACCTGAGGCTATACCAGTGGGGCAGCTGGCTCCAGCCAGCTACAGCCACTCAGTACTGCCTCTTCTGTCTTTCATCTGCTTTAACACTAGCACTTCTTCCAGTATCTAAAATTTGACTGTAGAGCTTACAATCTACTCTCCAGTACACACTAGAGTACACTTTTGACATTTGCTGCCAAATAAAGTTGACAGTGAACTGTGTTCATATACAAAGCAGAGAGATCACATTCAAGGAGAATCATGGCTGTAAAGGAATTTTATGGTGTCTCCTTTGGTGCTTTAGATACACTTATCCGGTTTTCCACATTCTTTTTGCATTTACCTGTTGATAGACACAGCTGTTCACTCAAGGACCACAAGCCCAGGTTTCCCAGACTCCAGCTTATCTATGATACCTTTGCAGAGTCCTCTTGGGGGCCATTACAAGCTGTCCTTTAACCCGGATTTCCTACAGAAAGTCAGTAAATCCCAAGCAGAAATCATGCTATCTTTTACATTGGGTGGCTTCCCTGGCTCAAGACTGACCCTGCTAGCATTCATGGCAATCTGATATAAGGATCTAGATCCCAGAGGAGGAAGAATGGGGAAAGCCTTCTCAGCTCTCTGGTGATGGGTAGATCATCATGGTATTTGAGTTTAGAAATGAATGGAAGCAATAGAAAACCATTTCACAACTCATCCACTAAAAAAACTAACATAACACTCTATTCATTCATGATGCTGAATGAGGAAAGGGGCATTTGCCTGGTCAGAGAATGTTCATGTTCAAGACATGGGTATTTCCCTCTTGGGTTGTCTTAGGAGCAAACTGCTGCATTTCCACTGAGGCTCCATGCCAATTGTTTCTGAGCATTTTGTATTCACACCAACCTTATTGCCTCAGAACAGAGAAAATAGTAGTAAAAAGACAGAAATAAAAAGGAAAACACTCATGGCTGAGGTGCCAACTAGGGCTTTGTTTCATTCACTTAATTCCTCAGAGTCCAGCTTTCCAATCTGTATAATGGGGATTGAGTTTACAATCCCGAGAGAGTCTGGTTAAAACTCAGTTTTCTAGCAGTAACTATCAGATAGAACATCATTTGATGAATGCTTTAAGACAGATTCATTGCCTCCAATAAATAGCCATTTCTGGTATCTGAGGATAGAGAACTATCTATGAGAAACCAGGGAGGGGATTTTCTTCCACATCAGTTGACTCCCTCTTGCCCTTGCTTCTGTCTGTACAATGCAATGTTCTTTGCTACCTTGTCTGAATGGGCGCTTGTCACCATCGCTTGCATTTTGTCTCTGTTCTTGGTTGCACTCCTGTGCTGTATAAATGAAGAGGCCTTTGGTGCATATGGAAGTCTTGGTGGAGGTATCCATCTGTGAATGCTGCATGCCACACACTGCATAAGTCATGCCTGAAGGCAAGGAAGCACAAAAAATATACAGTGGGCCACGCTGTTCCCACCCAGATATTTTAAGATCCCTTCAAAGATATATTACTTTGTTGGCAGCTAACACAGATTTTTTTTTGAAAGCTCATTGTATATTTTGTTTATAAAGCACAAGTTTGTGAATATATATTTAGATAATATGACAAGCCGAGCAAATATGTTGGCTCAGTTTGGTTTTTAAATGTACTTTATTTTCTGGCGATACGGCAGCAGCTTCCTCGGAGGGGAATGGTAAGTTAGAAGGCATTTAGCCAAAGAAATGCTAAGCCAATCCTTGACCAATATTATAAACACTAAGATTAAACCACTGAGACACAAGAATTGGGGTGTGGCTTTAGTGGGTAGAAAAAAGGACAGGAGTTATCTTGTGAAGATATATTTGCATCTTTCAAGAGCACACAAAATTATGTGTGAGTTTTGTTCAATGCATGCACGCGCGCACGCGCACACACACACGCACACACACACACAAACTATTCTCTAACTATTCAAACTATTCAAACTATATCTCAAACTAGTCTCACACACTATTCTCTTTCACTTCCTTGCTTTGTATCCTTTCTTCTGTTTTCTTTGTTCTTACATTTTTGAGCATCTCACATTCATATTCTTTCTGTCTCTCTTTGTTCCTCTCTGTATCTTTGTCTCTGTCTCTGTGTCTCCCTCCCGCCTTCTCTCTCCCTCTTTCTTCCTTTTTACCTTTGTCTCCCTCTTACAGATATACCTACCATTTCTTCTCTAGTCTCTCTCTCTTCCCTCCTTTCCCCTTTTCTCAGACCTGCCCTTTGCATGCTCTCCCTCTCCCCCCCCCCACACCATTTCTCAAACTGATTTCCAGAAATTCTTTCCTCTAACATCTCATGTTGAGCTGACTTACATTCACTTCACTTACAGTCTCTGTGATGTAATAACTTCCTGCAGTGTAGGTCTGCCTTTGATCAAAGCCTGATGTGAGCCCCCTGCACTCTAGTGGCACAGACAACACCAGGCAATGTACCTTCATCAAATTTCCACATCTCAGAAAAACATGAAGACTGCAAAGTCTGGGTTTTTTGGTTTGGGTTTTTTTTCCCTCCTTAAGAGCTACACAGAAAGTCACTTACTTGATCATAAAGTACTGCTATAGTACCATGAGCTAAGAGCAGATAGGTGACACTGTTTTGAGGGAATATAGACTGCAATTGGGGAATTACCATGAGATATTTAAACTTGGCCATATGTGAAGAATAAAGGTATAACCTTCAGGATATAGGAACCTTTGACTCAAAGCATGATTAAAAGTTACAATGTAAGACTCGAGAGGCTCTGTTGTTTAGGTTGCGGAGTAATCCCAACTTACTCTGGACAGGGTTACAGGACCCCACCCATCTTTCTCTCTCTTTACCTCCCTCTGCTCCCTCTCTCCCTCCCTCACTCTATTTAGAGACAGAGTCTTACTGTGTAGTCTGGGACAAGCTCAGATTCGACCATGCAGGCCAAGCTGTCCTTGAACTCTTCTATCTGCCTCAGCCTTTAGTGCTGACATTAAAAGTATGCATTGTCATGACCAGCCCCAAAACTTTGCATGGTCTCTCTGTTGTCATTGTTGTTTGCTCTGTTTTGTTCCTTTGATTTCATTATTTTGGACGGAAGCCAGGACCCTGTGTAACCTATGTACATCCCAGCCCTACAAGTCATTTTTAAAAAATATTTTTATCAATTGCAAACAGCCAACATGAAAAGGAGTTCAGGTTTTGTTTCGTTTTGTTTGTTTTGTTTCTGTGTATGCTTTTGAGAAGCTTGGTTTAGTTTAGGTTTCAGATTGTTTTTTTAAGAGAGAAAGACCATACAGTTGGGCAGGTAGGGAGGTAGGGAGGCTCTGGGAGGAACTGGGGGAGAGGAAAGAATAGGATCAAAATATATTGAATAAAAAGATTTAAAATATAAACAAAAGAAAAATGGTAAGAGAGCACATTAGGCTAATAGTGTTTTATAAATCAAATGTATTAAATGACCTCAACAGGCGTTGCCTTTAACTCGGTTCTCTGTTCTGCTGGAGATGGTAATGTGGTGGGTGGGAGAAATTAAAACTTGAGGTCTTTGGGTACATGCCAATTGTCTGCAGCACCATGTGGTTAAAGGAAGTAGAAGGGGAGACAATGTAGATATCAAGTTTCTGTGAGTAACTACAGTGGGTGGAATCTACAAAGCATACACCCTGGAAGGCTGGTCTCTGAGGTAACTTCCTCCTAGGCCGGAAGTGCTTGACGCAGATATATATATAATTCTTACAAGCAAATTAACTTACATCCTAACCTCCCTTCAGTTTTCATGCTATGCTTACATGAAATGTTTTCTGTAGTGCTGACTGAGCAACTGGGCCTAAGAAGCTATGAATAACATACTGCCTGATGCCTTGAATCCCTGCTTTTACTGACTGACTCTTCTCCTTGTTTCTTTCCTTTTGTCTTCCCACACAGGCCATGCAAGTAAAGGTACAGGTCAAATGCATGATGTGTCTTTTCTGTCCTAGTATTAGTGCTGTCAGGCTCTGTCCTCCTTTCTGTGATCACCATGGGGGTGGTACAGGTGAATCTTCCAACCTGTGGGTCCCCAGGAGAAGGCAACTACCTGTTAGAGTGACTGTAGGTCTATGTACCCTTGGAATGGAGAAGCCAGGAAAGCCTTGCCTTAACCAAGGTCTCCTTGCTGACTCTGTTACCTTTTCCAGATGCCTGCTCTGTTAGTTTGGCAGCTACCATACTGCCAGAGATAGGCTTGGCAGGGCTCGGAGCTTCAGAGCCTCACTCTTCTGCCATGGTACTAGGTTCAGATTTCTAATTTCTGTTAGTGACCTCAGCCCTTTCATTATATACATGTTCTGCCTCTGATTTAAGCTCCTGTGACTCAAAGAGAGTCTCCCAGGGTCTGAACTCAAGTTTGAAATCATCAGATAATATGAAGATTGTGCACAAAATGCACATGATGCAGAATCTTTTCCAATTGTTCCTGGAGTTTATTGTGTAGAAATTCTTCTCCTTCTGTTCAGTAATGAGTATCTAATGCTATTGTTCCAAACCCTCTGACCCAAAGTATGTGTTGGAAAAGCCAACATGTAAGAGCCAGTTCACATGCAGCTTGAAGAAAAGGAAACTGGAGCCTTGGCCAGATGTAGTTGCATCTGGATGATGTCTCAAATGCTTTCCTGGGCGACCTGAAAAAACTCATGAACTCTGGGCATCATGTTTTTACTCCTAAAATATTTCAAACTTGTTCTGAGAACTAGAAATGCTCTATTTATGTTTCAAGCATATTGAAATCATATGTGTAGCAGTTATGATTAGAATCTGATATTGATAAAATTAAGCAAAAAATAACTGAGAAATCATTTAGATTGTATATAAAATCCACAGTTACATTTGACATATTTACCCATGTGCTGTGTGTTATTGTTTACATTTATACATACATAATACCGTGTAGTTCATATATGTATAGCCAGATTCTATCCTTAATGATAGTTTAGGTGATAGACTATAGGTGGATTTTGCCTTTGGAATTCTCCACTCATTGGTAGAACACAGAAGTAGCCTAGGAAGCTCTGGAAGCGTAGAACTTACAGTGTTTCATGTGACACAAACAGTATATGAGAGGCCTCTCTGGTCCTTTGCATCATTTGTTCCCTCCTCCTATGTGTTACTGCCCTCCCAACTTGTATACTGATGCCAACTTGTGGCTTTGAAGTACTAGGGACACAATGCCTCTGTAATTCTCTTTCATCAGACTGATTTTCAAAATGGTAATATAAACAGCTGAAAGTGCTGCTTATGTAGCCTGGTGGGGGAAATAATATTTTTAGTAATATGTCTTTAGTCATTAGGAATCTCTCTCATTGGTCTAAAAGCAGAATTAATTCTGACTCTTCTCTTGGAATATACATGTCTGGAGCTTTGACATTGGCTCAGTGGTTAGAACATGTGTTACTCTTGCAGAAGATCTTGGTTCAATTCCATGCACCCACATGGTGGTTTACAGCCATCTGATCCAGAGGATCCAATACCTTCTTCTGAATTCTTTGGCACCAGACACACACATAGTACAAATACGTGATGCACACACATACAGGAAAAATACTCATATATGTAAAATAACATAAATATTAAAAAAAAAAGAAAATAGGAGCTACATATCTCATAAATGGGTTCTTCCTTAGGCCAAGAGAACTAGGCCTTAGGTGACACTTCTAGGGAAGGGGATAGGCACACATTGCTTGGTGTTCGTGTCATTGTAAACTATAGCACTGCTACTACTTGTTATCAGACACACTCATGAAGCCAAACAAGCTTTCCCTCATGATGGTCCATGACAAATTTCAGGCCATAAATCCCTTCCTACTTATATCATCTGGTTATTCAGCTGAGGCAAAGTCTATCAAGCAGGGTCAACATTGCTCTTTTACATTGTAAAAAGCAGGTTGCTATAGCATCTTGTCGCCTGCATGCACCTGGACTACCATGTGTGCTGTGGGTGCTGAGTGGTTTTGGTTGCTTGTCTGGGTGCTACCATCATCTACAGTGAAGCAAGTTGGATTTCTCTCTTACATTTATCACTTAGAGCCAAGAATGTAGTTTATACTTGTAATCCTGGGAATGGAGAGGCTGAAGCAGGAATGGCACAAGTTTGTCAACACAGGCTCCATAGTGAGACCTGTCTCAAAACAAACAAACAAAAATGCACCACCACCACCACCACCACCACCACAACAACAACAACAAAAACAACAACAAAAGCCCACTAATACTTTGCTGAATGAACTCTACAAAGAATGATAGGACAAAACAAACTCTCATCAGCTGGAGCGATGACTCAGTAGTTAAGAGCACTCTTGCAGAGGACCCCAGTTCAACCCCTATCACCCCCTCAGGCAGCTCACATCCTCCTGAAACTCCAGCTCCAGGGCACTGGATACCCTCTTCTGGCCTTTGTGGGAACTGAACTCATGTGCACATACCCACATAGAGACACATGTAAGTGCAAAATTACAAAATTAAAAATGAAATTAAACTTAGAAAAACTTCCAGAGACTTAGAGAGTTCCTTTATTTTGTGGATAGTTTTTCTGCATACCAAGCCAGATCCCAAAGCAGTCCTAGTCTCAATTTTCCTGTAAGAATTTGTGTTGCCCCATGGTGGAGAAGCTGTGTGGAACACCTGTGCTAAATACCACCTTCAGCCGTGGAAAGAGGCCACTGCTTCTATGCTTGATGCTCTTCCACATTTTAACTGGTAGCCCAGGGTACTGCTCTTTGTGGGAGTTATTTTACCTATTGTAAAAATCATCCTTTCTGTTGTGACTGTTGTCCCTTTGATACAGAATCAAGTAAGCAAAGACTACGGATGTCTGTGCTATGTGTCTAGCTACTGTGGTTTTGTGTGCATGTACAGAAGAGAAGGCTCGGGTTTGGGCTGGTCTTTAATGACCATCTGGTTTGGTTTTGCTTAACATATTTTTTGTTTTTGTTCTTTTACTGTTCTTTGAAATGTAGTAAGGCCCAACCTGTACGGACAGGGCCTCAAGGAAGCAAGCTACCCCTGAGCTGAGGCAGTTCCTTTCAGAGAGTCACTGAGCCCCTCTCTTTATTTCAACATCATCTCCTAGTCTGGAGGACAGGACCAGGAACGAAAGAAGACAAAGAGGCGAGGAGACTTGTATTCCATCCAGACGTCCCTCATCGTGGCCGCGCTCAAGAAAATGCTGCCCATTGGTCTGAACATGTGTACTCCAGGCGACCAGGAACTCATCTCTCTTGCAAAATCACGATACAGCTGTGTAAGCTGCCTCTGTGGTCCAGCTGAGTGCAGAGGAAAGGCTGTGGGGAGTGGGTGGTATTCTTCATCTATGGTGGTATTCTTCCTCCAAGGGGCAGGGGCGGGGCTTGAGGGAAAGATACACACTTTGTAAGGCTGTCTGGGAGTCAGTAACTTGGGGCAAGTCTCCTTTACTTCTCTCCTTCTGTTCTAAGAAAGATCACTGTTAAATTGTGCACTGATCATCCATTTTCTGCTATAACCTGTGTTGCATTTCCAAGGTGATCCTTGGGAATAAGATTTTGCATCTTTCCACAGAGGGACACTGATGAAGAAGTCAAGGAACATCTTCGGAACAACCTGCACCTGCAGGAGAAGGTGATGCTTCATGTCTCACAGGCTGCTCTGCTGGATGGAGGACCAGTCCTCCCACTTGTCTTACTTTATCTATCTGAATGTTAGGATCATTTTGCTATGCAGCCTAGGCTAGCCTCAATATTGAGACCCTCTTGCCTCAGCCTCCCAAGTGCTAAGGTTACAGATGTATACCACGCCACACTTCACTCATGTTTTCAAATGTATTCTAAAACTGTCTAATTGCTACAAATTGGAGGCAAGGGCATGAGGATCAGGAGTTTAAGGCCAGGGTTGGTTATGATAGCAAGTATGAGCACAGCCTGGGCTACAGAAAGCCCTGCCTCAAAACAAAACAAAACAAAACAAAACAAAACAAAACGCAAAACCAGAAAAAGGCTAAGCTTTACAGCCTTGTCTTTAATTTTTGTTTTTTCCTTTGCTATGTCAAAGATACCTCTGATAAGTATGTATTATACTTTCTAATGAACAGTAGGACGTCTCAGGGGGTGTTCGGATTAAGTCTCTGAATCTATTGACTGCAATGTTTGTTGAACAGTGAAAGAGACACCTGGAGAACATTTTAGCACCTGCTACTCTGGAAAGCTTTTGAAACAAAATAAGTTTGTGTCTTGGAGGGAAAAAAAGTAAATAATAAATAAATGAGAGGGAGAGAGAGAGAAAGAGAGAGAGAGAGAGAGAGAGAGAGAGAGAGAGAGAGAGAGAGAGAGAATTTAAAGACATGAGTTCTGAACAGCTCTGTTTTCAAGGTACTTTAAGCCCTAACATGAGAATGAGAAAAAATAGAAGTAATGATTCTTTCCCCTAAAAATGTATAGCAATGGTAGACAAAATACTCTAGGAAAAAAATCATAACTGCCAAAAATTAAGATGCTCTAAATCTTGACAGTATGGCTTTAACAGGGAGCTCACCAGAGACCACTCAGACACAGTGTATTTGTCAATTGAAAGTCTTTGTTCCAGCCAGCTGGGACCACACCCAAGAGTATAAGGACCTCAGGGTAGCTCTGAGTGCCCCGAGTTTTAAAAGGCAAAAACCCAGTCCTGGCATCTGTCTCAGGAGCTGCACGGAGCTTTGCAAAAGGAGGGAGTTTGAAGCAAGGAGTGAGGCTAAGATAAGTGGTTAGCTGCAGCGGGTTCCACACAAACAGGAAGTTCAACAGAAGCTAAGAAGTTAGCCAGGACATCCTGACCTTTGGTTCCTAGAATAGGATTGAGTGGTTTTCCATGGGATCCTTTATCAAGGAGATCAAATTCTAGTCAAACCTGAAGTGTCCTCAGCAAGAATACAAGATGGAAGAACCTTTGCACTATCTTGCTCTGTCAGTGAGGGAAGCCAGCTTCCTAGAGAGAGTTCTGCTTCAGTCAGAGGCATGCCTTAGGACTGGAGTTTCAACAACTTTAAAGGAAAAGGACTAAGGACTGATTGCCTGTCCTGTTATAAATACAGGGTGTGAGACTGGAACAAAATTAGCCTCATATCAGAGAAGCTCGTGAATGTCCTTCAGAGACAACAGTGGAACCACGGGAGGGTCTCTACTTTCTAAAATGTGGTGAAAAGTAAATAAATAAAACTGTTCCTCAAAATAGACTCAAAAGATTCAACGCATGTAAGGAAATGCTACAAGCAATAGGAACTAACAGAAAGAAATTTAAATTCAAATACAGTTTTAAAAAATTTAGGCAGAAAAGGAAGCAATAGAATCCAATAATCACCACCACCACCATCATCATCATCATCATCAAAATGTTGTTCTTAAAAAGGAGGGAAATGGATTTGATTTTTAAAAAAAAAAAAAGATAGCATAAGGATTATACAAATACATACTCTCAAAATTTAAATTTTAATCTATAGGTATAAGATACAAGGCAGGCATAGCTGAACACAGAATGGAGAAATTGGAAGATTGCTTTACAGAAATCATCCATAATGTAGCACAAAGTGATAAAGGGATGGGGAACATGGAGTTCATGTATCTATATGTTGTATAAGAAAGAAGAAGTGGGCAGGAGAGGTGGCTCATAGGTTAAGAGCGCCTGATGCTCTTCCAGAAAACGTAAGTTCAGTTCCCAGCACCCACATTACATAGTTTATAACTATTTGTAACTCTGGGGAATCCAGCCCCCCTTCCGGCATCCACAAGTACCCAGACACATGTATCATATGCTCACAAAGTTATGCACACATATAAATAACAACATAATATATTATTTTAAGTATAAGGAAGGGAGAGAAGGGAAAGGGGAGGAAGGGAGAAAGAAAGTATAATAAAAATGAGTCTTATTATATGTAGGAGTAGACGTATTTCTTAGCACAAGAGGCACAGAAATTGCTCATCTCATGGGTGTGCTTCATCTTTCAGTCTGATGACCCAGCTGTGAAATGGCAACTGAACCTCTACAAAGACGTTCTGAGGAATGCAGAGCCTTCTAATCCAGAAAAGACGGTGGAGCGGGTGCAGAGGATTTCAGCCGCTCTCTTCCACCTGGAGCAGGTGCGCTCTGCTCTGAGTGTTTGCTCTGAAGCGTTTTTTAAGCAAGACCGCCCTGGAGGATAGAAGTCTTCCCTCTCCTCAGCTCTCAATTACAGGAGACCTCTTGAAGCAAAAGGCAGCCATTGGAGGTTATCCCTCATCACCCCCAATTGTTGCCTGGTGCCTCATAGATGTAGCCCCGTTAGCTTTCTCTCCTGTTCTTTATGACTTTTTGGTATGAGTTCAAAATACTTTTTACAGCTCTTTGCCATTTGTAAAACTGCAATCCATGTCTAATGGCATCAGAGAAAATGAAGAAAACCTAG
Organism: Rhabdomys pumilio; assembly: GCA_030674055.1. Lineage (NCBI taxonomy): Eukaryota > Metazoa > Chordata > Mammalia > Rodentia > Muridae > Rhabdomys > Rhabdomys pumilio. Next base: position 176,877,149 of record JANHMN010000002.1, on the reverse strand, counting down.
GACACAAGAATGACTGCTGGGGACATTTTTGCCAACATCAGTTGTAAAGCCAATATTATTCCAGAGTTAATTGTCTGAGCTACTCAGTCAGCCACTCAGATCAGCCTTCTATGTACCTACTCGTATGATTTCTTCTTAGGTGGAACAGCCTCTGAGGTCCAAAAAGGCTGTGTGGCACAAATTGTTGTCAAAGCAACGGAAACGGGCAGTGGTAGCCTGTTTCAGGATGGCTCCACTCTACAATCTGCCCAGGTAGGTTCTCCATCATTCTTTTCTGCCAGGTGAGCCCAAGATAGGAATTAAAGTGTCTCCCTACAGCTGAGCTCTCTTATGGTCAGCTTGGTCCTAACAATAGGAATTGGGGTCCTTGGCTTATGGCACCTTGCAGACTATGTTGTACAAAGGTCTACTATGCAGTCAAGGTAAGTATGGAGGCAGGTGACAATCCCAACACACAATGAGGCTCTCTGCTTTTGCTGAGATAGGAGTTTTTTGTGTGAGAACTCTAGAAACAGGAGACTGTTTTCTAAAATATCTTAGCCCAAACTTCATCATTTCCCTGCTCTGGTACTAGATGAAATGACAAAAGTTACTATTCTTCATCAAAAGCAAGAAAAAAAAATGTAACCTGAGAATCCTTCATCACAGTGTATTCACCATCAAGATGAAGAGAGGGGTAGCCAGACGCCTGTAGAGCTCAGGAGGTACAGGAGGACCATGAATGTGAATCCAGCCTGGGCTGTACAGCAAGTCCTTGTCTACAAACAAACAGAGGAAGAAAGGCTAGAGATGCCCAGAGGCTTGTCAGGAGCACAAAGTGCTTATCTTAGTCTTTAGTACTTTGAAGTAACAATACTGTGAAGTTTGGGTGGAGGGATTAGTTTTTGTGTTTTCCTCCAACTGTGTAGCATATCTTCTGCCAACATAGGGAATCTGTGTTAGTAAGATTTCCACTACCACAAAACACTTGGGGTAAGTCAACTTAAAAGTCTCCTGTGAGGCAGAACATCATGGGAATGAGTGTGTGTTAGGGCAAAATTGTAGAAGTGTGTAAGATTTTTATTTGTTTTTTGGAAATGATGAAAATACCAGAAAATATTCTTCATCCTCTCAGTCAGACCTCCTCCCTGAGGATGCACCTTGAAGAACTAAGCTCTAAAAACACCTGTCCAGGGCTAGGTCAGGCAGGCAGAAATTATCCCTCTCAAAAAAAAAAAAAAAAAAAAAAAAAAAAAAAAAAAAAAAGCTTTTAAAAATTATATTGGTACCATCTCTTTCTATCTGGGTGTTTCTTCAGTATTCCTATACCCATATATGCCAGAGTAAGTTTAAGAAATCTCTGTAATGGGGCATGCTGTCCTTGAGCCAGTTGCTGGAGAACAGGTGTCTGGGCATCCTCTCTAGCATTAAAGACAGCTGGTCAGTTTCCTAGCAACCAGCTCACTGAGGAGGGACAATGGATGCAGATCTTCCCTACTTTGTGATGGTCTAAGCTCCATGGAATCCAGACTAAAGGACAAAAGGGGTTTATCTGATTATAGAGATGTTGTTTCTCTGGTGTTGGTATTTCAAAGAAAACCCTGTATGCTTTTCTCCAGACACAAAATTAACAATTTCTTCCTGATCACCTTTCAACGTGTTTGGCTGGAAAAGGTTAATGAAAAAACTCAGTATGACAGACTAATACCTATTTTAATGGTAATGTAACCTAAAAGACACCAGCTCATTCTCTGCACATGCCTCCGTTCTTGGCCATGAGTTAATGTTGCCATAAGAATATACATTTGTACAATTTTTTTTAAAGTAAAATTCTGATTGGTCAGACTTTAATGAGAGACAGCAAGGTTTTGGCTCTATCAAGACACTTAATGGCCACTCTTGTCCACTTCTTCATTCTTGGCTATCTTGCCATGACTGACCAGAGCACATAGCTGTGCTTCTGTGACTAACTTTCTAGGAAGTCTGTCCTGGCTTATAGGAAGTGGCATGAGCCAGATAGCAGGGTACAGGCAGGATCTCAGAGGTATACAGGAGACATGCTCATGGCACAGCATGCCCAGCTCTTGCCTTCTTGAGTAAACACTGGAGCCCCTTGCTGAGCTGTTCTTGAATGGGAGAAGGTAGGAAAGCTGCAGTTAAAAATTCAGTTTGACACTAAACTACAACATGACTTCGATTGTATTACCTGAACAGATGACCGATCTGAAGGAATGACTAAATTGCTATCTGAAGCACATAGCAATGTGATAAAGACCCAGTAAAACTAAATGAGGATGTTGTGTCTTGCTCTATGACGATGGTGCTCAGAAGGTACTTCAGGATTTATGAGTTACCTAGTTATAGGGTACAATATGAGCTACTGAGTGCCCTGACCAATCAGAAGATGAGAATTGTACAAAAACTCTGTCCTGCTTACTAACCACTAACCACCCAACCTAAAAGAACAAGTCCCACATCTCTCCTGACCCCCTCTCACCCCTTCCACCCAGGCACCGCTCTATTAACCTCTTCCTCCATGGCTATCAGAGATTTTGGATAGAAACAGAGGCGTATTCCTTTGAAGAGAAACTAGTACAGGATTTGGCTGTAAGTACTGAATGAACTGGGGGCAGATATGGGTGTGAAAGGGTTTGGTTTTCGTGTTTATGTTTATATATGTTGTGAGAGTCTGGCATTCCCAGAGAATCAATTGGAAAAGAAATAACTGTAAATCCTCAGGAGGATGTTGTGAATGGTGCTAAGAGCCAGAGGATGGAACTTCAATTAGAGGTGTTAATAACGTCCTCACCCCTAGCTCCATCATCATTAACAACTAACGTTTCTTGAGTTGCACAGCTATGTCTTGGGGATTTCATACCAAGTTAAGTTTTGAGCACCATCTGTTACAGGAGGCCCCCCTGTCCTGCTTACTTCTATGGACCCCACATCCATAATCATTGCTCTGCTTTTGGGAAGATGCCTCTTTCCTACACTTCACGTTCCTGTGTCGGACCTTCAAAAATCTGGCATGCACTGTCTCTAACAGACTTTCTATTCTGAAACCACTTGAAGTGGAACACAAAGGAGCAGCCTCATCCTATCTCTGGGGAGGGGCTGAGGGATGGGGTAAAATCTCCCTTCTCTTCTCTGACCATATGTGGCTCTCTTTTCTCCTTACCATTCCAGTTTTTCATTTACTCTCTGTGCTAATCCTGTACTGTTTTTCATTCATTCTTTTCTTCCTGTCTTTCTCTTTCTGTCTTCCCCTATCGTCCTGTGTCTTTACCTCCTCCTTCCCTTTTTTACTTTTAAACCTCTCTTTCCCATTTTTCTTCCCTTTGGTTCTAGATCCCTTACTTTCCCCCACATAGTCCTTTTGTAAAAAAAAAAAAAAAAAAAAAAAAAAAAAAAAAGTGCTATCTTTGTTTTCCCACTTTCCTGATTGGTGTGAAGCTGGCAGGGAGCACAGGCAGGCTCTCTGCTGCTGGGAACCATTCATATAGCCTGTGTGGATCTCACATATTCACCAAATACCACCCCCCATCCCCCACCCCACCACCACACACTCCCACCCTCTGAGGGACCATGACAGAAAATGTTACTGTTGCCACTAACATCAGCTGCTGGTTCCCTTTCTATAAAGGCAGAGAAGTGACTCCTAAATAGCAGCTTTGCACAACAATGCAAATTTTAGTGTGAAGTTATTTTTGATACGTTAAATCTAGAATAATACAACTGGTCCCCAGCTAAGTCCCAGAGATTTCTGACTTTTGCCTCACCTCCATCTCCAGGAGAAATTCCATGTATTGTCTAGAGGGACTCAGTTTTAAAAATGACAGCAGGGGTTTCCCTCCTGAACTGGGGTGCCCACAACTTGCATGGGAGTTCCATAGTTCATTCCCTGTGGTTAGCCATTTGCTTTCTTTTATTTCAGTTAATTTAAAATTGGAATGTATCATTGACTGGCTAGGGGATGTATGTCTGTCCTTACCAACCTTGCATCCTTAGGACTCCTACCTTGAAATAAGCATCTGGTCGAGAGCTTGCTCTCTGCTTCCAGTCTGGTGCTTCTCTGTGCCTTGCGCTTTGCCTTCTCTCTGTTCGCATGCAGCTGTGTGGTGCCTGCTGGAATCTGTGCCTGAAATCTGTCTGTGTTACTCTGTGTAGAAATCTCCCAGGGTTGAAGATGAGGAAGAAGAGGAGACAGAAAAGCAACCTGACCCACTTCACCAGATCATTCTGCATTTTAGCCGCAATGCACTCACCGAGAGGAGGTCAGCATCACTCTGGGGCTCTTCCCCCAGGCCAGGGATGGTGCTCTGTCATAGTGGTCAGCAAAGAGTATGAGGAATTTCAGAACTGAGAGCCTCTCTTCATGGTCACCTGGAAACATAAAGAGGACAAGGCAGACTAAAGATTAAACAGCTTAAAATTCTGACTTTCCTCTTAAATTCCGTGTCAAGCCAACACTGAGTCAGCTTTTTCAAGCCAAACTATCTGATTGGTTCGCTGGTACATTTAGGTTAGAATGGTTCTTAATTGTGTGTGTGTGTGTGTGTGTGTGTGTGTGTGTGTGTGTGTGTGTGTGTGT
>JANHMN010000002.1:176811962-176872569 GCA_030674055.1 Rhabdomys pumilio | reverse complement strand
TTTCTGTCTCCTTCTTTCCCTGCTCCTTGGAACCCAGAGCTGTCAGAGTGGTGAGGATGAAGAAGAAGAGGAAGACAAGGAAAAAACATTTGAAGTGAGTTTCCATAAAGATTAGGACCAGGGCCCTTGCTGGCCTATAGGTTGGGGCTTCAGAATGGTGACCGCCATTTGCTTATGAGACTCACTTTACTGCTGTATCAGAATCACCAAGTCTAGCCATGGCTCTGCTGTCTGCCTGTGTAACTGACAAGCATCAGCAACGTCTACTCCTCACTAAGTTTATTCTGATGAAAAATGTCCTACTTTCCAGATACTGTAGTAATAGGGGTGGTAGAAGGTCAAATTTAAAAAACCAACAATGAAAAATCAAGGACATTGGGATCATGTACACTATTCTATAAATACAGGTTGATAGTCATTTTATTTCAAGGTAGTACAAAAGCCCAAAAATCCTAAAATTGCACAATTTTAGGTTCCTATGCTCTTAGATAGGCAAAGCACCCGAAAATATAATAAAGTGAATTCAGGTAGTTACAGTTCTGGTAACTATGCTATGTCAGAGCATGTCTGCAGTCTAAATTCAGAGACATTCTTACATTCAGACAAATTTATTCAAATGGCCCCCAAGCATATTTCCTGTATAATAGATTATTGGAAATAAAAACATTTAAATCTTGGCTTCCAAGAAATCTCATGCTGGAGATGGAAAAGCTAGAACCCTGGAGGCAGCCAAGGGGGAACTTGACACTAGGAGAAAGACTTAGAGCTTGTTAGGTGGACTTGCTGGAGAGACTGGAGCTGAGACAGAAGCAATGGACTGTCCAGACCTTGATATACATGGCTTAGTTAGCCTAATGCTAGGGCCCCAAAGACTAAGACTGAGAAGGCTCACTAGACCTTTCTGCTCCTCTTCCCAATATGGCCACATTGAATAAACATCCTTTATCTGAGCTTCACTATTAAAATAATAATAATCATAATCATAGGTTTCTTTATAATATCAAAGGTGAAAACAGTATGTTACCTATCAACATAAAGAGTGGAAAACCCGTTATTAAAAGGTGAGTGAATCATGGGCATATCCTTTGAGGAAGCTAGGTTGTATCTGGGAATAAAATGTAGAGGTTTGCTTTATCCAGAATGATGTACATTGCCTTTCCTGGGCTCCTAAAGATTCACTCTCAACTCATTTTACCATATTGCATTTACTCAAGGGGAACATGGGCAGATGGTACAGCTGAGTACACTGAAGGGGCTGAGAGCAAATCTTTCCATATGACTTCTTCTAGGAGAAGGAGATGGAGAAGCAAAAAACACTGTATCAGCAAGCACGGCTGCACGAACGTGGTGCTGCAGAGATGGTCCTTCAGATGATAAGTGCAAGCAAAGGTGATGTCCCTGTTTCTAGGTAGAACCTAGTTAACTGCCACAGAGCTAGCACACCCTGACCTAGAGTCACATTAGCAAGTCTGGAGAAGGCCCAGTAGGTATGATGTACCACCTCTTTCCGTGGTAACTTAATCAAATCTTCGCCCTGGCAGGTGAGATGAGCCCCATGGTGGTTGAGACACTGAAGCTGGGGATTGCCATTCTGAACGGAGGCAATGCTGGTGTGCAACAGGTAATTCAGCATCAAGGGAGATGGGGAAGAGTTCCTAGGCTACTTCTACTTGACAGTTCTCACTGATGAGGTTTAATTGCTCAGAGGGAAGGCTACCCACAGTTACTTGGCTGATGTTTGTCCTTAGTGGCCAATTATGTCATAGTAGCTGAGAACGCAGATAAAAACAATAGCCGGAGTCTGCATGCAAGTGTGTACTTAACAACGACGTTTTTAAAGCCTAGGATTAAAGGAACAGAACATTGCATTTTCTCTCAGATTTTCTGCAGAATTGTAAATACTCAGAGGATGTTTCTGAAGCCTCTGGTATTTATTTCAGCACTTTAACCTGTGAGCTGTTTTACCATGAGAAAACACAGTAATTCATGACCTGTTATTCATTTAATTATTCTTTATTCATTAAACAGTTATTTGCTGATTGCTGACAATGCCTGATTCTGCTGTAAAGGCTGAAGTTATTACAATGGGCAGCACAAGTAAAGTATTTGACAAGATCAGGCTGGGAGATTTTGAGTTCATGGCAAGCTTGGGCTATGTAGTGAGTGAACATCTGTCTCATAAAATCAGTGTTCAGAGATACCGCTCAGTGACAAAGTACTGGCTTACAATTTCTCAGAGTACAAAATAAAATACCCAAACCTCCAATGAGCATTAAATGAAACAGTCAGCATTGACAGCTGCTAGTCAGTCAGTATTTGAATTAAAACTGGTAACAATAAACCCACATACGTCAAAAGCTTACTATACTGTGCTGAAATGGTGAAACTAATGAGCCTTAATACAGTAGAATCTGGCTCCCAAGTAGATGACTTGACTCATGTGTACTTGTTCTTTAATTATTATTGTTACATGGATGCATTCATATAAGCATATTAATATAACCTTCTGAGTCCATTTAGTATGGCTCAAAAGTATGCTTTTAAAGCTGGCCACTTAGTATTGGATAACCTATCAAGGGACTCATCCTTGGGAAAGATTGATTCTCCTTCGTTAATGCCTGTGGTCATTAATTGTAGCTCTTCATCTAGGAATGAGACCTTCTGAGGTTTCCCCAAACCAGACTGGCATATCATCTGGTGGTATTATTGTTCAGGCCTTGAGGCAGCACATTGTTGAGATGTCATGGGTGTGGCTTCCCTGTACTATATAGAGAGAAGATAGTCTTTCAGCTGACATCCTGGTCTTCTTGCTCTTACAATCTTTTTGCCTCTTCTGAGATGCTCCCTGAGCCTTGAGTATAGAAGCTATATTGTCTTAACTATACCAGTTCTTCTGATGTGTCTCCAAGAGTCTGCTTTAGTTTGCTTCTGTGGCAGGGCATTTGCCATCTCTCCGTTGGAATTAGGAAGACCATCAGTTGTGACAGTTTCTATTGCTTTCCTCTAAACTGTGTATTCTTTGCAGAAAATGCTAGATTACTTAAAGGAGAAAAAAGATGCTGGATTCTTTCAAAGCCTTTCTGGTCTTATGCAGTCTTGCAGGTAAATATGGGGAAACTATTCAACCATTCTTAAAACTTAACATTTCAAGAGAAAGAGGGGAGGACAGATGGAAGTATACAAAATCAGCTGAATTACCGTGGAAGTGTGGAAAAGATTCAGCAGTCACCTTCCTTAAAATCCAAGGAAGTGAATATTGTTTTCTAGCATTCAGGATTAGATTAAAAAGCATTAGAAAAAAAATATTGATCTCCCCTGGTCACAAACATCCTTCCTAGTGCTGTGGTCTACCAGTCTCTCCTCTCCCTTCCCCTATCCTACCTTCCTCTTCTTTTCCTTTTCTACTCCTCTCTTCTTTCTCCCTTCCTCTCCCTTCTTTCCCTTCTTCCTTTCCCTCTTTTCTTTTCTCCTTCCTTCCCTCCTTCCCTCCTTCCTTCCCTTCTTCCTTCTTTCCTTCCTTTCTTTCCTTCCTTCTTTCTTTCCTTCCTTCCTTTCTTCCTTCCTTCCTTCCTTTCTTCCTTCCTTCCTTCCTTTCTTCCTTATGTTAGCTTGTTTCCTATGCTCAATGTATACTATAAGTTTTTCTTCAAATATGGATATCCCCCAAAATGAAAACAAATAAATAAGGGCAAAGGTGGGGGATACCTCACTCTTAGTGAGGACTGTTTTCTTTAAACCCGTAAAACATCTTGTAATCTTTTCCTCTAACAGTCCTTTGAGGTTGAATGGGTATTTGGTAAGCACATATTTTGACATCTATTTTGACAGACGTCCATCCTGGCATAGGAACAAAATTTTGATACAGACTAAATAGCAACACATTGAATTATCAGTTGATCTTACCTAATTGTATAAACTACCAATCATAGTTGAACCAACACTTGAATAAATATCCAAAAGTTGCAAGGCCACCACACAAGCTCACTTTTTAAATGAGCCAACATTCTAAGAAAAATGTTCTTCTCTAAACTTTCATATGTATTGTGAATTGTCTGAGACTCATTCTAGAAGAAACCAAAGTTTCAATTACTTAGCTCATTTGCTTCCACGTATCAAGAGTTAAGATAGAACATGATGTCTACCATTTGAAAATTTAGAGGACAAACATCCACTCAGCAGACTTTATAATCTTGCCAACCTTATTTGATTGGGTAAATAGGATACAATCCAAGCTACAGCATAAACTCTTGTTCTTAGCTCTATTTTTTTTTCTCTAATGGTCTATTAGTTCATTGTCTCTCTCAGGAAAAGAGAATGTAAAATTGCTAGGCCTGACTCATTGAAGGTTGAATAGAACACCACCTGTGGATTCAGGGATAACAAAAATCAAGAAAACTGAGTTCTATCCTACATTACTCATGAATTTCCATTAGGTCTCGGAGAGTTCTCTCAATGTGTTACAGCACTTGAGACTGCTAAGTTTGTTTATAACTCATTTATAATGATAGCACAGAGGGACAAGTGATATAACTTAATTGCAGGATGACTTCTCACAGAAGTTTTAAGACACGTTAATAGATTATTATACAAAAAACACATATTTGTAAAATACTTAAGCAGTGGGAAAACTAAAAACATTCAACATGGATGTTTTGGGATTAAAATGAGACTTGGACATGTATGGCATCAATTCAAAATCAAAGTTTCAAAGCAAGGTCCAAATGCCCTTTCCTAGGTTAACCCCTACCTGCCCCATCTCCTAGCCCAGCACGCTCAGCAAAAATCCAAATATCAAAACAGCAGGATAATTTGGAGTTTTTTAACAAACCTGTTTCATATAGCATAACCTAGGATGGGGAAACCAACAAAGCTATGGCCTGAAAAGGTGTTGGGGGGGTGGTGGAATAAGAGCCCTTGTAGCTTCTGCAAAGGGCCCAGGTTCAGTTTCCACAGTGACTTAAAACTATCTATAACTATGGTTTTAGGGGATCCCATACCCTCTTCTGAATTCCATGGGCACTAAACATATACATGGCACATAAAGAAACATACACCAAAGTAAATACTTTTTTAAACTTGTAAAGTAAAACAACAAAGGTAGGAATAGAAATTTCACTGTTTTCTGTTTGAAATTCCCCAGTCATGACTCCCCAAAAAGAAAAAAAGAGTGCCAATGTCTTTCTAGTCTTCCAACATTTCTGAACAGCAGCAGAATTAAGGTCAAAGTCTAGAGTCTTTATGGGTTCAGCCAGACTTCTTTCTACAAGCAATACCTTCATAAAACTTTATGCTCCAGGACATGTTTCAAATCAAAGGAGGAATTAAACTGTTAGGAAAACAGAAGGGGCTTTCCTTAAAAGTAATCTGATCCTACAGTGATCTCATTTCCAGCCTCAGGGTAGTAATGGAAGCTTGCTGCTTCAGCAAAACTTGACTGTAGCCAGGAAGGTAGGAGAAAACAAATGCCAACTTTTTGTGAGTTTAGGGACACCATCGCACAGAAGGCTTAATCACAATGGCTACTGGCTTTTGAACAAAGAAGCCTTTTTTGAACCATAAAAGGCTGTGGTTTTCAAAGTTTTCAGAGTTTCTAGCTCTCTCTTCCAATTCCCTGAGATCTTTAGAGAAAGTAAAGACAGAGAGTGAGCATTGGTTGTAGTTTATGAAATCTCAGAAATAACTCACAGTCTTCCTAATTTGGGAAGGCTTTCCAAATCTTCATCCATAAGAACGGATTCAAGCTGAGCAATGATCACCACCTCCCTATACATATAACAAGATCTACCAGCTATCATATCTGTGAATCACAGTGACAGACACAAACCCAAGGGACCTTCAGGCTTTTAACCAAGCTGCTTGATATTGGTCTACTTATGATAATGAGACAAAATATTCTAAGTAGATACATTGACATTACAAATCTATTTTCCCAGCATAACTAGTTAGCCCTGAACCTTGTTTTCTTTTGTCCATTAAAAGTGTCCTTGATTTGAATGCATTTGAGAGGCAGAATAAAGCTGAAGGCCTGGGCATGGTTACAGAGGAAGGGACACGTAAGTAACTAATGAATGCCAAGGTCATTCTCTTCCTGATTGAAATTTCAACTGTTTCCAATCAGAGCCTTTGCATGCTATTTCCTTTATCTGCAAAGATTTGCTCCATTTGAGCAAAAACATTTCTATATGCAGCTTTGCTAAGGCTAGCATCCAAGACGGATGCATTCATAGAGTTAGATATATTTGAAGAATGTTTGTTACTTATGGGTTTCTCACTTTGTACTTTCTCTTTTTCCTCTTATCACCAGTCATTGTTCGTGAGCGTGGTGAGTGTCTCTGCTCTGAGTTTCTACCATGTGTGTAAATCTTAAGAGAATAGACTTAATTGCCTCGGTACAAACATATCTTAGATTGGGTGGCTGCATGTCAAATTTAACCCAGCAATTTGATGCTTAATTAAATAAGTGTCGTCCATCTGTAAAGCATGGGTTATTATGGGCTGTGAGCCACTGGCTTCCAATGTCCTAGTTGTTCTCATTACAGATGTGTCTTGGGGCTAAACAGTTTACTGTTAAGGCTGTGTATTCTGCAGCCTTAGCTCCCAATTAACTGAGTTTATCAACATTAATCCAAAGGTACATTTCCAAATTCTATTGTCATTTTTGGCGTCATTTGTATCAGAAGATGTATCTTGTTGAGAAGCCAAGCAAATGCTGATGTGTATACTATGTTTTCAAGGTGAAAAGGTACTCCAGAATGATGAATTCACACAAGACCTCTTTAGATTCCTACAGCTGCTTTGTGAAGGACATAACAGTGGTGAGTGGTATCGACTGATGCGTCAAAGGAAAACAGCATTTGTATTCACAACTCTCATTCATTTCGGTGGACTCCACTTGATTCAACTAGTCGCTTTCTGTTTTAGTTACTATTCTATTGCTACAAAGAGACACCATGACCAAGGCAATTCTTGTTTGGGGGCTTGCATACAGTTTAAGAGGGTTGGTCCATGATCATCATGGTGGGAAGCAGATAAGCATGATGCTGGAGTAGTAATTGAGAGCTTTACATCCTGATCCAAAAGCAGCAGGAAAAGACAGAATGAAACTGGGCCTGACATGGGCTTTTTAAACTTCAAAGCCCACTCCCAGAGACACACCTCCTTCAACAAGGCCACACCCTCTAGTCCTTCCCAAACAGATCCACTGACTGGTCATCAGCCATTCAAACATATGAGCCATTCAAACCACCACACTATTCAAGAATACCAGTTCATCTAGTCCTTAACTAGAGAGGCTATATAAAATGACCATTAGACACATGGCTGCTATTGTTTTGTGTCACTAAGGCTAAACCACCCCTGGAATCACCAGCCCTTTTATATAACCTATTTGGTCTCATCTTGTTTTAGATGTCACCAGGTTGGTAGGGCATAGAAGAGAAAAGGATCTGCAAGGCTCCAAATATATTATCTGTGTAGAACTTGAACCACATAGTATGCCACTTCTAAGCTCAGCTAAGAGGCATGCCTGGTTCCCTTTGGTGTAATGAGCCTAGGTTCTGACCCAGTACTGGTGCTCTCAGACTTTCAGAACTTCCTGAGGACTCAGATGGGCAACACCACTACTGTGAACATCATTATTAGCACCGTGGACTACCTTCTGCGTCTGCAGGTAAGTTGAGGGACCTTAGGCAATGGCATGTCTCATCTTCAGTTACACAAGTTAACAATGGCTATGCAGATCCATGGAGACTCAGGAAACAGATGTTCCTCAATGGAATTATATCCTGATAAACCAACCATAAGCTAAAGAAGTATTTCATACACCTAGCTACTGAATGTCATAGCTAAATGAGATGATACACTATGCAGTGATTCTTAACCTGTGGGTTGCAACCGCTTTGTGGGTCAAATGACCCTTTCACAGATATCACCTAAGACAACTGGAAATGGGTATTTACATTATGATTCATAACAATAGCAAAATTACAGTTATGAAGTAGCAATGGAAATAATTTTATGGTTAGGGGTCACTACAACATGAAGAACTATATAAAAAAAATTACAGCGCTAGGGAGGCTGAGAACCTCTGCACTATAACATTTTGGTCTTTTATTCTGAAGATCGTGTGGCTAACCCTGTACTATTGTTCATGGCTCCTGCCTAGCATTATGAGGGAGCGCCACACCGTAAATTGTTAGTTGAGAAAACAATACTCAGAATTTCAAGTACAATTTGAGCTGAGTCTATGCCACTTCCATAACATTGCTAAGTTGAAAACTTATGCATTGGACTACATAAGTCAGGGGGTGTCTGTACCATCTGACTCTCAAAGAAGGAGCTATAATCTATTTCCTCACACCTAAGGGAAGTTCTAATTCCTAAAACATGTGTTCGAAAACAAAGCAAGAAGACCTTAGTTATGAAAGTATGTTATAAAATACTGGCTCATGTTAGTGTTGTCAGTGAAGACACAGCCACAATGGCCAAGAAAGAATAATCAAATAACTTATGACTAAGAAGTATAATTTTATGAGAAAAACCTGTTTATGGTAATAAAAATGTAATATGTTTTCATACTGTTGGTGTTGTGAGGTAACCTGACTTTGTTCCTTAATAGATTTCTCCCCCTGGTTTTGCCACCTTCTAGGAATCAGGGATAATCTATTTAAGTTCCCTGTGGTCCAGTTCTTTTGTCTATACAAAGGACTTGCCTCGCAGAATGGTAATAAATATTGAGAAGTTTGATATTCATAAATAACTTAGAACAACATCTGCCACTTAGCTGCTATTTCTTTGCTGTTGCTATGGTTATTTGGATAAGTGAACAGAGTTCACTTTGAATATTATATATCATAGTCTCCCAGGTACTAAAGACTGGATGTTTCCTTCATATGTTCTTCCCTTTGGAAATGTACATGTGTTTAAAAGGTAGGTGTTAGGACTGTCTCTGTCCATCTTCACAGAGTCCCCAGCTCCTGTCATAGCAGAAGCATAGAGATATGGGATTCTTTTGAATTCTTCTTGTCCATTGAGTTTACTTCCCTTGAGTTCAGACAGAGAAATATCAAACTCTGTTGTTTGTTTTTAGGAATCAATCAGCGATTTCTATTGGTACTATTCAGGAAAGGACATCATTGATGAATCTGGACAGCACAATTTCTCTAAAGCTCTGGCAGTCACCAAGCAAATTTTTAATTCTCTTACAGAGTACATCCAGGTAGGTGTTAATAAATGCAGAATTGATAGCAAATAGACTTTTTTAGCATTCTCATTTTCTATATTCTCTAAAAAGTATTTGGATCCTCCCAGTGATTGGCCTATGTACTCAGTCCCGATGCTGACATTATTTCTTGTCTAGAAAAAGGAACCATTGATACCTGTGGTCTATGAGGTCCTGTAGTCTGTGGTCCCCCACTGAGACTTGTTCATGATGTTGTTACAACTTATTTTCATTTACCTCATTACATTTTGCTTTTTGCTAAACATGGTATATGTGCCTTTAATCCCAGCACTCAGAAGGCAAAATCAAGTGGATCTCTATGAGTTCAAGGTCAGCCTGATATACAAAGCGAGTTCCAAAATAGCCAGGGTTCTGTTGCGCAGAGAAACCCTGTCTCAAAGTGAGGAGAGGAGACATTTTAGTTTCCCTTTCAGGATAGACTTTAAATGAACAATAAAAGAAAAAAAATGTGTTCAACTTAACATCCTTCATCCTAGAATATCTGATGAAGTATCAGTGTCTGGTGTTGAGTAAGCATAGAGACAGAATTATAGAACAATGGTATAAACAAACAAACAAACAAAAACTCAAAATCCAACCTACCTATGGTAACACAATCCCAGACTTGGGAGGCTGAAGTAAGATGATCTTAGGTTTGAAGCTGGTCTGGGTGACATGGTGAGACCCTTTCACAAAATCAAACAAACAACAAAAAATCTAGAATCTTTGATTTCTTACTAGGGAAGAAATTAGTCAAGTCAAGTAACAACAAGTGGATCTCTGTCTTAATGTTCTAGTTTTCTTTCTCTTTCTATAACAATGTCTAGTTCCTGCAACAGTCTACCTACTGTGAAAAAGATTAATGATGTATTTAGGTATAGCTGGCTATAGAACCAGTTGCCATATCAGTCTTCTGTGATACAAGATTTTTTAGGAGCAGAATTGACATTTTCTTTTTATGTTATCATAACCAGAAAACTCATGAATAAAATATTTGATCACTTATTGATTGAATAAAACATTTAGCTTGTGTTCTCTCCTTAGTTCCCAGGAAGAATATAATTTATTGTCTCTACCATGAAATACAAATATATGAAAAAAATCATATACATGATGAAAAATATTTGATAGATGATTGCAAAAGATTTGAAATAACCACTTGCATTATGGCTCAAATCATAACTATTATGTTCCAAACATGGAGAAATTGAACTGGGGATAGCCAGAACAACATCCTGAGATTCAAAACCAGACAACAAAGAAATAAAACAAATAAACCATACATGTATGAGTTCAGAGGAAGAGAAAGCTCTTTTGAATCCCAGGGTGCAAGTGTCATTACAGATACATACTGGTTGTGGATAAATAAAGAAAGAGGTACACTGGTCTTTGGGAAAATCATGGAGATAGGATTGTGAAATGCTTCATGAGATATAATGTCAACAATTACTTCAGTTTGCTGCAACTAAAGAAAAAACAAGGAAAGAGGAGCTTTTCATCCCCTTTCTTCCCATTCTAAAAATCTGCCTGTGGCTCTTTTTTTACATCACAGTGTTGAAATTTGTTCCATGAAAAACATTATCTGAAGGATGAGGCGGGATGATCACAAGTTCAGGATCTGCCTTGAGTAAACAGTAGATACGAGGCCAGCTGGTTAAGGAAACCCTGTCTCAAAATTTAGATAATTTTTAAAGGTCTGAGGTTGTAGCTCAATAGGAAAGTTTCTGCCTAGTATATGTGAGGTCCCAGGTTCAATCTCCAGTACAAAGAAAAAAGAAAAGAAAAGAAAAGAAAAGAAAAGAAAAGAAAAGAAAAGAAAAGAAAAGAGGGAAGAAGGGAGGAAGGGAGGGAGGGAAGGAGGGAGGAAGGAAGGAAGGAATAAAGGAAGGAAGGAAGGAAAGAAGGAAGGAAGGGAGGGAGGGAGGGAGGGAGGGAGGGAAGAAGGGAGGGAGGGAAGACAACTGGATTTTCATTCACTGTCCAAATCATGAAATAACTGGCTCATTCAGATTTTATTTTCTCATAAAAATAAATACAAAGCTTAGTGTACTACCTAGTTTTTATTGTAGCAAAGTTAAACTGTGTTAAAACTCAAAATAAAAAGAGAAGGGCTCCATTAAGGAAAGGACAGTAGTATCCCACCCAGGGTTAGATGCAGACTTCTCAAAGGAGAACCTGTGAACAAAAAGAGATTTCTCCTGGTATGCTCAACACGCCAGAGGAGCCCATGTTCTGTAAATACATGTTTCTTTCAACGCCTAGTTTTATGCTGAAATGAACTTTATGGCCTCTAGTATATACCTAGAAAATGGGACTTCTAGGGATGAGAAACTGAACATAGATGAACAGTGACTTTGAAACATGCTTGTTTGACTTGGGAAAGTAGGTAGTGCTTCTTCCTCTTAACTTTCCCTTGGGAATCCTACTAAGACTCTTATATTCTTGAGATAATATGTGTGTCCTATTCAGATCTTTCTTATTGAAGAGAAATTTGGAGGTTGAGTAAAAGATTAAAATAATTAAAATAAACAAACAAACAAAACAAAAACCCAAGACACTGAAGGAGAGTTAAGGAAAAACAGCCATAAATGGGAAGGTTACTATCATGAAAATCAAACTAGTAACTAAGTCATCTACATTTGCCTTTGAGAAAAAAAAAAAAAATTCGAGTTGGTATTTATATGTAATGTTTAACTTAGTAAGAAAAACCTAGAAGTAGTTGATCACTGAGATTATTACTGAGACTTTGAACTTTCATTAGAAGTTGTAGCACTTATATGGGGCTTCACTTGAAAACAACAGGTACACTGTCTCTGATACCCTTGCTTTCCTTAAGAGGCCTTTCAGAGAGGTTAGAGCAGTAGTTCTCAACCTGTGGGCCGTGACCCCTTTGGGGTTGACCAACCCTTTCACAGGGGGTGCCTAAGACCGTCAGAAAGTACAGATCGTTTGCATTATGATTCATAACACTAGCAAAATTACAAATGTGAAGTAGCAGTGGAACTAATTGTGTAGTTGGGGACCACCACAAAGTAAAGAACTATCTTAAAGGGATGGAGCCTTACAAAGGCCGAGAACTGCTGACGTAGAGGAATGCCCTTTGGACCTGCGTCAACTATACTATTTAACTATTTCATTAACTATATTCTTCATTCTGAAGCTAAAAGACAATCAGTGGGCTATGAAACCCCCATTCTCTACCTAGAGAGAAAGTTCTATCATTAGAATGAATGAAAAGCAACTTTGGAAAATACTGACGCATGAAATACATGAGTGTGAAAGGTGCTGCCTTCTCACATAAGGCTCAGTCAGATGCCCTGATAGGACAGGCTCTGGGTGACACGATGTATAATCAGGCTCTCCTCTCTACAGGGTCCTTGCATCGGGAACCAGCAGAGCCTGGCTCACAGTAGGCTGTGGGATGCAGTGGTCGGATTCCTCCACGTATTTGCTAACATGCAGATGAAGCTCTCTCAGGTACTGTGGCCTGTTCCTCTACATATTCCATTACAGTGAAATGTTTGGTTAGCTTCCTTTTGACTTCCCCTTGTGGATATGGCTGTTTAGGCTGGGAAAGCCAGATTAGGTCTCATTCTTAAAACTGAGGACCAAAACGGGAAACAGATGTATGTCTCCAGGGGCATCCCAGAGGGGCTTTTGCATGAATGCAGCTTCTTCCTTCCTTGTGTCCCACCAACCTATTATTTTGTAAGTGCCTCAACACTGCGTTCCATGGTGCTCATCCCCTTTGCTTCCCTGCCACGGTCCTTTCATTTTAGAATACCAAACTCCACCTGCCAAATGTTGCATGTCTCTGTCATCCACAAATGCCCATCCCCCGCGTTCCCTCCTTATCCATCTTTACCTCTCCTTCTCCCCATCTCTCTGGCAAGATGAATCAGAACCACTCAGAGCATTTGTTATGAACAAATAAATGTAGCATATGTAGTCGGTGATCGCCTCTCTCCATGGCAACACATGAACGAGCACTTCAAGATGTGTTTCAGACTGATTAGAGGGACATTTGCAGCGTTAATTTAAATCTGAAGATTTCAAGGCTATCACATCTGCCTCCTCTCTTTTGGAATGTGCTGTTTGACCCTTCATTTTTTTTCCCCTTTTGACTCTGGCATTATGGGAAAAGAGTTCTGGAGGGACTACTAATTTGGCAGTAACATGTCCATGTCTGTGTCAACCATGACAGTGTGGTGTAGAGGCTCTAGAGACAAGAGCCCTTATTCTGTCACCTCTTCTTCATCAGTGACATTGGGAAAGTTCCTCCTCACTTCCGGCTTTTGGTCCTGCTATAGTTTTGCTGTTGTTGTTGTTTTTTTTTTTTTTTTTTTTCAATAGAGCTACGACACACAATAGGTAGGGGAAAGTTCCTCAGGAAACTAACTGGCTAGACAAAGCTTTTGACAAGAGAAATAGAGAATCGGTGAAACAAGTATGGCCCAGAGAACATTTTTCTGAAAAATTACCTTCAAACTTATAGGTGGTAGCTCAGGCTGTCAATCCCAGCACTCAAGAGACAGAGGCAGGCAGATCTCTGAATTCAAGGCCAGCCTGGTCTACAGAGTGAGTTCTAGGACAGACAGCCAGGGCTACACAGAGAAACCTTGTCTCAAAAAACCTAAAGTAAATAAATAATTGCCTTCAGTTTATTCTTGCAAGTATCATTTTCTAATTTTAACTTCATCCTTAGATAAGATCTTTCACATACCGTCTGGTATATGCTAAAGGGTTTGCAGCACAGAGGTAGTTTTACAATACTCTGCCTGTATTGCTCGTATTAAAACCAAACAGAACATCAATGCCATCTGGAGGAATAGCATGCTTAAATACTATTTTAAGGATTCAGTGGCACCCTGATCACCACCAGCTACAACTGGGGTAACCTAATCCAGAAAGAAAGGAGAATCTACTTTGTAATCTAATGTTTCCTTAGTTGGATTACAACAATATCTCCCATGAAGCTCATGATAGGTTGTTCTCTAGTACAGAAAACAACAAATAAACCTAAGAAGATACCTAAGTTTTCTTAGTGGATGGGGCTGTTAGGTAGCTTTTAGTAACAGTCTGTATATCTGCTGCATCTTTCCTGAGCAGAACGTGAAGGAGCTGTGTTGGGTGAGCATCCCCACACTCCAGGCAGTGGATTTAAGCCGCCTTCACTGACATCGGGAAGGGAGCTCATTCCTGCCTTGATGCAGTCTTCACCTGACCTTTCCAGAGCAGGCCCTTCTTGCTCACTACCCTGGACTCTGCTGAGGGATCAGATAGCTCAGGGGTATCTCCTGTTTCTGTTCTAGGATTCCAGTCAGATCGAGCTGCTGAAGGAACTCTTGGATCTCCTTCAGGACATGGTGGTGATGCTTCTGTCCCTCCTGGAAGGTTGGGCTGTTTGGTATAACTAGGCATTCACACAATTGTAATTGGTCTGAGCACTAACCTTACTAATCACACAGATTATCCTTCTCGCAGGTCAGTGATGTCATAAGACATCGGTTAGAATGACAAATTTTCAGAAAGAAAAAAGAAATGAGTGAGGGGCACATGGTCTAATGGACAAAGCCTGAAACCAACTCATTTGATGTCAATAGGAAAGCCAGAATGAACTGGGGAAAACCTCCAAGCTTTGCCCCTCCCTATCCTTTCCCTCTCCCCATTGCTTTTCGACACATCTGGCTGCCAGTGTGTATGCCAGCCATCTAATTGGGCACCCTCCCAGGTCAAAGGGGATCAAAGGGACGTTATATGTCCCTATGTATTCCCAGAGATCTAATAATAAAACCCTCATAGGCCCTAGGGCAGAAACAAGGCCATGGTGTGGCCATTTCCCTCTTGCCCTGGTTTCTTGTCCCTTGGCTCCTGGTGGGGTAGTTGTTATGGCTTGCTGCTCTCTCCTATTTTTAAATCATTGTGATTAGAAATGAACTGACTAATTTGGCACATGAGTCTTCTAAAAATAGCTGCCTGTCCAGTTGCATGATAACTTGGGTTCATTTATATATTTGTATGTCTTTTTGAACCTGCCTCACAGGAAATGTGGTAAATGGAACTATTGGAAAACAGATGGTTGACACACTGGTAGAATCGTCTACTAATGTAGAGATGATCTTGAAATTCTTTGACATGTTCTTGAAACTTAAAGACTTAACCAGCTCAGACACCTTCAAAGAATATGACCCAGATGGCAAAGGGATCATCTCTCGAAAAGAATTTCAGAAGGCCATGGAAGGTCTAAAGCAATATACACAGTCAGAGATCGACTTTCTCCTTTCATGCACAGAGGCTGATGAGAATGACATGTTCAATTATGTGGATTTTGTAGAGAGGTTCCATGAGCCAGCCAAGGACATAGGGTTCAATGTAGCAGTGTTATTGACAAATCTCTCTGAACATATGCCCAATGATTCCCGTCTCAAGTGTCTGTTGGACCCAGCAGAAAGTGTGCTAAATTACTTTGAACCATACCTGGGTCGAATCGAGATCATGGGTGGGGCCAAGAAAATCGAGCGTGTTTATTTTGAGATCAGTGAATCCAGTCGAACTCAGTGGGAAAAGCCTCAAGTGAAGGAATCTAAGCGGCAGTTCATCTTTGATGTTGTCAATGAAGGCGGGGAGCAAGAGAAGATGGAACTGTTTGTAAACTTCTGTGAGGATACAATCTTCGAGATGCAATTAGCATCTCAGATCTCAGAATCGGACTCGACTGACAGGCCAGAAGAGGAAGAGGAAGAGGATGAAGATTCTGCTTATTCAGTAGAAATTGAGGGGGAGGAGGAAAATAAGTCTTTTGAGTCCGCCTCTGCATTTGCCATGGCCTGTGCCTCAGTAAAGAAAAATGTCACCAAGTTTCTGAAGAGGGTAACCTTGAAGAACCTCAGGAAACAATATAGGAATGTGAAAAAGATGAGCGCAAAGGAGCTGGTCAAGGTGTTCTTCTCCTTCTTCTGGATGCTGTTTGTGGGCCTCTTTCAGTTGCTCTTCACTGTCTTGGGAGGAATCTTCCAGATCCTCTGGAACACAGTGTTTGGAGGGGGCCTTGTAGAAGGGGCAAAGAACATCCGAGTGACTAAGATCCTAGGTGACATGCCTGACCCCACCCAATTTGGGATCCATGATGATGTAATAGAGACTGACAGAGTAGAAGTGACTGAGCCAAGTGTCACCACTGAGCTGGTCCACTTTGTAAAGGGTGAGGCGGGAGATACGGATATCATGTCAGACCTCTTTGGAATCCACTCAAAGAAAGAAGGTGGCTTAAAGCAAGGGCCTGAAGTGGGATTAGGTGACCTCTCTGAGATTATCGGCAAGGACGAGCCCCCAACGTTAGAGAGTACTGTGCGGAAGAAAAGGAAAGCACAGGTAAGCCTATTCCCAGTTTGTTGTCCTTACCCCCAAATGACTCTAGCTGTATTTTGCAATCAGCATTGGCGTGGTTTGCACAGGTAATAACACTGCATTAACACTGGTTCTGATAGGCTTATGATGACATTCCATATTGACCAAGTGTGGGGAACTTGAGACTTAGATGGGTATTTCAATGTTTAGTCACCAAGAAGACTTCTGGTCTACATTTTAAGTAGAGTTTGAACATAATGATCTGACACCTTTACCTGCTTCCAACTTTTATTAGGTTGGCATTCATGGTGCATAGGTTGATTCAGTGAAAGCATAGAGAAGCAAGTATAATGTATGAGAAGAAGTCTTACGAGGTGGTATTTCAATGTTTCCTGTAAGTTCTGATATATTCCATTTCACTGACGCTCTAGAGTAGATATGTTCTATTTCTCTTATTAACTTTATAATCCCAATAAATCAGAGTTTCATTAGCTGGAAAGGTTACTAACCATTAATACTTAGCAACTTCATATGATGTTGATGACAATAATTGCTATTTATTGACAGCCTATTAGATCAGTAAGTCAGATTATGCCTGGAACATTTTTATCATTAGGGATTTGAGGCAGTCAACAAGATCAAATGGATAAGACAAAAGTAACTCGGAGGTCATTGGCCACAGGATGGTCTGCATGTTCTCTTCTCTTGCAATGTGTAACTCATGGTGCCACTTTAGCATCAAACGAAGAAGTGAGATTGTAGACAAAGACCACATCCATTCACTAATTCCATTGTCATTGACTGGAACATTAACATGCACATGCCACTGTCCTGGGGCCTGAGAATTGAGTGATAATGGATAAATCCTTTGTCCTTGTAATTTTATAGAAAAGACAGACACTAGACAAGTTGGTGCAACTCAGAAGTATGCTGGGCAGGAGATAATATGAAACGGAAAGGTGAATGAGAGATGTGAAGAGTCAGGGAGGGCGGCACCAACATAGGTGCTCTTATTGTATCATTCATTTTGCACTGCTCCTGGATAGGCTCATAACACAGAATCATTTGAAAAGGAATAGAAACTAATCTGGGTACCACATGCACCAGACTGTGTTCTGGTTAACAAGGAAAGCAATCATTTTGCTTTAATGGAACTTTGTTTAATGAACAAGCTAACGGGTTAGGGGGGACATGGTACAACCATCTAGATCCTCTGGATGGATTCTTGTTATCATCCGCTGTAAAGAGGGCAGCTAGCAAGGCTCCTGAAACAGTATGATCTGAGCCAAATCCTAAACAATGACAGACATGTGGAAAGCCAGGGTTTCACGGTCCAGGCAGAGGGTAAGACTACTCAAAGTCCCTGTGCACAGAAAGATTCAGACTCCTTTCCAAGAAAGGAAAGGTAGGAGCATTCGAATATAAAAAATAGTAAGTACAGTAGTACAACATGAAGATAAAGATAGAGAGAAAGCCAGGCCCCTGGAGGATAGGCAGGTCTCACTGGGGAACATGGTTGTATTCTGAGTGCAGTGGCTATGAACCAGAGGGACCAGGGCAGTGACAAGGGGGTTGGAGTCAGGCAAGAAGCTTGTCAGATAGAGGAAGATTCCAGATTAGACATACTGTGATCTGTGTCCTCTTGCTTCCATAGGACACTTGTTGATTATAAGTGTCCTGCTTGAGTTGAGTAAACAATAGGGGGGCAACTGAATTTTCAGGTTTGAGGTCTGATCTGGTATCTCTCGGGAGCAGCAGGTTTGATGTGCAGCGAGACACTTTACATTCTGCAACCCCGAGAGAAGCAGTAATGGGAGATGGGGGTAGGGGGGACCACAAAGCCACTAGGACTTATAACCAGAAAGAAAAAGGTTCATCCTGGACTTTTTTCTCTGAGGAACCCTTGACCTTTTGTTATTTTTGATCTAGGCAGCAGAGATGAAAGCAGTGCACGAAGCTGAAGGAAAAGCTGAATCTGAGAAGGCCGAGTGAGTTCCTGGTGGTGTGGGCTACTCTGTTTCCTGTGGTAGTTAATACTTGACGGCAGCTGCCATTCTACAGCTACCGTAAATAGAAAACCTGATTTCTATCAGTGCAGGCAACAGGTATTCTAAAAGCCCTGGCTGCTGCTGCTGCTGCTGCTCCTGCTCCTTCTCCCTCCTCCTCCTCCTCCTCCTCCTCCTCCTCTTCCTCCTCCTCCTCCTCTTCCTCCTCCTCCTCCTCTTCCTCCTCCTCCTCCTCTTCCTCCTCCTCCTCCTCTTCCTCCTCTTCCTCCACCTCCTCCTCCTCCTTCTTTTTTTTTTTTGTGCCTCAGCTCTATAATATACACTTATTAACTTTATAATTTCAATAGTACATCAGAGTTTCACTGACTGGACAGTTATCAAATATACACATTTAGCAACTTCATATAATATTGATGGTGGATAATTTGTGGTGTTTATTGAACACCTATTATATGGCAGGCCTTTGCTTTGCTCTTTTAGACACCACATTTAATTTCTGTCCAAGTTTATAGGAGTGGGTACCATTGCTAATCCTAAGAAGGCTTACTTAGTAAGGAAAGGGCATTTTTTTGAAACAGGAAATAAAAAGAGTTGTTAAGTTTAATTCCAAAATAGCACAAACTCATATTATAACTCATGTACACATTGGATCATCAAAATGGTCACTGTTCATTAAATATAGATTCCACACCCAGGCAATGGATTGATAAGGAGTGGGCTTGGCCTGCCTTTCTTCTACATGCTGAGTAGCCCTCTCCCCTGCAGCATGGAAGACAGAGAAAAGGAGGATAAAATCAAGGAAGAGGGACAAGCAGAGTACCTGTGGGCAGATGTGACAGTAAAGAAGACGCGACGGCGTGGTCAGAAGGCCGAGAAGCCAGAAGCCTTCATGGCCAACTTCTTCAAAGGGCTGGAGATCTATCAGACTAAGTTACTGGTGAGCTCTCCAGCCCTCATCCCTTCCTACCAGAGGCACTGCCCTGGCAGACCTCAGAGCTGGCCACTTATTTGTGTCACTTTTTCTTAGACATGCTTTCTCCACTTCCTCATTCCCATTCTTTTCCTCTTCCTGTTTCTCTTGTGTTGAAGAAAATGGAGAGCTACCTAGAAACCACTCTCAAGTAGATTTATGTACATTGTGTGGGGACTCAGCTGATCCTGATCCAAAATTTCAGCAGTTCCATCTATTGGGATAGACAAAAGGTTTCTTGCATTAGGCTATGTTACTCAACTAGCCCCCTAACATTGTTACTGTAGGTACAAGCAAGCCTCAGTATAGTATATGAATTATTTTTCTGATAAGTTTCCCCCTTGAGGTTCGCTTGCTGCCCAACCAGGACTACACGTTAGCTGGCACTATCAATGAAGCCCCTCGGCAGTGTCGAATTCTCCCCAGAAGCTACGAATCCATCTTCCAAAGGCTGGGTTTTGTAGGAAACACAGCAGTGTGTGGAGGGGTGCACTCTGAAAAGTAGGTGAAGGGCTGTGATTCCGAGATGGATAAGAACTCTGGACCACAGTCTGGCTGCACTGTGTACAGGGGAGGGGACTGCTTGGTCCTCTGCTGGTGGCATGTTGAGAGATCTGGTTTATTGGGACATGATCCATATAGGTAAAGTTACCTATAATCCTATGATCCATGAAGGTAAAGTTCCTTCAGACATGTTCTTAAACCATTTTTAAATAATCAATCTCAAACAACCATGCCTGTGCTTACAAGGCCAGCACTGCCCTGGAAGACTGGGAACTGAAGCATAGATTCTGTAAAGCTCTCCCCAGGGCACAATTTTCAGTGTCAGAAAAAGGCCGTCTCCTTCCTACCCACTGCTCTTCTACCTCTGCTTGTCCTTTTCTTTTCAGCACTACCTGGCCAGGAATTTCTACAACCTGAGGTTCCTTGCTCTGTTTGTAGCCTTCGCTATCAACTTCATCCTGCTTTTTTATAAGGTGATACTCCACTGAGGGGTTATTGACTAAATACAACAGACTGAGCATGCGTATGTGGGGAAAACTATAACCAAACTTTTACTCTGAGAGCAAAAAGTTAATGTCCAAGGAAATTTCTAAGACACTGATCTCTAAAAAAAAAAAAAAATGTGCAGTGTTTAGCAATGAAAGAAATGTAGAGAAATGCAGAGAATACAAGAAAACCAAATTAAGGGTCTGTTTCAATAGTTTGGATTCTTATTTGATTTAATCTTTAAAGATTGAACATACCCTGTATGCTAGATGCCATGATAGGAACTATGAAGCATTTTGAAGTAAATAATGAATTCAGTCCTTTCCTTGAGGAATAAGCTTAGAATAGGACTCTTCATCCCTGTTGACACATATGAGGAATAAAGGACACATAAAGGAAAAATTAGTAGAAGGTAGGAACATAAGTTCCCCTCATCATAATGGAAGATGTTGAACATTGGTGAGTAGGTCTTGCATGTTGCCAGCATGTAAAGACCCATCCTAGAATCTTGACATAGTCTGCTTTAAAACAAAGAAAGAAAGGAAGAAAGGAAGAAAGGAAGGAAGAAAGGAAGGGGGGGAGGGAGGGGGGGGGAGGGAGAGAGGGAGGGAGAAAGAGAGAGGGAGAGAAAGAGAGAGAGAAACTTTCTGCTGATTCTTGATTAAAACTAGCAATTCAATTTGTTACAAAACAGTATTTTCTCTATATAAATCTTCAGTTTCGTAAGGCTTTTTTGCCCATAGAAGAAGAGTGGTAGTCTATAGTAAGGTGTATGTAGCTTGGTTTAAAACATACTAAGGTTGAGGGAAACCTATCTATCTAGGAGGAGACAGCCAATAGGCACTTGAAGCTACAGGATAAAAGCTTGGGGTGAGGGTGTAGAACTGAGAGTCATTTGTAGGAACAGAAGGAGAATCCATGAATGAAAGAGTGCAAACATGGAATGTGTATAACTGGTGCTTGTGATCCACATGACCTGTTGCTGCCTTCTCTCTTGCCATAGGATTACAGCTAGTAAAAGGCCCATCATTTAACATATTTTTTTGGTTTCTTTTCAAGAGATAGATTTTGTTTCTACCTCGTTCTTATTTGCAACTATTAGAAACACTGGGGATTCTCATCAGTAAGTTACCTAAAGGACCCATTTACTCCACAGGCAATGCTGGGTTTGATAGCATATGTATATATTAGGAACAGACTCTGTAGGAAGAGCCTAGTGACTGAGGCACCTTCTGATGGTTGTGAGTATGTGTCTTGGGGCAGGTCACTGAAGAACCTTTAGAGGAAGAGACAGAGGATGTTGCAAACTTGTGGAACTCCTTCAATGATGATGATGAGGAAGAAGCGATGGTGTTCTTTGTCCTTCAGGAGAGCACTGGGTATATGGCACCAACACTGCGTGCTCTGGCCATTGTCCACACCGTCATCTCTCTGGTCTGCGTGGTGGGCTATTACTGCCTGAAGGTGAGCATTCTAACCATCTGGCACTCTCTTTTCTGACTCTTTGAGGGAAAAAAATGTCTTTTTTTTTTTTTAGTTCCACCAGCACTTAGTCTTCTAAGATGCTAGGAGAGTAAGGCTGGTGGGACATTTCAAGTACTGTTACCCAGGAGCTGCAAGATCTCAGTCACAAACTTGAGGCTTTTGAATGAGAATCTGTGAAGTGAGCTCTAGATAAAGCTAATTCTTGCTGTAGGAGAAGCACTTCAGGTACCTCTTAGTATCTGAGTCATCAGGCTAAGGCACAAGTGAAATTAGCCATAGGAGCTTCTTGTGATCTTTGAGTTGCTATTGGATTTTTTTATAAATGTACCTTTCCATTAGGCTGGAATCATTTAAGACCTGAGATGGATCTCAATGATGCATTCCTGTTTCAGTTAGCTACATAACAAGCCACTCCAAACTTGGTTTGAAGGACCTACATTTTCTCTCTCTGATTCTGTGGACTGATGGGACACAATTAGTCATTCCTCTGCTCCATGGGAAAGGGCTGTGTCTGCAGCCTTTTTGAGAGCTCAAGTAGGTGAACATGGCAAAGATATTTCTGAGCCTAGCCCCTTAGCAGAGGAACAGTCAGAAAGTGAGTCTTAGCTGGACTAGTGGGAATCTATGTCCTCCTTTTTCCATGTAGACAGAGTATTTCCCTCTCCCCATGGCCTCTCCATGTAATCTCTGCAGTAGAGGGTACTTCTTGTATGAATGACTTAGGATTTCCCTAAGGATCACAGAGGTAGAAGCTGCTAGCCTCTCTTAAGAAACAGACCCGGAAATGCCACATTGTCAGTGTCATTTCCAGGACACTATTGGTTAAAGCAAGTCACATGATGGCCCAGATTCACAGTTGTGTTTGGAGATTGCTCAAGTCATGAACCAGGAAGCATGGTTCATTTGGGTGATCTTTAGAAACCACTGACAGTACATCAATCTTCAATCATCCAATTCTGTGTTCTGGGTTCATTTCCATTTTCGAGACCATGATTGTAAAAGTTACTTTTCTTGTTGCTATAAAGATGCTTGTCTTATTTTGGATCACAGTTTGAGGGTACAGTCTACCATGGTGGGGAAGATACAGCAGGGAGAGGAGGTCTCACTGTGGCAGCAGAAAGGTGTTGGTCACATGACATTCATGGAAAACAGAAAATGCTGGGGTTCCACTCACTTTCTCCTTTTTATTCACATCAGGACCCAAATCCCATGGGATGGTACTACCTACATATCAGGGTGTATCTTTCCTCATCTGTTGAACATCTCTGGGAACAGCCCCACAGACAAACCCAGAGGTGTCTCCTACGTGATGCTAAGTCTAGTCAAGTTGGCTATCAATGTCGACTATCACTTTGATTTGTTTATACTTTATTTCCATTACATTTTCCCTTTGCTATATTATGTAGGAAGAATCCTCAACTGTACACTAAGTTATCATCTTCTCGTTAAGAATCCAAGAAATGTATTCCTATCTTTGTGTCCCTTTCTGCTCCTGGTCAAACGGTGCTATATGAGAACTTCATTCCCCCTTCTACAGAGAATATGTGCTGTCTTGCTTACTGAGCCTGCCACTGTCACTATTAAAGTGTGGACTCTGGAGCCAAGCTGTCTAGGTTGAACTCATAGTTGTGTGCCATGTAACCTCCCTAGTGCTGTTTCTACATCTGAAAAAGTGAATATTCTAATAATAGCTGACATTCCAGGAAATTAAATGAGTTCATATATATAAAAACCCTCAGAACATGGGCAACTATAAACCAAGAAGCATTTTTGCTGTTTCTGGATCTGAAACCCAAGAGTTTGTGGGACAAGGTGCAGATATACTGGTAACCTGTAGAAGATATCGTGGATTAAAATGCAAAACACATACAACTCCTTGAAGGACAAAGATGAATGTTTGGAGTCCCAGATATCAGTAGTTGACTATGTCTTGGTGTTCACGTTGTTTTCTTGAGTCTTCCAAACAGACAGCACAGTGGCCTCAGCTCTGCTTCCCTACCCATGTCATCCATGAGCTAGCAGCTCCTGGATGCAGATTCCTCTCAGTGTGTTATGCCTAATATCAGACCTTTGCTACCTTCCTATTATTGGTCTTCAGTGTTTTCAGGGGGAAGAAGTAGCTTTTTTTTTCTTTTTTACAAATTATTCTTGCCCTTTTGTCTCAGAAATAACAAAGTGTAGGTGATATGAATGTAATAACCTTTGAAGAAAAAAATGAACACATAGTTTGGAGACTAAAGTCCCGAAGATTTTACCAGTTAATTAGAGGCATCCTAAATGAGAAGCCCAGGCTGGGTATGAATTATAATAATTATTTTGTTTGTTTGTTTGTTTGCTTGCTTGCTTGTTTTGCTAGAAGGGGTCTAGCTATTCTGGCTTCTTATTTCCTGGAATTTCAACAGCATTCTCTGACCTCTCTAAATCAATCCCATTAGTTAAGGTGATTGGATTGCTCCTTGTCCCTGTTTGTATTAATTTCTGATTTTATTATCTTTATAACTTGATTGGTTAATTTTTCCCATTGCCTGACAATGACACCTGATAAAGGCAAGTTGGGAGAAGAAGAATCTATTTGTTCTTGGTTTGAGGATTCAGTCCATCATGGCGGGGAAGGCAAGGCAGTAAGAGCAGCCCCTGTGGTGGCAGGAGTAGGGGGCTACAGAGACAGAGAGGAATGCTGACATTCTGCTCACTTCCTCTTCTTAACTCTTTCAGTTCAGTTCCATGTCCCAGCAGATGGCATGTTACCACCTGCATTCAGGTTGGGCCTTCTCTCCTCAGTTAAGTCTCTCTAGAATGCCCTCAAGACCATATGTCCCTATGTGATTCTAGAGCTGTCAAGTTGACAATGCAGACTAACCATCACAATAGCCATGCTGCCACATCTAGTCAAAAATTAAGGTGAGTGTGGTGCTCTATGCCTGAGATCGTAGCACCTGGGAGGATGAAGTAGGAGGAGTGCCCTGAATTTGCAGCCATCTTGGACTACATAAGGAGTTCCAGACCAGACTGGAATACAGAGTGAGAGCCCATTTTAAAAAAATAGTTACAATTATGTACCATGCCCACCACATCCCCCATTAATTCATGGTTTCAACTACACACAGTAAACTGTGGTCCAAAAATATCAAGTAAAAATTTAATAAATAAGCAGCAAATAAATGTTAAATTTTATGTCATTTTAAGTAGTAGGGTAAAATCATACACCATGCTATTCTGTCCTATTTGGGACAAAAATCACCCCTCTGTCAAATGTATTCACACTGTATATTCTACCCACAAGCTAGTCATCTAGCCCTCTCAGATATCAGTTCCACTGGCAAGATAGCACAGTGCTCATATTCAAGTAATTCTTATTCTATTTATCTAATAGTGGCATCCAAAGTGTAAGAGTACTAACACTGGAAATTCTGCAATGCCAAAGAGAAGCCATGAAGTGTCCAAGTGAAGATGTGTCCATTCTTAATAAGGGAAGAAAAAAAAGACAAATAAGATTTCTAAAATCTACTGTAATAGCATCTTCCATCCATGAGATGGATGAGAAAAAAGAAATATGAGCTGATTCTATATACCTCAGCCTTCAAACGTTAAAGCCACAGTGTGTAATAGGCAGTTAAGATAGGAAAGGCCATCAAATCCATGTATGTCTAAGAGAAAAGATAGTACATATATGTTTGGTTTTATCCATGTTTCTGGGGATTCTTTGGGTGTCTTCAAATGTGTCACCCACAAATAAGCAAGTCTATTGTGTATGAAAATGACTGTGAGTAACAGCAGAAAGAAGCAAGCTTGCTGCCACCTTACAGCTCCTTATGCAAAGAAGAAAATGTCAGTATGTAACAAGTATACACAGAATCCCCTGAACTACATCATTGTAACTATGGAAACACATTTCATGCACTAACCTTTAGGCCATGACATGTATATGATCCTCACCACTGATGACTGTTGGGAAACTTCCACACATTCCTGTAGCTGACCAATCTGTTCTAGAATAGTTCCTTGTCCTTTCTATTTCTTGGTTCAGTTCTAAGCCTGGGAATCCTAGTCGACAAAACCCCTTCAGGCCAGAAACTCATATAAACAAGGTCTTTTCAGAACTCTTGCATGTCTTACTGTGTCAACTGTTTAACCTTAAAGGGTAGCTCAGATCCGCTCAACTTTTGGAGGGGTAGGCATATTGGTCAAGGAGTGAGATTTAACATTGGCCTTACAACCAGAATTACCTTAAAAATCTCAGTACGGTGTTTGAAACAAGGCTCAACAGCTATGAGTACATGCTGTTCTTCCAGAGGACCTAGGTTTGAGTCGCAGCACCCACGTGGCAGCTCATAACCACCTGTAACTCTAGTTTCAGGGGATCTGATGCTTTTTTTCAGGTCTCCATGGGCACTGGCATGCAAATGGTGCACAGACATAAATGTATATGTTTAAAATATACATCAAATCCCTGTATAAAGTATTTCTGCCATTACGTGGGAAAGTTGGTTGTAACAGGTCCTGGGAAAAAGTGCATTAGACACAAACCTTTAGTTAATGTCTTCTCACCTGTAGGTACCTTTGGTGGTATTTAAAAGGGAGAAAGAAATTGCCAGGAAGCTGGAGTTTGATGGTTTATATATCACTGAACAGCCATCTGAAGATGACATCAAGGGGCAGTGGGACCGCTTGGTGATCAACACACCGTAAGTGCCCCTCATTCCAACCCTATAAAAGCAGCTGCATCTGTGTCATCACTATGAGAAGACGGCATGCTAATACCAGTCCATTCACAGTAATGAGAGTTGCAAGATAAAACACTATAGTGAGAGTAAAAACATAGGAGTGAACATATAAGCAAAGATAACCACGTTAAGGCTTTTAGATGTTCCAATTAAGATATACATGTCAGATATGACCCTGATTCCAGGGGAAGAAATGACTTCCTGATCTAAGATGATTAAGGAAATTGAGAGGCGGGTCTATAAAGGGACAACCAAACTAATCAGCCTCTAGGAAGGGAAGGCTTTGGGGAAAATAACATGAGCAATAAAAACCCAACTTCTGTGAGTCTTGCCCATCTCCTCATACAAGGACAGACAACAAAGATGGCTTAACTGTATTTTCTCATCTTTTGCCATTAAGTTACAGCTATTTTGGATAGCATTAAATAATCTAATAGTTTGAGAAGCATTCTGTGTGGTCATCCAGGACAAGTCAGTCTGGGACAATGTGATACAGTGTAAAAGTGCTAGTAAAAAAGGCAGTTGTTTCTAGACCTTACCTAACACAATGAAATAACGCACTACAGTGTTCCAAGAAGGAGATCAGCCAGTCCTGCTTGTGTGAGCAGGGAAATCCATAAACAGAGCAACTGTTGTAAATGCTGATTTCTTTTCACAGCAGAGGCATCATGGGATAGGGCAATTCTGTTATTAGATTTACTCACTTACCACATATCATGCACAGATACCTTTTTTCTTCTTACAGTTTGATTTTAAATTAAATGACACATAGTATAATATTTACTTATTTTATGGGAAGAGTGTTATAATTCAACACATGTATGCAATGTATATTATCAAGTCAGAGTAATTAGCATTTCCATTTACTCAAATACTATCATTTCTGGTACTAGAAACCTTTCCATTTTCTCTAGGTATTTTGAATTGATAATTAGTTGTGGTAGGCTATTATTTGTCCTATTGTGCTACATAGAATTACTGGGTCTTGGTGCCTATTATCCACTCTGAGTTTTTCTGTTTTATATTATGAGGCACACATACACAAGTACCTGTAAAATAGGCATGGGTATTTTAATAGAGCGTAACAAACCACAAAGATTAAAACTAGAACACTGTTGCAAGCGTGAAAGCCCTGTATTATCCTCCCAGTCATGTCCCCCCAACCCCAACTGACATGTTCACTAGTATCCACTAGTGGTTAATGATATTAATCTTTAATTAGTTATTAGTGCTACTACTTATGGACTCATTATCTTTTTTTTTAAAACTTACATTTTAGCCTGTTCCTTGTTCCTAAACATATTACTTTACTTTAAATATTCTGAACTCGGTGAACATGGAGTTGTCATACTATGTAAGGCATACTCTCAGAAGATCTTTATTCATCATTATATGCTGTTTCTGATCCTCAGTGAAGTCACCTGTGTTGACAAGTTGTCCTCCAAACTCTAACATTTTCCATGTAATTGCATATACAAGATAGTATTTATCCATTTTCTTGACTGTAGATTTTTTTTTTTAGCTGGTTCTGGCTCCCAAAATTATAAACAACACTGCCATAAAATCCCTTTATCTGTGCACAAGTAAAAGAGCCTGTCTCACCAAAGGAAATTTGCTCAAGAGTAGGCTATGGAAAATACTTATTTCAATATACAGTATAAACAGTGCTATATAGAGTTTCTACCTGTTGCCAACACTTGTTAGCGTCACATCATTTTGGTGACAGGGATGTAATAGCACCTTGTCATACATTCCCTAATAACTAAAGAGGCTAAGGATTTCAGTATATCCTTTAAGCATCCCCCCTCCCCTGCAGGTTTGTTCTGTAGGCTATATTTTAAAGCATATAGCCAAATAAAAATGTATGTTCTACTTTCATGAAACTTCTTGACCTTAGCCCTAGTAAGGGGATTAGACACATTCTACTCCAGACAAAAATAAGACAATAAACCAAGGTGTATGCTCGAGAATATTTGTATATAAGAGAGAAGGAAGTTGATCATGAGGAACCAATGCATAATCCCAGCACTTAGAAACAGTTGTATCACTTTCAGTTTGAAGCCAGCCTTGTTTATGCAGTGAGTTCTATGTCAGTCAGGACTATGTACTGAAACCCTACAAAACAAAAACAAAACCTGACAAAACAAACCCGGGGAAGAGAGGGGGAGGTATCAAGATGCAGAGGAAAGATGGCTTGATTCTTAGTCTTGCAGATTCTAAACGTGGCATGTAAAAAAAAAAAATCAAGTAGCAATGCATACAGAAAAGAGTAAAAATACTTTTCATCTTATAAGTATGCCTATTAGCATTTTATTCCACAGTATCAGCATTTGTTTTTAATTGGCAATTAGATGATTAAAACCAATAAAGTTTAACAGCAACCAAAACAAATTTGCAAGAAAACGTTTTACCCTCAAGACTCCACTCCTTTGGATGGAGAGCGTGTTTCACTTTCTTATCATGGACTGGTGGTCTTTGTAGATTTGGCACCTGCTGAGTGACTCAAACCCACAAAGAATGACTCATGTAAAGAAAAACAGTAAGAACTCATACCACAAGGGCTGGTCCTGCTCTAGCCATAGCCTCTGGGAAATCCTCCCAGGGATGTTCATTCTAGCTCATTCTGGCTAAAAGTAACACATTTTAAACATTGTTGCTACCATTCCCAAGGATGGCAGTTTTATGTTTGTTTTTCTCCTTAATTTCAATGAGAAGAAAAAAATTGGAATAGAACTAGAAAATATTCCAAGTAGAGAAACATAATGTCTCTGGGGAGGTTGGTATATTATGGAGCAAGACACCACCTCTAGAAGAGAAGAATCTGAGTCCTGGAAGGAAGTAGGTACCACAGGAGTACATGGTGATAGAAAGTGAATGGAGAAACATGGGGTTAATAGAATCCCTCTATAAATTAACCAAAGCGCTTTCTGGTTGGGAAACAGGGGTATAAAAGAGCTTGTTATGTATCCCAGGACAACCTACACTGGTCCATGTCTCCAGGCACTGTCAGTCATGGAATAGGAAGCAGACATTCATTTCCTTCTTAATATTATTTCTCTTGTACATTGGAATTCATAGAACAGTCAAGAAACAGCTGGATTTGTGTCCCCGCAGGAACAGCAGAAATGATTCGGGAGGCCCACTTGGCTGTGGTAGAGACTTGCCCAAGAGTGTGATGCCAAGATAGCGGAGGAAGGGGGTATGAAAAGCAGGATGGGTTTTCAAAGCAAAAAACCAACAGCATATGTTTCTTGCTAGCCTATCATCATGAATAGAAACTAGATAGAAACTAGAAAGGCTTTCCAAGTGTCTCAGAGTTGATACAAAGCAGTGGAACTGTAAGGCAGGAAGGAGCCCTGGAATGACTCTGAACTTCAATCATGGTTTGAAGTCTCCGTGAGCAGGACAGAAACCTGAGATTACACATTTGGACACTCCAACTGGGACATGCTTGATGTGTTTTCCTTGAAGTTAGTAATTAAGAACCTGTCTTTTTCATCTTTGTTTTCAGATCTTTTCCTAATAACTACTGGGACAAGTTTGTAAAGAGAAAGGTATGCCTTGTCAGGGTTGGGGAGGGGTGATATATCTGTGTTATATGTGTACTAATATGAGTAAATGTGCTGTCAGGCTTAAGGTGCCTGGAGGAGACTGAGCTGCAGAAGGGTTTGCACATGCGGCCTTTCTGCTTTGCTCTTACCCCATCTGCCTTCAGCACCTGCACACAGCCTGCACTGCTTCTGCTGCTTTCTCCACATTGCGCTTTTCTTCTCTCTGAAGAGACACTAGCTTAAAAGGAAGTTTCTACTTAATTGTCATTATCTCTTTAGTTTTCTCTAGGGGTTCTTTTTTCCTTTTCCTGCCAGTCTTGAATGGTATCTTGTTTAACCCTTTGAAAAAGCATAACAAGACTCCAGAGACCTCAAAACTAGAGAAATGTTGGGTAGTGTGTCCAGCCACAGCCCATGATCTTATTTCTCTGCCTTAGGTGATCAACAAGTATGGAGATCTCTATGGAGCAGAGCGCATTGCTGAACTCCTGGGTTTGGACAAAAATGCTCTTGACTTTAGCCCAGTCGAAGAAGCCAAAGCAGAGGCGGCATCTCTGGTGTCATGGTACAGATCTGAGGAGCTCAAGTCCAAGTGGCAAAGATAAATTCTTTGTTTCCCATTCCTCTCCAGTGAGCTAGAGGGGAAAGTACATGCATGTCTTTTGTTTTCTTACAAATTAGGAAAGAACTACTTTCAAGGATTTCATGGGCAGTCACTTCTTATGCCCCAAGAGTAAGGGTTTTAGGTGCATAATTCAAACCATTCTGTGTCTCTGGAAAAATCTATATAACTTGATAAAAAGTCAAAACTGTATTTATGTTATTAACCTTAAGAAAAATTTCCCTTTATTAAACACTTAAACTAACATTGACATTTATAAGTTATGAAATTATTGTTCCTCTTTAGGCTAAGTTCCATCGACATGAAGTACCATGTTTGGAAGCTAGGGGTGGTTTTCACTGACAACGTAAGTATACTACCAGAAAACAAACAAACAAGATCTTATACCCTAAGTCAGGGATCTCACTGGATGCCACAAGGGATAAGCCAGCCCTGAACATTGTTGGCAGCCTCCCTGGGTAATCACGGTCAGGAGCCTGAGTGGTGCTGAAGGTTCTTTGTATAATAGTGTAACATGAATGGAAGACCCTGGGACAACTGATAGCACCCCAGTACCTATGCACCCTTTTCTTCATATTGTTCCCCAGAATGAGAGAAAGATAGTTTAATGAGTCCATCATATAAGCAATTCCTGAAAAGTTGACAATTTTCTCCCATTTCTACAGTCCTTTCTCTACCTTGCCTGGTACACAACCATGTCTGTCCTGGGCCACTACAACAACTTCTTCTTTGCTGCTCATCTGTTGGATATTGCAATGGGCTTTAAGACCTTGAGGACAATCCTGTCATCTGTAACTCACAATGGCAAACAGGTATTGGGTTTATACTGACTTGGAAAAGAGTGTATATAAATGAAATAAAAAAAAGAAAGAAAGAAGAAGGTAGTATATTTGTGTGCATCCGGAAATTTATCAGTGTAGAAAGCTTCTTTCTTGACCAAACATTTGAATGAGTAAAAGTTCAATTTGTTTTTGTAAAACTATAGCCAACTGGAGATGGAACATTAAAAGTTAGGACCACCTAGGAGAATAAGGATGCGCTGCTGAGCAAAGTAATGGACATATCAGAATCACTTCAGGTATCTTCGGGACCTACCTCTTCCTCCATGGCTCTAATTCACCTCCTGGAAGATAGCAACTACAAACATATATAAGTACACACACACACACACACACACACACACACACACACACACACACACGAACACACATCTCAAGTACTTCTGACATGTGTTCCTAATAATAAGTTAATGGGTATACTCTCTATATACATTTACACATAATATGCATACATACACAATGTGTACATCTACATGGCTAAAGAAAGAATTGACTTGGGCCATATATAGAAGACTGGATATAGCAATGACTATAGACATATTAAATACCTCTAATGGGTTCTCTGTATTTGCAAATCCAAACTGGTCACTGTTTTCTTCCTCCCTAATACAGTTAACTATGTATGGGACATACTTCATCATAATTCTAAACCTCTGTATGGGACAGAAATACAGGAAAGTTAAAATGTGCCAAGTTTTTGCCACACCTCAGGTACTGAGTCATAACTACTTTGTAAGCTAGATGGTAATCTCAGAGAATGCAAGCTGAGAGGCTGTGTTGCCCCAAGATGACAGAACTGGTAGGTATGTGGCTGAGTGTAGATCCCACAATCCTTTTGCTTTTCTTTGGTGTGAAGCCCCAGTTCTGCTGCCTTAGAAAAGGCACTTCCAATGAGTTCTGTTCTTCAGGATTTGAGTAACTTCATTCCTCAGGAGGCCAGCAATACATCTATTTTGGTGCTTACCTTAGCATGTGTGCCCACTCCCTTTTACAGTTTCTCAAAGGCAAATATCTGCACTACTCATCTCTCCAGCCTGTCTCTTGTCCCTTCTGGAATGGGCCACAGAGGCAAGTCCCTTGGACTCCTCATTCATGCTACTGAATTCTGGCCTCCTTATATGGCATGGAAGTAAACCTGTGCTGTTACACCACAGTGAGCCTAGGCACACTTCATGGCTCAACATTGTAATCTTTGCAATAACTTTAAATAATTCCAATAACTCAAAGCTGTGCTGATTATGTGTTTTACTGCTGTGATAAGATACTGCTGAGGGATAACTACAAGTCTGAGAAAACCGTTTTCTCAATAGCAGCTTTAGAGTGGAAGCCTTGGAAAAGCTCTGTAAGCACAATGCCACTCTGCTCACAGAACCATCATGTGGATTCACAAATACATCCGTGCTTTACCTCTATTCAAAACCATACTCCAGGCATTAGTGTGCTGGAGCTGCCTGACTCAATACTAGACAGTTGACTTAATCTATGGAAGTCTATGACTTCAGGCTCTTGAGAATGTAAGTGAAATATGAAAGTGCTAGTGGGTTAGTCTCCTCTGAGGTTTTTCTCCTTGCTTCCTGCACATCTATGCTCTGGTTGCCATTACATGTCACTGTCCTGTGTGCATGTGTTTCACGTCATCTGGCTCCTAGTCTCCTCTTTGAAGTGACATAAAAAAGACTGACCACACTTACTGCCACGTTCTAGCTTAACTTCTCTAAACACTGTCTCCAAATGGTCACTTCCTGAGTGGTTAGGATTCCACACGTAAATGACAGGGAGGATACAAGTGAGCCCTTAACACTCCAGCCATGAACCCTTTTCTCCTGAGAAGCTGGTCCTCTGTGGTCAGCCTGTTTTCTACCAGCAGTCAGAGCAAGCACATCATGGGCTCCCTCACTCCTGGAGGGCCCAGGGGCCTCTCAGGACAGAAATTCCATTCCTCTGCATCTATCCTCTCACCCTCAGCTGGTTCTGACTGTTGGTCTCCTGGCTGTGGTTGTTTACCTCTATACCGTGGTGGCTTTCAACTTCTTCCGCAAGTTCTACAACAAAAGTGAAGATGATGATGAGCCGGATATGAAGTGTGACGACATGATGACGGTGAGCACGCACCAGCCATGGTCACACAGCTGCCTTGGATGAGAAGAGCCGTGGGAGGTGGGGGGGTTATAGGAACAAACAGTTGTGGCATTTGGGTAGAATAGAGACTAGGTGTCATCCATCCAGAAGAGGAAAGTGTCCCGGGAAGCTGGAGGGGATAGGAGTGGGTGTCATCACAGTGTGGGAGCCAACAGGGACCAACACTTCTCTCACTCTGGGGTGAGGATTAGACAGACAGTGAGTGAGCACATCTAAACTTCATGGCAGGAAAGCTTTGATTTTCATGCTTGAAAATTGGGAGCGAAGTTCCAAGGATCAGATACTTATTTCAGCCATCCACTAAAAACAGATATGGAAGGCTGAAGAACTTGGTACAGTAGGATGGGGGTGTCTGTCAGATGAATGGGGTCCCTGTTAGGCCCTAGTGGGAAGAAAGGCACAGCTGGGGGCCACACACTGTAGACATAGCA
Source organism: Rhabdomys pumilio (assembly GCA_030674055.1). Lineage (NCBI taxonomy): Eukaryota > Metazoa > Chordata > Mammalia > Rodentia > Muridae > Rhabdomys > Rhabdomys pumilio. The sequence goes on along the minus strand of JANHMN010000002.1, from coordinate 176,838,245 downwards.
GCAACATCTTCTAGGGTTTATCATGGCCTAATTTCAGGGAAAGACATGCTAGGTATAGGCCTGTGAGCATTTCTCTATGAACAGGTAATGCTTATTGGCTAAAACTCCCAGTATGCTGTCTTGGTACATGGACCCTCACAGGACAGCAATTCCATTCATTCATCAGATAAGCAGTGTAACTGGCAGCTGATGTCAGGATGTTTCTTGCTCTATATTTGCCCTTTCTGGTGAGTCGAAAGGATGGGGGCACCTGTCTGGATGAAGCAGTTCCTAGATAGCACAGACACATGTGCCAAAATCTATTGCAGGTTCAGTGTGTTGAATGTCCCTTATCCAAAATTCTTATTAGAAGTGTTTCCGATTGGGGTGGTGGTGGTATGTGTGTATGCTCTATGTCTTAAGAGTAGGACTAAAACACAGACAGGAAATTCATCTGCTCCCTATATATTTTACACCCCAAGCCCGAGAATTCATTTTCCACAGTGTATTTAGAATGCTTTTGACCATGGCTCATTACATAAAGTCAGGTGTTGAATTTTTCACATGATGTGTCATAACAGCATATGACCAGTTTTATGTTGAAAAATATTCTGGTTTCAGGTTAGGGACGTTCATCTCATACTTAAGATTCTACAGAAATCCTTGGCAAGTACACTGGGGATAAAGGAGAAGTAAAAAGAGCCTAAAAACTGGGCTGGCACCATTGAAATTCAACAAGGGAAAGCTGTGAGGTGGCATATGCCACACTCCTCAGACCTTAACACCCTTCTATTATATGCATTTCAATTCAAAGCAGGTTTTCAAAAATGTAAGAATCTTTCCTGGTAGATGGAAATCTGGGTGCAGTGGACAGCAGAGGCCAGCATCACTGAAGGCCCCTGCGTCCAGTTCAGGGCTGCCATGGTTAGATCTGTAGTGCACAAAATGAAGATGCTCCCGAGAGCCATGCACCTGTCACCTGAACTGCAACTACCATCTTCCCCAGTGCTACCTCTTCCACATGTATGTGGGCGTAAGAGCAGGTGGCGGCATTGGTGACGAAATTGAAGACCCCGCTGGTGACCCTTATGAAATGTACCGCATTGTCTTTGATATCACCTTCTTCTTCTTCGTCATTGTCATCTTGCTGGCCATCATTCAAGGTATGGTTGTCAATTAGAGTACATAGGAGCTGGGTTGAATAAATCTAGTTTGCTTTGCTTTTCTATAGCCATCAGGTGATTTGTTTTATAGAGAAGTTTTCCTCTAACTCATCTAACTTGTCAATTTAGCAACAACCTGAGCACTTGTTGTCTGTGATGCCTTGTATATACAGAGCCAAAGAGCCACCCAGACGATTCCAAGAAACTTGGGAACATGCACAGAATGCTCCTCACTTTAAATTACGTCTTCATCCCTTCCTACATGTCCCCTGTGGCTTGCCTTACCCTCCTCTTTGTTCTCTCCTGTGAGCTAGGGAAGTAGAAGAGAAAGGAGGTGTAAAACTATGACATGTCTTATTGTCTTTTAGAGCAGAGAGGAAGGTGCTGATATTTTAGTCAACAGCTTACTAGGAGCTGGAGAAGGAAAGATGATGCTGAGTTTAGTTTGAGTCATGCTGAGATGTGGCCCTGATGTATAAGGGTTGAGAGCTCAGAAGCAAGAGGAAAGAGGAAGGGCCTGGAGCCAGCAGCACTGAAGCACAAGAGGGAAAGCAGTGAGAACTCGTTAACCAGGACCAAGCGATTGCGAATGCAGCTCTTCCTCTCTTTAACTTGGCTTTAAATGGCTAGCGCAGCTTGATAATTTGCTCTTTTGACAAATCAGAATGGCCTCTGCCATTTCTCCCCTAAGATCATGGTGCAGATGAAGGTATTTTGTCCTTTGTATTTAAACTTTCAGGTCTTATTATTGATGCTTTTGGAGAGCTGAGGGACCAGCAGGAACAAGTTCGGGAAGACATGGAGGTGCTGATCTTTCTACTTATTTCAACCCCAAACAGGTTTCTCAGATCATAACTACGTTCTTAATTAGGGTTATCCCTAAGCAAAACTACTAAAAGGTTTGCTTCCCATGCCTGTCTCTCACTGCCTCTCCACCAATCTACCAGCCCTGGGCACTAACGCCTTGTGAGCTAAACCCACCCATGCCAGTCGCCTCCGTCTCATAACTGGAGGGAAGGAACACTATCTTCAACTGGGCAAGTGGGACCATGAGTAAATACCTAATAGTTCAAAGCATTAAACAGGAAAGTTTTCCATGTGCCTGGTTCAACTGTCTGTCAGCATTTTTCCTTATGTATACTAATGCCTTTTTCTTTAACAGACTAAATGCTTCATCTGTGGCATTGGAAATGACTACTTTGACACAACCCCTCATGGTTTTGAAACACATACACTGCAAGAACACAACTTGGCCAATTATCTGTAAGTATTTTGGGTTAAAGATGTCATCTTTACGGCAAAACCAAAAACTAAAAAAACACACAAACCACAAAGTTCAGTCTGTTATTTCTCCCTTTCTGTTGGGAAGAGGTGGATATAATCAGTAAAGCAGCTGCAGGTGCCTGTAGGAGCCACTGCTGTTCTCTCTATGCACCGCACTGGGAACAACTGTCAACCGAGCCACGCTTAGACCCCATTCCTCTCAATAGCGTACATCCCCAGCAATTTCTCTTTAAATCCTCAAGAATGTCCACTTTTACCACCAACTACTGACAGACTCAGCACCTCTACCTTTCCCCTATCTGTCCTCTGTGAACACGTTACTAAAAGGCCTTGCAGGAAAGTGGGATATTCTGGGGAAGGTTTCAATGTTAGCACTGTCTGGCCACTAACAAGCAAATACTACTTCACTTTCCTAGGGCAAAGCATTCATTCAAGTTATTTGAGCCTATACAGTGCCACTTATGGGGCATGTCAATTATAAAACCTGATTATTCAAATTCCAGAAAGTATGATCAATGGGATGAATATCCTGCTCTCCGACTGTTCTCTTCCAGCATTTTGTTGAAGTCTCTCTCTTTAGGACAGAATTGGCTGAACTGTGGGAAAGATGGTGTTAGTTTTTAATAAATAACATTCTTTCCCTCGCATCATGAGCATTGATCATGGTCATTTCTCATTAAGAGGGCTCTCATTCAAGGCACAGAAGTTGAGCCCACAAGTTCTATGGCAGGTGAGATGTCAGTCATCTGGGTTAGGATTCCCTGCATGACACCCTGCAGCACTCCATGTGGCCATCTGCCAGTTAAATGTGCCAGAAGAAGAACAAGGTTTCCTGACCCATGTCTTCAGTATGGTGGAAATAAATTCTGGGTAAAGGTAAAGATGAAACTGTTTCTGTGTACCAGGACCTAAGATTAAGATACAGCACTACCCTGTGAGAACTCAAGGTTGGGGAGTCCGGCTCTACCAGCATGCATGAGCCTCTCAACTTATTTTTTTTTTAAACCAGTATAACATTTTCCTTTCCTAAAGGGCATAAGACTGGTTCTTCTAAAAACCATCTCTGAAGTCATAGAATATGAACTGAGAGTGCAGCCCCCAGGGACACTTTTGTATCACAGACAGACTCAAATCTTTAATACAGATAATTTAGTGCAAATGAAACCACACTGCCCTTCCGTGGTTTTCCACAATGAAAAACAAACAGAAATTTCTGGAAGGAGTGTGACCTGGAAGAAGTGTGACCTGAAGTAGATACTGTCCACATTTTTCCTGACTCATCCTTGACATGTGAATTCAAACCTGGCTTACTGATAATCTTACGATAAAGGGCTGAGCTTTTGTTTATTTTAAATGGTAAGATAGCTTGCAAGTGGACTTGAGTCTTTGGGAGTTACAAAGGCTTTCCCCTCGTTGGCTTGGAGATAAGTATCTATCATTGTTAGAAATGTTTCCCTGGTTCTTAGGCATCTTAGTTTTCAAACCCTGTTTCCAATTTATCTTAGTAACCAATGTCAGTTTGGGTGAGAAGTACTTTCGATGAGATTGCTCAGCTGTTAAGAGAGCACTTGTTGCTCACAACTGCCTGTAACTTTAGTTCCAGATCTGATGCTCTCTTCTGGACTCTACTGGCACTATTCCCACCTCCCCCCTCCCCTGTCCCATATCCCTGGCTTTCATGGAACTTGTTCTGTAGACCAGGCTAGCCTCAAACCCAGAGGTTCACCTGCCTCTGCCTCCCGAGTGCTAGGGTTAAATATGAGCACCTGCATGCCATACTTAATTTTTTCTTTTAATGTAAAAAGCCTCTCTACTTTTCCCCCATTTGTTCTTTTTTCAGATTCTTTCTGATGTATTTGATTAACAAGGATGAAACAGAACACACAGGTCAGGTGAGAAACTGCTTTTCACTAAGAACTCGGTAGGCTTGTGTTGAGTCTTCCTTTTACTAAGTCTCGACACTGAGTAGTACACTGCAGGATATCTGAAGCTATTCATCTCTTAGATGGTAACAAAAAAAGAGATGGAAAAGTACATCTAAGAAGTGAGAGTTCTATGGTGATGTCAGTCTCTTCCCCAAGTCCCCCTGGTAATCCTGCTCAACAAACACTGACATTTCAAGCCACTGTGCTTACTGCTTCTCTGCACAATAGCTGGAGGTGGGAGGACAGTAGAGAAGACGACAACGACAAATGGAGTGGGTGGCTGGAACAAGAGCATGAGATTCAGAGTAAGACAGTGGGAGAGACAGCATAAGAAAGAGCGGCCTTGTATGTGGGTGACAACAGGAATGTGGAGGTGTGGAGAGAGGATGAGTGAGGAGCTGTGTCACAGAATTCTGTGACTAACTATGAAAAGAAAGGTGGAAACACAGGAAGAAAAACCTAGTTATTCAAAATCCAAACGTCAATGGACAGGAAAGCTTCATAGCTTAAACACTTGATCTAGACCAGGCCTCAGGTAGCATCAAATGTCCCCCCAACCTGAATTCTTTAGTCCCCCAGTTACAACTGGCATGAGGTCAATTATGTTAGAAGGGGCACAGGGTAGGTTTGCCCCTTCCCTTCAATCATGATGGGAAGACATGTGACTTCCTGCTCACAAAACCAAGCAGGCTGGAGACACAGTGAGAGCATGCCCATGTGGCCTCAAATCAGTTCTCATCAGTCTTCCTAAAGGAAGTCACACAGAGCAGAAGCAAACTGGGCTTTAGCTTAGCATGGTATCAACACAAAGTACCATTTGTTTACACTGTTTCAGGAATCCTATGTGTGGAAGATGTACCAGGAAAGGTGTTGGGACTTCTTCCCAGCTGGAGACTGCTTTCGAAAGCAATATGAAGATCAGCTCGGATAAAACTGAATCCATGACAAGCTATGATTCTGAACAGTCACCTCCTAATGCAACAGACTCCTTCTTTTACACTTTAATGACAACAACAGCAAATATATTTGGTAACTGATTTGGCTTTTGAGCACAAAGGATGGCAAAGTGTCAAGGACTCCACCTGACTGCTAACAGAGCTCTCAGTTCTAAAAACAACTCGTTCACTGAGATGGTTCAGAGAAATGTGAACTCCTGAACACCTGAACATCATGCAAGAGGACCCCTGCCAAGGACTGCTGGGCAGAACTACCCAAAATCATGTCCAACTCATGTTAACTGCGATCTAATTTTTCCATGGTACTTGCTAGTGACTGTATCCAGAATCAGCTTGAAAAGCTTTAAGCAGCTAAAGAAATAGAAAACAAACACTTTGTCGAAACTGAAATATCGATTAAGTGCCTTACAAATCTCTTTAGATATAGCTATGCAAGTTTTTTATGTTTGTGTTCCAGAAGGACAGCTCCATTCAACAGCTGTGCTGCTCTTGTCTTACTCTATGAAACTGCACTTGAAGGTTATTCCCATCATTTCTTCAGTAACAGCTTGTCAACTGCTGTTATTTGAAGAAAGGCACTGTACTGAAATTTCAGAAAAATCTCAATCTTATACCAAACTTGAGTGATGCTTTATGGTCCATGTAAGTAGTGGAGCTGCCATGTTTTAGGTCAATCTCCTCCAATAAAATGAAGTGCCCACTGCAATAAAGCAACACATGCCAGTTCTTGGTCTGACCTCTTGTCATGTGCCACTCTCAAGTTATTCTACAGTGACCTGACTGCTAGAGTCAGGGACACGAGAAAGTAGCCCATGGGCTTCATGAAGAAAGGGAAAGTCCATAGACCAGAGGGTGTTTATTTTGACCAACTGCATGCCTTGTGACTCGAGTATATTCTCTTAAATACCCCCCCGTTACACTGTAAACATTGACAGGAAGGAGCTGTGACATCCCCTGTACATAAGGAAATCTATTAGATGACTAAGCCAGATAACAACAGAATGAAGCCCATAGACAAGCCTCATACATGTATTCAGGTGCCATCAAACACGGGTAGGTGTTGGCTGCTGTAAGCATAACAGTACATGTTAGCATGGGGTATCTGGCAAAGTAGCCCACCCTCACTTAGAAGGCAACCAACATTTGCTGCAGGCACTCTTCTCCCTTGACCCCCTTTCAGGAAATCATGCTGTCCAGCCAGTCTTCCAGCTCTTCCTCAGTGACATTTTTCGATGTGCTTGGCTGCTCAGGTTCCACATTTTTCTCTCTGGTCACAGATGACTTTTCAGGAACTATGGAAATAGAAGCAACATTAGCCACTTCACATCAGTCCTCATGTTGAGGTTAGTTAAGGCTTCCTTGGGTTGTGTTCAAGGATATAGTTCAGCACAAATTATTTTCCAATAACAGGCAAGAAATTCTCATTATTGTCAGTCCCTAAGATACAATCAATAGTATCTAAACAAAATAAGCAAAGATACAGGCTTGCTCTTCTATTTACTCTAAAGATAAATTTCACTGCTCACTAGTTTTGTGGGGTTTGTTTTAACACAAAAGCCAACAGCATAGCTCAGTGACCTTTTCTGTGTGAGGCAATCCTAAAACATCACAATGACTCTTTAGTACTGTACATGATATGACAGTTAGGCCCCATCATATCAGATGGGGTACCAGCTCACAAAATACTCACAAGTTATAAGAAATTCTTTTGCTTTCAAAAACAACCCCAAATACCAAGAAGTATGAAGAGTTAGTTTCCTAGGCTGTTCAGTCGATTAAAAGGTCTTGTACAGAAAAGCTTTTACAGAAGGTCAATCTGCAGCTTTAACTTTAATACTGCAACCAGGTTGGTAGCCACTTTGAAAGCCTGGGATATTGAGTAAGAGAAACTGTCAGAAAGGTCAGCTCAGAGGAAGCTGTGATTTGCCATGGGAAGAGACACCTGGGACATGGCTGGATCGATGTCAGACACAGAGGGGTATGCTTTGAGAAGATGGGTGGGAAATGAAATGAAGGCCATACCTGTTTCCTCCTGGGCTTCCTGCCCATCTCTTTCTGGTTCCTGGTCCTGAGATGTCTGGTCTGAAGAGACACTGTCTTCCTCTTTCACAGGTGCATCTAAATGCAGCAACATATCTAGTTCCTCTTCCAGATGGTCTACCACTGACTGTGGTTGGGAAGACGCTTTCTGCAAACCCTCTAAAGGGCTTTGTCTTAAACTGTCTCTGCCCAGAGACCTGGGACAACCACCAGCAGCAGATCTGAGCTCAGAGATGTGCCCCCTTAACTGCATGCCCAACTCCTTGCCATCATCGTTTCTCCTTGGTTTCACCTGTGGAAGTTCTAAAGGAACTGTGGTCTGAAAAAAGAAGCATGATATCAGAGTTTAATAGCGTACTTGTGTTGGCTTAAGCACAGGAAGTTAAGCCATAAAACCCTGTAGATAGGAATCTCAGTTCTGACAGCCCATGAAGCATCTTGTGTTGGAGCCTGACTCCAGCACTCTTCTGATTCACCCAGGGCAAATGAGACTTTGTGGAAACATCACTGGGCTGTGCCTCCCAAGTCCACATTTTCCTATCCTTAGCCTGAAGGTTAACTGTACCACATAAGTCTATTTGAATTGGTACTTAAGTCTATAACAAAGAATGACCACCTATCTGTAAAATTTAGTAAGAAGCAATTAGCCAAGTAGACCTGTTCACTGTGCTCAGATGCAGGGACACACAGGGGCAACATCATTTGCCAAGATCTTGGTTACATTTATAGAAAATTCAAAACCAGGTAAAACTACAGTAATAGAAGCCAGAGAGTAGAAGAAGTATTAGAAGGCAGTCTTGGGAGTGGATGTGGATTCAATGTATGTGTGATGGCCTCTAAGGACCTGGAAATCTTCTGACTTGAGATAGATGCCAGTTCCATAGTTATACAGACTTATCTGTACATTCTTCCCTATCTTTGCTAGGCTTCAAAGACTTCATATATGACTATGACAAGCTCTCAGTTATAAGGTTGAGAAACTCTCTTTTGTGGGCAGGCCACAGGGCTGGCAGGGACCCATAATGCATAGGTCCAGAATAAAGTTCAGTATGTGCTGCAGCAACTGGCCCCTGCTTTTACTGTACTGGCCCACATTGCTAGTAACTCCTCAAACCTCTCTCAGAAGTTTACTTCAGCATGGCCCTATAAGCATGAACTAGCCCAATGTCTAGCACTGTAGTTGAACAGAGCAAAGTTAAGGTGTGGTCCTCTATGCTGATCCAACAGTCACTTCACATATCTCTGTGAGAACCTGCAAGGTTTGTTTGTTTTCCTTATTTTTAACTTCCTGGGTGATGCTCATGAGCACAGTTGAGAGCAGACCTACAGACTATGGATGCAAGTGTGTGTGTGTGTCCAAGCACACTCCTTACTCAACTATTCTTTCCAAATTGCCAACATCTAAACCTCCCACATCCTGTCCATGTTACCTAGAAACACTTCTTACAGAAGTCTCGTCTTTGTTATGTCCACCATCATTACTGGGCCTGTGCTAGTGTCTCTTACCTGGACCCAGACGACAGCTTCCTTAAGATGGTTTCCTTACTCTGTCTTTGCACAGGAGCACACACAGACACAGCCATGAATACACACACCAACCCCACAGCCTGCTTTCTAGTCCACCAGCACAGTATTTACTGTAATTATTTTCACTAATGCTGATCTGCCTGGGTCATTGTTGAGGACCGAGCTGCTGTTCTGGTCAAGGGGTCAGGGTCGCGAAGAATAGAGACAAGGCAGAAGTTCTGGATTCAAGTCTCAAGTCTCCTTTATTGTTTCTCTTCTATTGGCGCATATTCACTCTTGTTCATTCCTCTTACCCCTATTTACTCATATACCTCTTAACTCTATTGACTGTATATATTCTTTTTCTTAACCCTATTGACTGTATATATATTTTCTTACAAGGAAATCCTGGGTATTTATAAGCACACGCAGGAGAACACAGGTGAAAACATTTTACCACATGCACTATGCAGCTGGGGCCACTAAACAGCAAAACAAGCTATGTGGGATAAACAAGATATTTGTTAGAGTGTGCTCAGCTGTTGTAGGCTGCTGAAAAACCAAGTCTCTATCAGAGTAAATGGTTCCAGATGGCTGCAAAGATGATAACTGCTTTCTAGCCGCTTTCTGCTTAAAGTCGGCTCTGTACAGGTCATCATCTCCTCTCATTGCAGCTCAAGTGTTCTTACACATCAGACTCAGTTTACCCACTGTTTCCTTAGGAAATCAAGTCCTAGTCACACCATGAAACACCAGGTTCCTCACTATAAATGCTCATGAGACAATGTAATCCACAGTATTTATCATTTCCATGCAGCTGAATAATTACTTCACTAAGTGAATTAATATTAATCTTTTCCAGTAGATTGAGCTCAGGGAAGGAGAAATCACATTCGCCTGCTTACCACTTTCCCTAGTGCCAACTCAAAGCCTGACACCTGAATATTCTGTGTCAATAGCCAAACTTTTTTTTTTTGGTTTTTCGAGACAGGGTTTCTCTGTGTAGCCTTGGCTGTCCTGGAACTCACTCTGTAGACCAGGCTGGCCTCGAACTCAGAAATCTGCCTGCCTCTGCCTCCCAAGTGCTGGGATTAAAGGCATGCGCCACCACCGCCCGGCATAGCCAAACTTTATAGTCTTTTTGCATTCAATTCTATTACATTTGATTATTAGAATGTGTCATATATAAAACATAACACAATAATTTCAAACAACTATTTGTTTTCCTTTAACTTTACAAGATGACACCTCAATCTAAGGCCTCAGCTCATGATGAGCAGAGCTCAGGCTGAAATACCCTGAAGGCTACATTCCTCCCTCTGGTCCTTCCTCTGCCCCAACCCAGCCAGCAGGCAGATTCTGCATTTACCTGGATTAACTCTGAAGCAACATTAAGCCGGACTGCAAGAGGCAGCTGTTGAAGGGCTTGAACCAGTGACTCGCTGTCCACGTAGAGCGCTGAATTCTAGAGGGGTTTTTTAAAAGAGAGATGATAAAAAATACCTGTAAAAAGCCATTTATTGAAGATAAATGTCTAGAAGTCCAATCACAAATCCATGAGCTTTAATGTCTCTCTACAAGCAGGGAGCCCACAGTTCGCTCTCTGAGACACAATTAGGACAGTGATCACCATCACATTGAAAGGACACTCTAACCTTCAAACTGGAAGAGCTAGCATTTGTATGACATCTGGCCAGAAACGTCCCCTACACTCAGACTGCAACATTCTAGGCAGAAGAAGAGAAGAGCTGATTAGGTGGGAACATGGAGTTGCCATGTGTCCCCAAAAATGCTAGTGGGTAAGCTCTGCTTCTCTTCAAATCAGAAAACAGCAAAACTGCACCCATTAATTCTTAACAATAATGTCAAGGACAATAATTGAAATACAAAAATAGATAGGGGATATCTCAAAAGTCCCACCCCCTAGATGAAGAACTACAAGCAATCAATGGCTGCTGAGAGAGGAAGAATCAGTCTTTTCCAGAGACATACCCCAGAAGGTTATCTGATCCCACATGCTCAGCTAAATATATACACATGGAAGCATCACTAAATGGACTTAGTAGTCTCCGTGTGTGGTGTGTGTGTGTGTGTGTGTGTGTGTGTGTGTGTGTGTGTGTGTGTAAAACAGTAAGATTAAAAGGTTATAATTTGAGAGGGGGTGAAGAGAAAGGAGGAGTTGGAGGAATAGAAAAATAATATAGATATACAGTATTCATATATAAAGTTCTCATATCAACTTCTGACAGACATACACACACAAGGGGAGGGGTGTGAAAGAAGAGAGAGAGAGAAGAGAGAGGCATGCACTTGCATCCTACCATAAAAGAATGTGAGGAAAACCAAGTATATAATAGCACAGGCCTATAATCTCAACATTTGTAGACAGACAGACATAGCAGGGCAATGAGTTCAAGGTTAGACTGGGAAACAGTGAAATTCTTTCTTACAGATCCCTGAGGTGGGGAAGGAGTGGGAATTCAGCACCTAATCCACTCCTTAACTCATGAACACTAAAACTACAGGATAAACACAGCCTTTGTGGTTTAAGGACTGACTGAAGGCCTTCTATGATACCTATTTTTATTTTGTACATTTACCCTACACTAATTGAAAGGTAATAAAGGTACAAGATTAAAGAAGGAATATGGTAGAAAAGGTTGGCAAAAAGGAAAAAGAAAAACAAATAGAAAAATAATCTATTGTGTTAAAATCATAACCATTAACTTTTTCCTGAAGTTGTGAGCAATTCAATATATGAGAAATTATCAGATGCCAAATAAACTTGAGCTTGAAGGACCTTATCAACTAGTCCCCTGTATACTTTCTGTCCAGGGCAAGTAGCTGAGAATAATATACATATGGATTACAGCTAGTTTCCACAAACCATGACTTCATCTCTGCAACATCAGAAAGGTGCGGAGCCTTGGACTTGAGAAGAGCTAACCGACATTCAAGACACACTTGTCTTACCTGTTTTGGACATGAAGTTTCACCATCCCATTCTTTCTCCTCAGCAAATCTGAACTGTGAAAAGGAGTCCCCTAGAAATAGGAAAAAAAAAAAATATATATATGTATATATACATACATACATACATACATACATGATATACATATATATCACAGGTATCTATATACACATATAACACACATTTACACACACACATACACACACGTATATATATACATATATATATGTGTGTGTATATATGTGTGTGTGTGTATATATATATATATATATATATATATATATATATATATATAATTTTATACAGAAAACAGTGTAATTTTCCATTTTAGAGCACAAGTGACATTCTGAGTAGCTAACCTTCCCAAATACAGTGATGCCATCTACAGTCCTGGATCTACATTTGGGCACTGGAATATGCTGTTGTGTTGGCAGCCACACTGATTTCATTAAGTTTTCACTCAATAAACCACCATCCCACACGTTAAGGATCAAGCAAGCAGGTGTGCAAACATGGCCATTTACCCATATCTAGTCTATTTTCATCTCTTCTGCTCAGTGTATTCAAAGACACTTATATTTATAGGGTCAACAAGGCAGAAAAGGGAGGATGAGACTAAGGAAGCATCTCTGGATTGACCCACCATCTAACACGATCTCGTTAATATGTTATCAATCCCCATTATCACTCCAACCTTCACCTAGTCTGAACGCAAACACAAAGCAAACTCAAAGACTGTGCTTTAGATCACTATGCAAACCAGTGTACTTCTCTGAGCTCTTGAGGTAAGGGAGCAAGGACGGGACCTATGATGGCAACATAAGTAGGCATGGAGAATGATCATGGGCAACAAGCTCTATGCTCTGCCATGAGGCTTGCTTTGTGCATAGACACACACTGGATAATTTGCAAAAAAAATGAATTTACACATGAAGAATTCTCTCCCTAGCTTTCACAGGGCTGTAAACTTTGGCTCTACTTCACTTACTTTCTATCTCCCTAGGCAGCCTGTTTTGTAATTTTGTCTGTATACTTCAATGCTCTCTCATCGTCTCACCCTGAAGACCCATGTGCTCCCCCTCTCCATCTCCTACCTGGATTTTAAACTCAGCACAGACTCACTTCTTCCCTGTGTGCTACCTGCCCAGTGCTATAACCACAGAATTTATTCTTTTCTTTCATTTAAGGAAGTTGGGAGAAGGGAAGTCAAAAAAGGAAAGATAGACTAAATTAACATAATGTAAAATCAAATGCAAGAGAAGGACCAAAGGCAGGGGAAAAAATCAATACTTTTCATCGTTAGCAAGCCAATTTGATACTTCAAAATTCTGAAAATGAAGCTTTACTGTCCATCTATGTGTGCTTCTACTGTGATTCCCATGGTTACCATGGAAACGCCTGTAAAACATCATTTTTACTCACATTACTTTTTATCAGAAGAAATGAAACTGAGGAGTTAGAATACAGGAAAGAGTTATAAGCTAAAACAATTCTACCCAGATTGGAGAATTTTCAGAGAATAAGTGGAAGTCTTAAAATACCTTTGTCACTAAATAAAGAACAAATGACAAGAATGCAATTGTTTTACAAAGTTAGGGGGGCAGGGAACGCAAAGCAGAGAGGAGGGGGAAAGAACCAACTTTCTGTTCCTTTGACAGTGACAGGGCTGAACCCAGTGCTGTGTGTGTACTAGCCAAGTATTTTTCCAGAAAGCTATATCCTTAATATATATACCTTATATATTATATATATATACCTATAATAATCCTTATATACCACTTTTTTTTTCTTAAAGAAATATGTGCATCAAACAATCTTATAAAAGTGATACATACCTTTAATCCTAGTACTTGGAACACAGAGGCAAGTGGGACTCTGAGTTCCAGACCAACCTGGGATATATAGCAAATCCTAGGCCAGCCAGGGACCCACAATAAAATCCAGTCTCAAAAGAAAAGGAAGAGGAGGAGGAGGAAGAGGAGGAAAGAAGAAGAGGAGAGGGAGGGGGAGGAACTACTGTGTAGACAGATCAAGATGGCTTCAAACTCGGAGATCCACCTGCCTCTGTCTCCCATGTGCTGGAATTAAAGCGTGCACCATCACATCTGTCCTAAGTATGTCTTTTCAAAGGGTGAAGAATTTTTCTTCCTGATTTAAATGAATAAAATAGAGAGCTACTCTTAAAATAGGAGAGAACCAAAGCGATCCAGGTGTGTGGACATTCAGACATCAGAAGAACATGATTATCTGTGCAAAATCAGTCTTTTCTGGTTAAAACAGCAGGTTGTTTTAAGGTTAAAACTACCCTATAGTAAATTAAGACTATATCCCTACATCTCAATCCTGATGCTCAAAACATATTTTGTATGGATCAAAGATGTGGACATTTGGGAAAGGCAGAAGAACAACAAATAAGGCTCAACTTTTTTTATTATTCAGAAGCTAAAGGGGTATAAACTAAACTCCATAAAAATTAACATATAAAAATTATTTTAAGTCTTCTGTGACAACAAAAACCAAACTCATAGGTGGCACAATAACAAGAAGTATTTGTAGCATAGACAAAGAGCTATATATGTGTACGTGTGTATGTGTGTGTGTGTGTGTGTGTGTGTGTGTGTGTGTGTGTGAGATTTGTGTGTATATAGATATCTGTGATATATATATTTATGTATGTATGTGTATGTATATTTTTTTCCTATTTCTAGGGGACTCCTTTTCACAGTTCAGATTTGCTGAGGAGAAAGAATGGGATGGTGAAACTCCATGTTCAAAACAGGTAAGACAAGTGTGTCTTGAATGTAGGTTAGCTCTTCTCAAGGCCAAGGCCACACACCTTTCTGATGTTGCAGAGATGAAGTCATGGTTTGTGGAAACTAGCTGCAATCCTGTTTCTAATGTATAAACAGCTGCTGCAAGCCTCTCTGAATATAGCAACCTAAGAGCAAAGCAGGACAAGAGAACTCCATATGAAGAAACATGGCCTCTAACATATACAATAATTAAAAATCGGTCTTGGAGGATTTTAAAACTTAGTCAGCAGCTGACTGTTTTATTAAATGTTGTTTTGGTCATTATTGTGTGGGGAGGGTACATGAGTGTTTATGGATGTACATGTGTGCAAATAAGTAGAAGCCAGAGGTGTCATTCCTCAGGCCGCCCTCCTTTTTATTTAGACTAGCTTTCTCACTGACCTGGAAATCTCCAAGCAGCACAGGCTGGCTGGCCAGTGAGGCTGATGGATCCACCCACTGCAGCACTAAGATTGCATGTATGCATTGCTACACTCAGCATTTTCTTTTTAGTGGTTTCTGGGAATCAAACTCAGGTTCTCATGCTTGAAGCACTTTGCTGACTAAGCCATCTCCACAGCCCCCATTATGTCATTCTCGAACACACACAGATGCCCACAGAAGGATGTGTATGTGTGTATGTGTGTGTGTGTATTCATAATACCTCACAGATTCTAATTATAATTAGGATAAGACTCAATAATAAAGCATGCTGTACTTATTTTTAATATTTCAAAAATTTTAAATACCAACAAGAGTTTAATAATGATTGACTAACTTGTTGTAAATCAATCTTTCTGCCAAGAACTAGAAGAATGGCCCTCCCCCACAGACAAATTCCACCTGAAGAAACCAGAGCACACAACTGAACCTTCCCTATAGAAGACAAGTGCATAGGGGTTAAGTTGCCTTCTGGGACTGCTCTCTGCTCTGAGCACTCGTCATTTCTGCAAGGGATCATGGAGGTTGCAAGCAACAGCCCAGGTGGTGTGAAGCTGGTGGAGTGTCTCTTAATCTTCCACACAGGTGGGCACAAACTGGAGTTTAGAGCCAAGGAGGGACGAGATGAAAAGTCACGGTTTTCAGGTAGGGAACCAGGTCTTGCATTCGAGAAGCAGGACAGAGCTAAACGAGCAACTGCTTGTTGTGAGTGAGCTCAAGCCTAAGACTGCAGGCAAAAGCAGAAGGAAAACCTGGGCAGGGAGTCTGAGCAGAGCAACAGCCCACAGCTACTTACAGTTTATTTATTTAATACACACTGTCTATTAAAGAGAATGAAAAACACAAGACACAGTAGAAAAAGACACAGAGACTGACATATTGGTGATGTTTTATAATCCATGTCAAACTTCATAGACAGAAATAGATAGAATTAAAAAACGACACTCAGGAAGTCCTCTCTGACCCACAGAAAAATCAAGTATGCAAAAAGAAATGAAAATTTTATGGAAGAATGAGAAATCTAAAACATACTGCTTTCAGTAAATATCACAGTGATATAGTTTAAGACCTCTCAGGGATAGCAGCCTTGATCAGTGCTGGGAAAAGCACTTTGCTGTGCAGGTCTGACCTGAGTTTGATTTTTACATGTGCTGGAACATACACATATTCCCCTCCCCTCTTCCTCTCTGCACCCCTCCTGCCCATAAACACACTCACTCACTCTGTCACACACATAATTAACAAGAATTAAATTTAAACAGTCCTCATTGATAAAGCACAGAGGCTAATTGCAAAGAACACGCTTGCTAAACGAGGAGCACTAGTACATATCAATGGCACACCCTCATTCTCACATTGAAGATGAAAGGATATTAGTATTTCCAAACTGTGAGCCCCAGAACACAAATTCTTCTAAAAAAAAAAAAACTTGATTAAAATTATTCCTTTTAAATCATACTGTGACATACATAGAAAGAATGGTGTTATCACCAGTGTGTTCCTTTCTTACACATCAGACATGAGGCTGTGGACAACCAGGGCCCTTCCTTAAATAACAATGTACAGCAGGTCCAGAGCGTGCTCAGCTTTACTCCAGCACAAAGGGAATGCACCAACGACATGCTTCATGACTTACAAGACACTCTAGTGAAGCCTTACTGGACACTCAGACAACATCCTGAAGCAAAATGGAAGACTGAGGCTGTTCTATAGGCTGCAGAACAATGCCCCAAGTTCCACTCTGCAGATAAGAATCCCAGTATGGCTGGCCAACTAAAGCCAAACATGCTTTCTAAAAGCAAAATCTACAGAATCTGCTAAAGCAGCAGGAGGAGGAGTGATAGAAATGGTACAAAGTGAGAGGTTCCTCATTCCTTTTATATAAAAGGCTTAGGTGGCAGTGGCGCTGTACCCGTACTATCAGAGGAAGGCTGAGGATGGAGGATTTGGTGTTCAGAGCCAGCCCCACTTAAAAGCTGCAGACCATTCTGCTCTGGCAACAGTTTACGTACACACAATAAAAGCTGAGATGTGAGAATGAAATTTTTATTATATTTTGAAAGTCCTTGCTCTATTGCCAACTCTGGTTATCTTCCATTGCCAAATTAAAAAAGGTTTTCTCAAAATCAAGTTATTGTGCAAAGAATCAAGTATTAGATTATTACAGGTGCAGGAGCAACAACTTTTTTAAGGATGCTTCCAAAAATATTAAAAAAGAGACCAAGGAGATGGCTCAGTAGATAAAAGAGCGTGCATATTAATAAAGACAGGAATTCAGGTATACCTGAAACTACCTAAAAAACCATGCCCAGCTATGCATGCTTGCAACCCCAGCACTGAATGCATAGAGGCAATCATTTGGGCTTGCTGGCAAGACAGCTGTGTGAAAACACAGTCAACACCAAGTCCTGTGAGCAACCTGGTCTCACAGAAATAGGGCACGAAGTGATGAAACAGGACACATGACATCCTCCTCTCTGCACATTCCCCCCCCACACACACACATACCATAACACACACACACACATACTACAAAACACACACCACCACTACCATCACACACACACACCACACACACAAAATGAATACATTGAATAAATAAATCGAAGACTATTTTAAGCAGTGCACACGCTTTGATTTCTGAGATTCCCTGGGTAAAACTGATCACCATCAAATAAATGTCCAGCTCCAGGTGCCAATGAGAAGAAAAGCCTTTACTCACTCTCTCTCTCTTTGAGAGGATGAAAGCTTAACTATGGAAGAGTAGTCAAGCCACCCATGCTCTATCCTGACCTGACAGCATCTTGTTCTTCTGCCCACCTCACATGGAGGCCGATGCCTAGTCAATACGACAAGCTTGTTTGCAATGCTGATGTGACCACAGGCATAATCTCACAGCTGTCAATGGTGGGAAACAACAGGCAAGCATAGTGCCTGCATAGTGCCTACATGGTGCCAGGACAAGACTCAGTAATAGAAACCAGTATTTCAGCTAGGCTTATACTGTGTTTGATTATTTGTAAAACAGATATATAACATTCTATGAAAGCCTTTTAAAATTAGGGTAATCTACTAGTATTGAGCCTGAAAGATAACTATTGTCTCAATTATATAAAAATCAACTTGCAGAATATGAATATGATATATATGATACATCCTATCTCCAATACTAACAAAATTATCCATGACAGCTATATGCCTATTGTAAGATTAATTATCTCTTAGGGTAGTGGGATTAAAGAAATTTTTCATCTCCACAAATATTTTTCCAGTTGAATTTTCCTTTGCCAACAACATGCTATTTTTGGCCAAGAACCAAACAGAACTAAGGGAATCTATTAAAAAATTAAATATTCTTGAGGGCAGGTGCTAAGATCTATCAGCCCAGAATTTATTATTGTATCAATCATTTATTCTCTTATTAACTAATAAAGCTCGCTCCACTTTTGCTAGAATTCTCTGAGTTCCACAGAAAGAAAATAACCCCTCAATAAAAATTGTATATCGGGCATCCCAATATTTGATACGTTGATGACATCTGAAGGCATGAAAACCTAAACTAAGAAATAAACAGAACTTTGTTTTGGAAATCACCACCGGGCTTCTGAAATAATGCCTAGAGTGTTTTCAAATATATGAGCTTTTATAGAATCTATATATTCCCACAATGACAGTGTTGGTGAAATTAAAGAGGCCCACACAAGCCATCACTGCATTTCTATCCAGGGCTCTCACTCTGCTTAACTCCCCAAAACCTGTTGGACAACAGATATCATGTGCCTAAGCAAAATGAATAATATGCATGTTAGGATCCCACAGAACCAGGATGTTTTCAAAAGTCTGCCACATTGTCACAGAGAACACTGCTTTGATTTTAAGTTCTCCTTTTGGTCCCATTAAGAAAGCAAACAAAGGCACTTAACACAATCAGAAAGCCTGGACATTCAGGTCAAACTGAACACAGAAGGAGCGCTAAAAACCATGCCTTTGGACAGCATAGGCTGGGTGCGCATGAACTTAGATGGTGAAAGTGGAAATCTGTTCAAGCTTCACACCCCATTCCTATCATATGCTCATGCAATTCCTACAAGTGGCATCCTTCTAGCTACTATGATTTTTTTGTTTGTTTGGCTTTGGAATTACCATACCTGTTGGGGGTTAGTCAGGTGCTGTGTATACAAATGCTAAATTTTGAAACCCAAGAACTATTTATAGTCCCATGAATACATTCTCACATATAACAAATGATATCGTAGCCGGGTGGTGGTGGCGCACGCCTTTAATCCCAGCACTTGGGAGGCAGAGGCAGGCGGATTTCTGAGTTCTGAGTTCGAGGCCAGCCTGGTCTACCGAGTGAGTTCCAGGACAGCCAGGACTACACAGAGAAACCCTGTCTCGAAAAAACAAAAAAACAAACAAACAAAAATGATGTTGTATAAACTTTGTTTGCCAATCTTCTCTGCATTGTTAAATGCATGTGGCTACAGCCAATTACTAGGGAGAACAGAGGTAGGTGGGGCTTCGGTTACTAAACTGGGAGTTGGAGAGGAGGTGGGGAAGAAGGAAGACTGAGAGAGGAGGAGGCCACCCTGCAGAGATGGACCCTGAGCACGTGGCCAGGAGAAGTACATCCTTAGGATAAGCTGATGGAATAAAGGTAGCCTGGTCAAGACTCAAACAGCAGGTAACTTGGGGAGTGCAACCGGAAATTAGCCAGTCTAGGGGATAGAAAAACAGAATAGAGATAATCACCCAGTAATTGTGCTAACCTGATTTTTCAAAATCAATAGGACTCAGTCTCAATTACTGGGAGTGGGGGGGGGGTCGGGTCATATTAAGCACTAATAGAGTTATTAAATACCACTTACAACCACACATACCTAGCTACTGACTTGACCCATATCCTATGTTTCACTAGCTCTGGACAAGCATTTCCCTGGAAGCTCCATCCTTGCCCCCTTGTTATAGCCATCCCTTACTCTCAACCAGGATCCAGAGTCTAATCACACATCAACACTATAGGCGAACAAAGGTCCTACAGGGAACAGGAGGTCAAATGATCTCCACAATGGTTGTCATGGAGATGGAAGGCCCTAGTTCTTCTCTCTGAAGGTTCTTTATCTGTGAAACATTGCAATATTTGGAAAAACCAGAGTAAATCTTAAGTCCACAAACTCACACACATCAATCCAGGAAAGAGCCGAGCACAGACTATAAGGCATAAAAATTCTTATCACTTTCAATTTTTAACATTTTCAGATTTACCATTTTAAATATGGATGTCCTTCATATTTAAACAGAACCTAACAGTTACAGTGAAGGAGACAATACAAGCCATTAAAAGTTAGGTCAAGCTGTTTAAGCAAGAAAGGTAATCAAAATCTCTTGTCCTGCTCAACCATGAGTTACAATTAGCTTTCTCACCACCTGTGGGGCCCCCAAAGCCCCTGAGCATCAAATGTCCACATTGAGTGTTACATATAAGATGTGCCTATCTTTCCAGCAGCCCTAGAAACCAGGTCTCATCTGCATAGAGTGCGTGGAGGGGCCGCAGGGAGTCAGGGAATCTTGTAGAACTCTAGACTTTGAGAGAAGGATGCTGCTGCTGACATTCTGGAACTTAGAATGTAGTTATTTTCTTTCAAATTATTGGTGAAAGACTTCTGTGCTGACTCCGTATCACTACTGACAACAAGGGAAATTTTTTTTAGATCAATCATTTTTACAAGAAAGCCAACATCAAACCCTGGTACAGCACTCCAAGAGAAGAGTAAATAATCTGAGAAGCTTGAAAAGGAGAATCCAAAGAACTTCAGGCAGAAAGATGTAGGAAGATGTAGGAAAGAGCAATGGGGGCACAAATAAAAGCAAGGCACAATGACTGACATGCATAAATTGTCATAATGAAGTCAGTGAGGGGGCCGGGTGATAAAACGCTTGCCGTGTGAGAGCCTCATGACCTGAGTCCAATACTCAGAATCTCCTTAAAGGTGGAACAAGAAAATGACTCACGAAGCTGTCCTCTGACCTCCACACATGTGCCATGATATGCACATACCACCCCACCCAGACATCATATATAACACATGATAATATCAATAACATTTAAATGTCATAAACTCATTATTTTGTGTGCTAACAAAAATATATAATATATATAAAAATCTGTCTCCCTAAAGCTTATTTGTATTTCCTCCATAACTTAACACCCCCAGAACTAACTTTGACCTTAATACCACCCATTCTAACTCTGTTGGTTACCTCAGCTGATAAAAAGCATCATGTAAGTCAGCAAAAGTTTCAGATCTAACCATTGATGCACACTGCAGAAACGTAACAAAAATTGTCAGTGATTTCACAGGAAAAAATATAGTAAAGGAGTCTTACTTATTCATTCATCCAAACTACATACAGTTAGACATGACAGAGTGCTGCACCAAAGAAGAAACCTGAATTGTTGAATGCCCGCCTGAAGTGAGGTCATGAACCACAATCAACTACAGAAAGACAGAAAGAAGGACCATGTTGCTGCGAAGGAGAAGGTGACCCAAGGCGTGCAGAGGTAGGCGAGGCTTCCTAGAATAAGGTGAAGCCTGGTTTGAAAGATAACAGAGGTGGGGAAAGCTAGGAAAATGTAATAAAAAGCAGAGCCTAAATCAGAAGTGGGAAATGCAGCTACTAGGGGCTGTACAAGCACTGGTGTTCCTAGAACATAAAATGTGATGGAATAGTGAAAGGACAAAAGTTACAAATGATAAGAGCATTATAACTGTGAAGATGTCATATTAGTGTTGATATTAAAAACAACCCCAATTTACTATTTGTAGTTCACAACTAATATTCATGTTTGATGTCATTACTATTCCTATTATCTGCAATGTAAAGTCTATACAATACCTTGGGAATTCAGATGTGATATACTTCTCACAGATACTTACGAGACATTACTTGAAAATATCTCTCAGAAAAGTCATTTTATATTTTAACAGTTCAGAGTTCTATTGTGGTTTGATTCTTTCTTTTTGATGCTGGGTACGGAACCCAGGGCAGGACTGTTGGCTTTCCTGATCAGATAGGAAGGTGTCCTGGGACTCAAAAGCCCAGGAACCACACAGCTCGAAGTTAGAACAGTGTCCCAATGGAATGACATCCTGAGACTGCAGCTCCCAGGGGAGGGCATCCCCAGCTGAGCTCAGGAGCCTCGGCCCTGTTCCAATTCTCTTCCTCCCTTCTCTTCATTGTTTCTTAGCCACTTCTGAGGAGACATCGGAATCACACCAGGCAGCAAATCTCATAAAAGAGATTTATTGGGAGGGTCCAGGGAGAGGAGAGATGAAGCCAGGAGTGGCTGCTTCTGCTCCTGGGAGGGAGCAGACAGCAGAGAACTGAGCAAACACACCCTTTATAATAGGGTGTCTTGGGGGAGGGAGGAGTAGCAAAGCTTTCTAGGGCAGAGATTTCCATGGTGACAATTGGTGGGATTTCAAATCCTAAGGTTTGGGACCTCAGAGATTGTGGGTTTCCTGCTCAGGGACTGTTTTTTTGTTCAGACTTTTCACCTAAAATTAGCATAATCTGGGGAGGGTGCTATTGAGGGGCTAGAGATAACCTGTGTGACTGCTACAGAGGCTGGAAAGTCCATGAATTCTCTCGAGTGGCATGAATAGCCACCAACAAGAACTGTATCTCTGGCCCCATTTTCCAGAACTCTACATTAGAATATTTAAAAAATCTATTCAAATAACAAAAATATAAAATGGGTATGTATCATCTCACTACAGCAGAAAAAGACTTTAAATGGTATATAAAGTAAAAAGTTTTAAATTTTAAAGCCATATTCAAAAAATGGTGAATTTGTGTGTCTTTAATTACTCAGTCAAGGTCTATTTAGTTTGAGCTCCTTTAACTCACAATCCTCCTGCCTCAGCCTCTTCAATGCTGCAATCACAGGTGTCACCATACTTGGCTTCTGTGGTACCTTTAATCCCAGTCAGGATAATAAAATTATTCTTTCCAATTTCAAGATCACTTCTGTCCGTACCACTGAGTGTATATGGTTGATTGCCCTCCCTCTGTTGGCATGGGAATTTTGTTTTGAAAATTATTAGCAGACTAATTAAAAGGCTCACACTGTTCCTTGGAAACATCTATCTCACATATCAGTATAAGTCTTAACTATCTGTTTCTCTCCCACTTCCCTCTATCCAACTCAACGAGCGTGAGTGAATTCCTACAGGGAGGGAAAGTCAGCATTAACTTACTTTCTCATCTCAGTGTGTTGTTTGCTTTTAGAAAACACTATTTTATTAAGCTGTGATTTTAATGAGCAAATGTTATCCAAGGTCATTTGAATTTTCAAAGACTTTTGATTAGTTTCCACAACTACCAATTGGCCAGTGTTAAGGGAAGTCCCTGCATGGTGTGCCAGAGTGGTCCTACTCTGGTGGCACTCATGCATCACTAACAATATCTAAGTTTTCATATCTTATAACGTTTCACTGAGAGTTTCTAGGCAGTCTTTGCCAGAGTTACAGTGGTCTATGCAGCTCTGCCTCTGTGAGTACCCAGCTCCTGTTTCCCATGAACTCAAAATCTCTGCACATTATACACACTGCAATCTACCATATATTTCTGGAACTAGTATAGTACCTTGCACACTGCAGACAGTTAGAAACTGTGCTTACTTCACAAATCTATGTGAGAAAGAATAAATGAGTCAGTGAGTGAATGTACAATTCTAAGACAAAAAAAAAAAATTACTCTAAGTGGCCTATATGCCATAAAGGGGTAGGCAATGGAGAAATAAGAAGAAAAAAACTACATTTTCATGAAGTTTGTGGAATATGTAACAGAAATGTAAAATACAGGATTCTGTTTGCAACCAGAACTTTCTGAGACTGAGGGCTTCAGATGAGAACAAGAGAGAGGGAGGGAAAGATGGCAAAGGTCTTCAGTTGTAGTTGCTTTTAAATGGCTCTCAAAAATAATGAGAAGAAACTAAAGATATCCTAAGGTGCAAATATTTAGTGACGACTACTGAAGTCAGTACCACCAATCTATAAGATAGGAAGCAATGGACCAGCTGTTAGAGTGGGTTATAATGAATCCTAAGATACTAAAAAAAAACATGGCTTTAAAAATATTCTATTTGTTCATAATAAACAAGTTTTAGAAATTCCTCCTGGGAAAATTTTAATATATAGGAAGGGATTTATACAAACAGCAGTCTTGCTTACATTCGAAGGCAGAATGTCCCTCAGGCCTGCCTGCTTTTCCAAGTGCTGTTTGCAATGCATAATGATCCCATTTAAATTCTTTCCTAAAGTTCCTGTTTGTTCTTTTTGTATCTCATATTTCCTGAAGGAGAGCTGGGATCACCACTGTGAGGAGCAATTCACCATGAACAGACATGGAGTGGGGCTGTGGGAACTGTGGACGCAAGCTGCAAGTGCCAACCTTGCTCTAAGCTGCACCTGATGAGCTCTGACTCAAACCCAATGTGCCACAAACCAACATTAAATGGGAGGACACGGTCCTGGTGCTGCACCCACATACGAGTTCCTTCTCAAGGCTCCTCAGGAAAAGAATGGGAAAGAAAGCACAGCAGTGCCAAGGGCTCTTCAACAGTCCTCAAGCAGCTCCGAGAATGGAGGCTGGAGAGCAGCTGTGGTCCCTTGAATATGGCGCAGGACCATTGGCAACCGACACTGAAGCCCAATAAAGGCTTAATGAGCAAACAGCACATGGCAAGATTGTCAATCTTTCAACAAGCAAAGCAATGAAAGCTGCAAATCCATCGGACATACGGAAGCTACAGATCTGTCATATTCTTTTGTTATAAATGACCTTCAAGATTCACAAAGGAGCATCAGGCTAAAGTTTGAACACTGTATTTTTGACATATATTCATTCTCCTATACTGGAGTTACTGTGCCCAAGAATACAATATATGGGCTGATGAGATGGCTCAGCAGTTAAGAGCAGTGACTGCTCTTCCAGAGGTCATGAGTTCAAATCCCAGCTACCACATGGTGACTCACAACCATCCGTAATGAGATCTGATACCCTTTTATGGGTTATCTGAAGACAACTACAGTGTACTTACATATAGTAAACGAATGAAGGCCTTTGGGCTGGAGCAAGCAGGGCCGAAGCGAGAGTGAGAAGGGAAGGGGGGGGAGAATAAAATATATCCTGGATATATTTTTGTATGTTATTGTATTCCAACCTATAATATATTTACATACTTTTACATAATAAATGTGTATATGTCTATCATGTAAGAGACTAGAAGCTGACAATGCAGAATGCAACACCAAGTAGCTGGTCTCACAGAATTGATATCTAAGTGATTGCTGAAACTTGTTGCTGCTGCTGCTGCTGCTGCTGCTGCTGCTGCTGCTGCTGCTGCTGCTGCTGCTGTTTTTGAGACAGGTCTCACTATGCAGCCCTCCTGGCCTGAAGCTCACTACATACATCAGGCTGGACTTGAACTTGTGACAATCTTTCTGCCTCAGCTAAAGTTTCAGAAGGGAGCCACCATACCCATTTTGAGAAAAATGTTTAAATAAACTTGACTACTTCATAAAATCAGTATCTTTTCTATCTGTGCTCATAATTTTAATGAGAAATTATGTCTTCTTAGTATTTAACTATACTTTTGCCATGTGTACATGTGCTTTTGTGTATACATGTTCATGTGTGTATATATACTGAAAAGACATGCATGCATATGTATGAGCATTTATGTAGAGACCAGAGGTGGAAGATGAATATCTTCCTCTTTCATGCTTTACCTTAGACTCTGAGGCAAAGTCTCACTGGACCTAGGAGCTGCAAGCTTGGGGAATCATGGCCTGCCTTTTCAGCACTGGGGCTACAGGGACTGCCTATGGGGCCACTTTGTATGTGGGTGCTGGGGACCTGAAAACAGGGCCTCCTCTTTACACAGAAGGCAATTCACCAACTGTCTCCCTCAGCCCCTTATAATAGTTGCTGTATAATTAGAGGTATAAACCTTCTTATTACAGAGGCAAGGGGGAAGGGAGAAAGAAAGGGAGAAGGGGTACAGAGAGAAAAAGGAAGAAAGCAAACTAAAATAAAAGGAGGGTGCGACAGGCAAGTTAATGGGGAAAACTTTTCAGTTTTCTTTGTGCAGAGCATGGATTCCACATGTATGGTGTGTGTGTGTGTGTGTGTGTGTGTGTGTGTGTGTGTGTGTGTGTG
>JANHMN010000002.1:176784456-176811350 GCA_030674055.1 Rhabdomys pumilio | reverse complement strand
AAGAAAGAAAGAAAGAAAGAAAGAAAGAAAGAAAGAAAGAAAGAAAGAAAGAAAGAAAAAAGGAATATCCAGAAACTAACTTTGGGGCTACACCAGGTATATTCTGAGTCTGCAATATACTAAGTTCCCAGGATGCTCCTTTATTTAAAGTGTTTCCTTCAACTTTCCTCCAGTGATTAATGTCATGGTTTTATTGTTTTTTTTTACATGCGTCCTCATGTTTTTCAATCCTGCCTTTGGGGGTCAACATATCTAAAGTTATTCTTACTCCCTGTGATAGACACACATTTTAAAAATCAGGCCTGGGGCTGGTAAGTTGCCTCAATTGGTAAAGACACATGGCTACAAAATTTTCTTAACATGAGTTCAATACCCAGGACCCACACAATAGAAGGAGAGGACTACTTCCCACAAGCTGTTCTTTGACCATGACATACACAAAGATGTATATCCTGTCCCGCCAGTAATAAGATAAACAAATTAATAAAAAGATATAAAACTCAGACCTCGATTCTAACACATTTCCTATCGTAGAGGGTTACCCTATTGTTTTAATTGTTGTCTTTCCTTGGTTCTCATTTCGCCCTCACAGATACTGTTTGAATGCAAACAACTTTCACTCCATATTATTGGTTGCCTGGTACCACTCACATTTATTTCTTAACTCAGTTTTTATATCTATATCCTAACTGGTTTATCTACTTCCCATATAACCTCAGAGTCTCAGCAATTCAACCTGAGAACAGAACAATTTAATCTCTACTTAAAAAAAAAAAAAAAATTGAGGCAAGGTATTACTACATAACCCAGACTAATCTTAAACTCATGACCCCCCTGCTTCAGCCTTCCAAGTGCTAGAATCAAAGGTGCACACCATCACAGATGGCTTGACAAGGAGTTTTATAAACATGTACATCTGATCCAGCCAGTCTCTTACTTAAACCTCTCTTCAGTTATACTGTGTTCATTATAGATAAAGTATAGTATAACTTCTATTTCCAGCCCAGACTGAGAGCAGGGAGAAACATATCTTCCTACTGAGGAATAGCACATGATGTAAAGGATTTTAATCCAGCAACATGACTGCTCTGGCAAGGGATCACATCCAAAAGTATGATCTGGCTGGAATGAGGACATGCCACACCCCTTTGGTCACTCTGGCTAGAATAGGGATGTCTTTAATACATACTTTCAATTCCAACAATACTGTCTAATTAAGAGGCAGACAAAGTAATGAATCAGAGAACAATCTGATAGAATGAGTCAGAGATAGGATATACCCAACTCTCATGAGGATAGGAAGGAGAGGCTATTTAAGAACAGTGAGAGAGAGTCAGTAGGTTTAGAGAGTTCAATTCAGTTTGGCTCAGTTCAGTTCAGAACAATTCAGTTTGGAATTCAGAGGCAGTTTTCCAAGCAGTGCAATTCAGTCAGAAGCCAAGAGAAACCAATTTGAATCAGTCAGCTTGGAGAGGAGTTTGAACCAAAACAACTGAGCTGAACAAGCCAGCCAGAGTTCAGAAAGAACAAGAAAGGGTGCGTTTATTTTGCAGTAAGTCTCTGGGGCTGAACTATTCTAGGCCTAGGTTAGCAGATGTGGAGGCTGGAAGCTGAAGCCTTCAAGGTCCAGGCTTGCAAAAAATTAGATTGTACAAAGGCTAGAAGCTTCCAGGTCTAGGGCAAAGGATAGGAACTGATAGATAGAAATGCTCTGGACTCAGCCCAAACTATGTATTCATAAAGCTTGGATACAGCTCTCATCTCATTACTTCATCTGAAGAAATAAAAGCAACATTTCCATTTACAAGCAGAAAGCTAACTGAATTAAGGCATTCAGGATATTGTAAAAAACATTTCTTGCTGTGGTACAGGCACAAGAAACCATGCAAAGTTCAGCAGACTCCACAGAATGAGAGGAGAAGTACGAACAGAGGAAAAGCACAGAAACAAGAGCCTAAATGACACAGCAAGACAGTACGGAGGTGCTGCCATCTTGTATCTTGCTGAGGCCATTTCAGGTTTAACCAGACTTTCATCTTCTTGATAGAGAACTCTATGGAAAATTACCAACTCTGTTCCAGGAACCTAAGGTCAAGATGGCCCAGCTAAGTTATCTTAGCTTCTGTTAAATGGCAAAGCTCCCCGCTACAGCTGCCAAGCAAGATCCCAACACTGGATTTTTGCCTTCAAAAACTCTGTGCCCTGGACACTCATGATTACACCTGGGTCACCAAATACCTGAGTATTGTCCCAGCTACAAAAAAAGACTTTCAGTTGGCTCTCTGACTAGTCATCTCTAGTGGACTCCTGTAACACATTACTACAGAAAAGAATGCCTGCCATGAGAAATCTACATACCAAAGGTTCTACAGTTGCAGGCATGCTTCCCTCAAGTACTCTGCAGACCACTGAGCATAGCGAAGTATGAGACACCACTCAAGGGCAGAGAAAAAGACACCCAAGGGGGCTATGGAAAAGGGTGTCAAGCTCTCAGTGAATACCAGGAAGAGTCCCTTTCCACAAGTCATTCTGTGAAAGATATGATTCGTGAGGCATTCTTATGCAAAAAGGTCTTGATGTAGTGGTAATTCTAAACACTGCTCTGGCTCCACCTAATCAATATTAAAAGGAAGACACACACCCCCAAATGCTTAAACTATTTTAAAGAGACTTGTTCGTTCTCCAAAACAAAATTACATATTTATAAGAAAACAAAATTATAAAGCACCCAACAGAGTAAAACACACACTTCTGACACACAATCAAAGATTACCTGTCCCTTGAAACATGCAAAGCAGCTGGAAAATATGACCTGAACTGAAAATAAGAGCCAATCAACTGAAAATGGGCTAGAACCGACAACAATTAAGAAAAAAAGAAGAAAGAAAGAAACAGAGAAAGAAAGAAAGAAAGAAAGAAAGAAAGAAAGAAAGAAAGAAAGAAAGAACAAAAAAAAAGAAAAAAGAAAAAAGGAGAGAAGGAAGGAAAAGGAAGGGAAAGGAAAAGGAAAGGACAATTGTCCCATGCTGTTTGCATTCAGCTGTTTCTTCTGGCTGAAATGCTCAGCTACTCAGTGTTGTGCCAGGAGCTATTCTCATTTACTGTGTTTAATGCCCACGGCATAAACACCTACCTAGGCCAGTTTCAGATTGTCAATGGTATACCCATCAGTTTGCACAGTTCTTGAATTTTTAACAATCAAATCATGTGCTGTATCCACCTCTCCCAGTGAAGCCCAATCAATCACCTTCATATCTCAAACATAAGTTCCTCTGGAGAGTATTCTATGAACCTCCAAAGCTAAGTTAAATTCCTGAGTTAAGTTCCTCCTCTAGGCTCCCATAATATACTGTGCATACACTACTGTGGCACTTAGGGTATTTTACTATATTGCTGCAGACCACACTGCCCCACATTAGGCGCCACTGCCTAATGCCCCACATTGTTGCCAACTGCCCTGCCCCATGCTTTGGGGCTAAGTGCTCTGGTCAAGAGAGAGAGTGGGGGGTGGAGGGCCAAGAGACACGAAGAATGGAGACAAACCAGAGTGTGTGACCAAGTCTCGTTTTTCGTTTATTGTCTCTCTCTTATTCTCTCCACTTATTGTCTCCCTTATTGCCTCTCCTCTTGCAAGGAAATCCTGGGTATTTATAAGCACAAGCAGGGGAACACAGCTGAAGACACTTTACCACATGCACCATGCAGCTGGGGGCACTAAACAACAAAACAAGATATGTGGGATAAACAAGATGTTTATCAGAGTGTGCTCAGCTGTTGTAGGCAGTTGAAAAACAAGTCTCTTGTCAGGGTATATGGCCGAGATAGCTGCAAAGTTGATAGCTGCTTTCTGCCAAAAGTCAGCTCCCAACACTATATTATATGTTTGATTCGTGAATCCTAAGAGGGGAGATAAGCTCTATTAATTAATCTACCTGCAGAGCATTTCCACAGTAACAAATATAGGGTGACACACTCTTTGCTGAACAAACAATAAAATGGAGCAACGCTGATAGGTATAACATACAAGAATCTCTAATGCATTTTACAATGTAAAAGAGCCAGATACAAATGGCATGTACTATATGATTTCATTTATATTACACTCTGAAAGTGATAAGCTTATAAATCCATGGTTGCTAGGAAAGAACTGCAAAGGAGCATGGGAGAACTTTGGATGGATAAAAATGACTATGAAAAGGCAACAACAGGGTAACTGGGAGGAGTCCAGGTGAGGACCCAATCTGTCACAGAAGCCAGAGACCGCGAACCAGACCACTGACTCACTGTAACCAACATTTGCTAGTGATGGTGTGTGGACAGAGGGGTATACTGAGGGTTATACTGTGACACACTAAAGCCCCCACTATGAAATGCTTTCTACATTTTGTTTATCTGTGTGTTTTTATTTTGGGGGATAAGTTGCAAGGGCGGACGGCAGATACAAGGAGACAGGGAGATGAACAAGACTGGGACAGCTCACAGAGAATCAATGAAAAGTTTTTAAAAATCATGCTGACTTTAAAGAGAGGTAATGAGGCCAGAAATGTTCTGAAGACCACTGCTGCTTTAACACTGGACTGAGTGACTCGGATAAAGACTCTGGTGCCAACAGTCAGAGTTCCTGTACTTCATTATCAGTTATTTGTATCCAACGGCACCTGCTTCAGTCCAGATTTTATTGTCTACTTTAAAACCTGGCAGAAACCCCATAATGCACGTATCTTCTAGAAAAGAAAAGTGGACACCTGTAGGTCCCAGTTAAACCTCTGAATTATCAGGTAAAGGGGGTCTGCTCTGTCTTGTACTTCTTGTCTTTAAAATGAGCGTTGTGCACTTTTCTGCTGTTCTTAGGACAACATGACTGTAGAAGTCACGGACTGTACTCTTATAAAAACTGCATGCCTACTAAGGGTCAGTTTTACTCAATAAACCACTGCTTCAATAACCATGAACTTATTTCTTTAGTCAAAAGCTGAAATGAGATAGCAATGAGAATACAGCCCAAACTCTTAATGAACTAGCATCAAGTCTGTAGAAGAGCCAAGATCAGGTAAATACACTGTATTAGTTTTCTAGGTTCACATTAAAAACATCCCAAAGTGTCTTGAAACAACAGAGTTTTATACTCATAGTTCTAGAGGTTAGAAGTCTGCTCCTGAGGTGTTGCAGGGTCATGAGCCTCTGAAGGAGCTGGGACTCCTTCCTTCCAGCTTCTTAGTAGTCAGTATTACCAGCATTCCTGACATCCCATCAGTCGGGCTGCAACAGTCCCATCACTTGCCTGTGTCCTTCACCACTGTGTCTGGGGCCAAACCTCCCTCTTTGAAAACACCAGTTATTAGACCAGAGTCCACCTGTCTTAGTTAGAGTTTCTACTGCTGTGATGAAACACCATAACCAAAGCAACTTGAGGAGGAAAAGGTCGATTTGGCTTACAGTTCTACAGCACTGTTCATCATTAAAGGAAGTCAGGACAGGAACTCATGGAACGAACCTGGAGGAAGGAGCTAATAAGGCCATGAAGGGGTACCATTTACTGGCTTGCTCATCATGGTTTGTTCGGTCTGATTTCTTATAGAACCTAGGACCACCAGCCCAGAGGTGGCACCACCCACAATGGGTTGGGCCCCTCCCCCATCATTCACTAAATAAGAAAATGCCCAACAACCAGCTCTTATGGAGACATTTCCTCAATTGAGAGTTTCTCCTTCCAGATAACTCTAGCTTGTGTCAAGTTGTCATAAGACTAGCTAGTACACCACCCTAATCCTGTATGACCTCATCCTCACATTTGCAAAGACTATTATTCCCAGAGAATGTCAAAAAGAATAGGTGCTAGAACATGAAAATACCTTTCTGGAAGAACACATTTGAACCCACTACACAAACAACTAAAATAGGACAAACAGAACAAATGGTGAATCAAGTGCAATAGCACAGAGCTCTAGAAAGTCAGGGATGGTCCAGGAGAGAGGAAGTCAGGGAACCTCCGAGCCAAGGAGAGAAATGTTACAATCTTACAGGACAGAGGCAGGCTGGACAGCAGGACTGATAACGAGGGAGAGGTCTGTATTAGTTACTTTTCTCCTTAGTTGGGACATAACAACTGTAAAAACAACTTACTTAAGGAAGATATATGTTGGCTCGCAGTTGGAGTGTATCATGGTGGGGAAGTCATGACAGAAGGAGCCTGAGGCAGCTAGTCGCACTGTATCACTGTATCCACAAACCAGGAAGCGAAAAGAGATGAATGTGGGTACTCAGCTTGTCTCCTCATTCAGTGGAGAACTCCATTTGGTGCTGTCTACACTTAGGTCTTTCTCACTCCAACCCAATCTAGAAATTTCCAGACAGGCATGCTCTGAAGTTTCTTCGGTGTTTTTAGATCCTGACAAATTAACAAACAAATCAACCATCACAGGGTCCAGTTTGACGAATGCATGACCTCTACGTCCCATGGACTAGAAGGGTGAGCTGGGTCAGGGAACAAGGGCTCCACATCTAAGTCTGCTTAACTCAGCAAGTGGTTTGGGAAGCACTGAGGGGTAACTGGTTAAAAACAGCCCCAAGATTTCATTCCTGCACCAAAGAGGTCCATGAAATACAACAGGGACTGATGACAGCATCAACAGTTACCAGTACTCAAACTCAACTCTATTGATCCAGCTACTGTGTGGCAATAGAACCAGGAACAGCCTGGATGGAGGGTCCCAAAGAAACTCAATGAACTGGGCTAGCCCATTTCATCCGGCTGCTGGGACAGTCCCCACCTGAAATGGCATTGACTTAGAAGTGCTTGTTTGCTTCAGTGCAAGCCTTTTCAGCTGTTAACTGATTCTCAGAAAAGTTGGTAATGTTTCTTAATTACAAAGAAACTGTTCTCCCAGGTAATTCTTTTCTACAAAAATATGTTCCAAAAGTATATAATATATTCTTTTACATTAAAAATGAAAGATCCTCAAATCACAGCATGTTTGTTTTTTTTACACACAA
Organism: Rhabdomys pumilio; assembly: GCA_030674055.1. Taxonomy (NCBI): domain Eukaryota; kingdom Metazoa; phylum Chordata; class Mammalia; order Rodentia; family Muridae; genus Rhabdomys; species Rhabdomys pumilio. The sequence goes on along the minus strand of JANHMN010000002.1, from coordinate 176,804,357 downwards.
GGACAAAGTCCTGTGTAGATAAAGACAGAGAACAGAGAATCTAATTAGCAGTTCTACTGAAACTCACAGCGAGAATGCCAAGGTCACAACTGAGTGTACATTCTTGTCTCAGCGTCTACATCTGCATTTATAAACCTGGGCCCCCACCTTCCCTCTGCGCTCCTTACTAGGACTATATAGTTATAATTCTTCTATTGGAAGCAAGTCCTTGAAACCACATGGGATTTAGAAGGTCACCTCTCCCACAAAGCCACATTAAAATTGAAATGCTCTCAGCTATCTATTGGTGGTTACAATCTATTTCAGTGTAGAAAAGCAGAGGTTCAGAAAAACAACTAAATGTCTTTTCATTCGAAAGTCTGACTGCATAACCACATAAGTCAAGGAAACTGTAATTTGATGCTGTATTTTTTTTTAACCACACAATTACCACAAGATATCAAATTTGACATTTAGCTAGAGATAATAAGTTCAAACAAATTATATACCTAAGTCCTAACTTGAATTTTAAAAGCGACAATTCTTAGTCAACTATTAATTACTGTGAGACATATTGTTTCCCTTCTCACACAGACCCTTGGTTGAGACTGGAAAGTAGGAAATCACATTAAAAGTGAGTCTGAGGCAAATGCGGCTCTGCTGGGTAGCACACACCTTACAGTGCCAGCACTCACACTCAGGAGGCCGGAGTGAAATGAATCAAGGCCAAGAGCAGCCTGGGCTACAGAGCGAAAACTTGCCTCAAAACAGCACTAACAAGCCGGCACAGTGGTAGGTGCCTTTAGCTCTAGCATTCCAGAAGCAGAGGCAGGCCTCCCAGTCTGAGATAGCCAGGGCTACATACAGAGACCCTAGCTCAAGAGTATTTTAAATTTAGTTTTAATAATAATAATAATAATAACAATTTTAGAAGAAACCACAAGCTTCCTTTTTTAGTATTCTTTTTACCTTCAATGAGACTATTGTTTCTCAAAGTTTCCCAATTTAGTAGGGTTTATTTTGTTGTGGGCATTTTTACTTTTTTACTTTATACTTGTTTGTATCGTATGTTTGTTTATCTATTTGGGAGAGTAGTGCATGCTGCAGCTACATACACATGCATGCAGAGGTCAGATAAAGGCTTCCTCCTCTACGGCTCTCCCTTATTGTTTTCAGATGCTATTTCTCATTAAGCCTGAAACACATCATTTTGGGGGACAAGTGAGCTCCTGGGAGCTGCCTATCTCTGCTCCTCAATGCTGGAGTTACATACAGCACTTGTCATCGCTCCTGGCTTTTATTTGGACTTGGGGCTTGTTGCACAGTAAGCACCTCTCAGCTTCTGTTGTTTTAGTGGAGGTGAAGACTAATCTTGGGCATGCCGTTTTACTTAGTACAAAGTATACTAGGATTTTTCTCACTTGTTTTACTCTGCCCTGTTTTTATTGAAACATACATTGGGCACATCTAGCTCTATATCTTAACTATACAGACTGCGGTTTATTTGGGCAGTGCATTCACATATGTGGCACCTATACAAAGAAACAACACATTCAGCAAGCCCCCAGAAGTCTCTTGTGTCACCAAATAAAATACAGTCCTGACTTAAATAACATAGGTTAATTTTATCTATTGTCATAGTGTATTCCTATAATACGACATGATACATGCTCTTACATGGAAACCCAAAAAGTTGATTTACTGGAAATTGAAAACAGAACAGAAGCAGAAAGGGGCTTGGGGGAGAAGACAAAGAACAGAGAAAAAGGCTGGCCAATGTATATGTGAGCGATATACTGTAAGGAGCTGGTGTGCAGTCGGGTGGCTATAGTTAATAATCAGCTACACATTTCAGATACTCAAAAGATGCCGAAACCTGTCACAATGAAGAAATGATAGGAGCCAGGAAAATGGCTCAGTGGATAGGAGCATTTGCGACTCTTACAGAGGACCCAGGTTTGATTCCCAGCACCCACATGGCCACTCACAACTACTTATAACATTCCAGTTGCAGGCGGCTCTAACACCCTCTAACATGATACCTGTGAAGGCACTAAGCATACACACGGTGCACATACATACTTGCAGACATATGCATAAATTAAAAACTAATTTTAAAAATTTTAAAGAAATGTAGCTTGGGAGATGAGTTTGCTGAATTTAACTTAAACATTATACAAAGGATCTCTTTTAAAAAGACTGAATAGCATTTTGCAGTTTATACTATGCTTTCTTTTGTCCATTCATGGACATTAAAGTTGTTTCTCTATCTTTGCTAAACTGTGGAAAATGAACACTAGACTGCAGACAGGTCTTTGCCATGCTGATTTCACTATTTGGAGTATATGTCCAGAGGAGAGAGCAGCAGACAGTAAGGCCACTCTAATTTTCTCAGGAAATTCCTATGCTGTTCCCACAATGGCTACTGGCCACAGAGCTGCTCCTTTGCTCCAAGAACAGCCACAGGGCAGTTCCCACTCTCCTCACACTCACTCACACTGCTTACCACCTGCCCTGGTAGCAGCCCTCTGGTGGGTATGAAATGACACCTCACCGTGGTGTGACTCAGTGTCTCCCTGAAGACTTGGGATGCTGCGCGAACTTTCATTATCTTTTGAGCATCTTTTTATCTTCTTTGGGAAAATGTCTTATCACTCTGACGACACTAAGCTTGCACAGTTTACTATGAAATTTTTCTATTGACCTCTCATCCAGTTCACGAATGTGTCTTCCTAATCCATAATTGCCTGGATGCTTTGCTGCATGTTCCTCTGTGGTGCAGTAGCTTTTGATACAGTCCCTTCTATTTGGTTTTGCTTTTACAGTCTAAGCTTTGAGCATAATTTTAAAAAATTTAAATATGGCCAAAGAGCTTTCATCATAAATTCCCTTCAAGGGGTTTTATAATCTCAGCTCTTATATCCATTTTGAGTTCATTTTTGTGTGTGGTATTAGACAAAGGGTGCAATTTTAGACATTTACATGGGCATATCCAGTTTTGGGGGTATTATTTGAAACTATCCTTCCCAGTGTAAATTCTTGGCACCCTTGATGAGCTGGCCACTGTGCTGGCTAGTTTTATGTCAACTTGACAAAAGCTAGTCATTTTGGAAGAGGAAACCTTAATAGAAAAGAATGCATGTATGGTACACACACGTGTACAACCACCCCCATAATGGCCAACATAAAAGCTTGTAGTAGGTTTTCTTGATTCATGTTTCATGTAGCTGAGCAGGTTATGTGAGTAAACTGGTAAGCAGCACCCCTCCACGGTCTCTGCATCAGCACCTGCCTCCACATTCCTGCCTTGAGTTTCTGCCTTGTCTTTTCTCACGATCAACTATAAGCTATAAGACAAGCCAATCCCTCCCAATATTGATTTTGGTCATGGTGTATATCACAGCATTTGAAACCTTAAGACAGCCACACGGGTTTGGAATTATTTCTAGCTTACTACCATTCCCTTGATCCATGTTTCTGTTCTATGTCACTGCCAGGTTGCTTTGATTATTATAGCTTTGACATAAAATCATAAACCAGGAATTCTGATTCCCCCCAACACTGCTTTTCTTCCTCAGTATTGCTATGGATAGTCGGGGTTTCTTACTCTCCCAGTTTTATAAGAATTTTAGAATTCGTGTTTCTATTTGTGTAAAGAATACCACGGAATTTGTGTAGGGCTGTACTAAATGTATATATTATTTTGAGTAATGCTCTAGTTAATCTTTATTAACAAGTTAATTAGAATAAAGCATATCTCTGAGTGTGTCTGAGCAGCATTCTATAGATCAGGTTCTCAAACAATAGAACAATCACTGTCTGATGAATTCCCAGCATACAGACATTGTTGGGAGGTGGCAAGAGTGGGAGGTGGCACCTCACTGGAGGAATTAAGTCACCTACGCAGGGTCCTCGGAGCTATAGCTCACGCTAGCTCTTCCCTGCATGCCCTTTATGTTTCTTGTCCACCATGAGGTCAATGGCCTCCTCCTTGGGGGCCCATTGCTTCAGCTGTCTGCTATTTTTGTCATCTCCATCATGGTGGATTGACGCCATAAGCAAAATCTATCTTTTCTTCTTGATATTGTTTCTCTCAGGCCATAATAAGGAAAAAACTAACATAGGTAATACAGATATTTTATCAATATCCTTTGTATTCAGTCATCAAGGAATATATCTTTATTATTACTTTCTCAATTTCATTAATGTTTTACAGTTTAACATAGAAATAGTTCACCTCCTTAATTAAATTTATCCCAAAGTATTTCTTTGTTATTATATTACTGAGGTGGGATTTAGTCCCTGGCATACAATGCTGGTTTAACACATGCAAATTGATATGAATCACCACATAGCAAAGTGAAAAACAAGGCTGTGTGAAGTAAAAAAGGCAACTGACAAAACTCAGCATCCTTTGATTAAATACTCAAAATAAGTAAGTCCTTTCTTTAAAAAGCTACAGTCCATGATATCACAGGCATAGGGAACACTTCAGTATACCAGCACCAGGCAGGGGTGCAGATGCCAGCCTTACGATTTCTACTCGTATACTGTTTTATAGAAACGCTCCTGGTGAAATAGACAGCCCAAAGGCATCCCAACCACAAGCAAATTACATCCGTTTACAGACATGGTTCTACAATATAAAAACCCAAATATTACACATACTCGCACACTACAGTCACATACGTGCTCATAAACACACATACACATACTCACACATAACATCCATACACATACACTATCTTACACTGATGTTACACTCATACACACACACTCTCAAACTCTCACACATATACACACATACATATACTTACATACATACTTACACATTCACAAACACACACACACCTAATAAATGAATCTGGTAAGGATACAGGACACAGAATAAACACACAAAAACACATGCATTTATATACACAAATTACAACTGCAAGAGGAATTGAGAAAAACAACCCATTTACAATGACTCAAGGATAAACCTATGGATTAATTAATGTTTGCTTCAATCAGGGTTTATCTTTAGCAGAATCCCTATACTTTAATGATTAATTTGTCCCCTCTATAATTACTAAGCAACTGTCATTTACTAGAGTCAATTATCTCACACTAGCTACCAGGGTCTGAATTCCCTTTGTAATTTTCAGAGACTCTCACTTTAAGGAGCAGATCTACTGCCATGAAACAGATACTGATAAATCCAGCACACCGCCTCCACTTAGCATCTCACACTCCAAGCTTCCTGCACATAAGTAATAGTAGGCTCAGCAGCAATACTAATCCCCAGTGGCTGAAGCAAAAGCTAGTGATGAGACCCAGTGTCTGTGAGGAATTCCATTCCTAAAAGGACAGGAGAGCAGCAGTGCCAACCTGCCTTCTGTGCAGTGTTGGTCCGAATGGCAGAAGTCAGTGTCACTGAAGCAGTGGGTACTTGTTCACCAGCTCTGTAATAGAATCTGATGGGCCTTCCTGGCAGCTGGTTTCTGAACATGGTCCTAGGGTCTCCCAGAGTGTGAACTGCCCAACACAGTAAAACTCCAGCTCAGCTTGAATTCATCTGAGACAGCTGCTGGCAACTAGGACACTGACTCAGCACCTTGGTCGACTTTTCTGTCATTATGGAATCTTATTAATTATGTTTCCTCAAAGGACAGATGGGACGATAGGAACATATGTTCTTAAAAAATTATTTCATAGGTTTTCACTGATTTTAAACTGATAAATAGCACAAAATAGGAGATATCTCAGAAGCTTTGTAGATTAAATTGTGTTTATTTCACATATTCAAAATGAGACTTATCCTCTTTAGAGCAATTAGTAGCTCATTACATGTATACGTCCCACATTGTTTATCCATTTACCAGCCTGGAGACATCCACCACGTTTATCCGTCTACCAGCCTGAGGACATTTGTGGCTTTTACCTTTTTCCTAGTGTGAATAGTGCTTCTATTAACTTGAACATACAAGTATCTGTTAAAAATGCATGCTTTAAACTTTAGGAGAGCTACACTTAGAAGCAAAATTACTGGATTATATGGTAATTTTGTTTTAATTTTTGGCCCATCAGGACATTGTGCCAAGTGAACCAACTAACCATAGAAAGATACTTCACTATTCTACTAATTTTTATTTGTTATATTGCATATATTTCTCTCATTCTGTCATCTGACTTTCATAATTTGGGGGGCTATACACTCATACACGAACACATGTGCAGTCACACACACACACACACACACACACACACACACACACACACACACGTGGTTATAAGGCCCTAGACTGTGAAATAGTAAATTTCACCCATGTTTTATCACTTCAAACTTCATTTTCATATCTGCATCTTCTAAGCATATGACGCTTATCTTCAGGTTTGAAGTTGGTGATATGCCAGCAGTATTTCAAGTACTTTGCTGTTTTAAGAATTACAAGGACTCCAGAAACGCTCTCTATTTGATCCCTACAGTGCTGAATTTTATCTAGTCTCCAGCTGTCAGAGAGACAGCCGAGAGGAATGGAAAGCAGGGAGCAGCATGAAATGCAATACTTCCCCAGCAACTACTACAGACTGAGGACCTTGCCACAGCCTGGCATGAAACACAAGTACACTTCCTTCTTCTCCTCTACAAGGCAAATTAACTCTTCTCCCCACCCCCAACCCCCAAATGTGTAAAAATGCAGATTGGAAGGCAATGACTTTAAAGAAACAATGATTCCTGAAAAAGCACTATCTAGTATGCAAGTCAGTAGCTGCACTAATACTCAGATTTTCTCTCCCTCAAGTTCCCCGAGCATGTTCTAGAAACAACAGAGTCAGAGAGGGCAGAAAGGGCAGCCTCTGTTTCCATCGGGTCAGGTCTGCACTGCACAAAAAAGTCAGCTAAACTGGTACCTGCCACATCAGCAAAGAACTGAAGCCAGGTGGGCACACCCTAGAAACACCTGGGACACTAATGCTGTACTAGAGGCTGTGCAGGTGCCAATATGAGAGGAATCCAAATCCTTGACAAATTTTCTTTTTATTCAAAATTTGTTGGAGAAGACTATGAAACATGAACAAGTCTTCACCCTTGTTCTGCCACTATTTCACACTAAAGTCAATAATTTAGGTCTCTTTCAGTCTAACAAGTGAATACTTAAATAGATATGTGTGTGTTTGTATTATATATATATGCATACATGTATGTGTGAATATATATATTCAGGAGCTGAAAAAATGGCTCAGTGGTTACAAGCATCTCTTGTAAAGGATGCCTGTTAGTTTCCAGCACCCATACTAGATAGCTTACAACCCCAGAACTCCAGGAAATCAGATGTCCTCTTCTGGCCTCCTAGGCATGGCACTAATATGCACACCCCCCCCACACACACACACACACTCACAAAAAAATCTTAAAAATTATTGTAAAATGTATATTAACATAATTATCCATCTGGACACTTTTAGTGCACAGATCAGTAACTTTAGATTTATTCTTATTATAACCACTGCCCTCTTTCATCTTCTCAAACTAAAATCCTATATTCGTATAATAATAACTCCCAACTTCCCCTCCTCCTAAGCCTATGACCACCATTCTCTGTGGATTTCTCCCACTATTCATATGAGTACAATCATACAATACATGTACCTTTGAAATTAGCTTATTCCACTTAGCAAAATGTCCTCTGGGTTGCACATGTTGGAATATCTGCAATTTTCACTGTACATATTTTGGTTATGTATTTATCTGTGCTGATTATGTGGCTTCCACTTTCTCCATTCTGTGTACAAGCTGGTATGTTGTTGTTTTGTTGTTTTTTACTTTTTCACTCACTCTGTAGACCAGGCTGGCCTCAAACTCAGATCTGGCGGCCTCTGCCTGGCCCTGCTGGGATTAAAGGTGTGCATCAACCATAGCTGGCCAAACTGATGTTTCAAAACAACAAATAATGCAGTTTAATGGACAAAGCTATAGCAAGTGCGGGGCTCGTCCACACAGAAGGCTGTGAGGAAAAAAAAGTAAAGCAACAACAAAGACCACAGTAACAGCCCCTGAGTGACAAAAAGAAAAGATAGGAAACTTGAGGAGCTTCCCTACACAATTTCTGTGGAATTCTGAAGCCACTTCAGAAAATAGTGGCAGTGTTCTGTGCATGTTGAACACTCTCCAAAGCAGTCTCCATAGCTCTCAGCAAGCCGCCTAGGCCGTCCCTCAAGCTATGTTCTGCAACACTAGTTTTTAGCTTGGGTTTATGAGCACTCATGAGTTTGCTGAAGGGCTGGTTACCAGGCTGCCTAAGCAGACATATTGTGCCTACTATGTAAAGAGATGAAATAAACAGAAAATAAGCCAGCAGATCAGAGGAAAAAATAAAAGTAAGATTTACCAGTGTGTGGTGTAACAACAATCACAAAATATAAGCACTCACGTGTGAATAAACCACTGGGGTATCCACACTTACAATGTAATGGCACACCCTGCTGACGCACGCCCAGTAACAAGGATGAATACTTTTATCTTTTTTCCACTGGTAACATCACCTTAAGGAACAACCTGTGGCAGTGAAGGTGAGGTTTCCTGTCTATAGAAACTGCTACTGTACCATTCAGCATACAGCATCAGCAATTAGTTCATCATTAGAAATAAAGGAATTTCAGTTAGATGCTACAGGTGTCAGCTATATTCCTTCCCATCCTACCAACCTACCAGTTAAAACCACCCAAATGCTTCAGTTTTCTAATGTTGAAAATCAAAATAATTTTAGAATAACTCAAAGAATAATCTATTAGGCATGTGTAATTATAAACAACTCTGCATTTATATAGAATATTTTAAGCATTAAAAGCATCTGTTCATTAGTCAGCAAAGTGCTGCCTGTTACAGCACACCTGTGTGGGAATGCCTGGGTGTCTGTGTAAGGCACATGTTCCTATCATTTCTCTGAAATCTGCTAATAGAGAAAGTAGACGAAGTGCCAAAAGCCAGATGAGGTGGGAAGCTGAGATATGGTTGTGGACTTTGCCAAACATCTAATAAGATTTTTGTTTAGAAATTAGCAGGAAAAAAATAAAGAGAAAGAAAATGAAAACAAGGTGTGCACATTACAGCATGCTCAATTTACAAGGCATTATGTTTGGCCCTATAAAGCTGCTGATGCTAAAAGAAAGAGGGCAAAATGATGGGACTTGGGCAGTTGGCACAGGTATTCACAGACACCTAAACATCCCACTAAGTGATGCTACACACAGGTCTCCCACCTTCTGTCGAGGCACTAGTGGAAATGTCTGTTTTAGGACTTCAGATGTGATGAGGAAATAGAATACGTCTCATAAAATGCCCAACACATACAAGAGGGCGTTCGTTACACCAGAAGAGATTTAAGTAATGAGACAGGCTGCTGAGGCAACAGTAACAGAAACTCTCCAACTGGGCCCAGTGGTTGTACAGGACAGATCTGGAAAGAAACGAGTCCCACTGAAGCCCAGCTTTACCTGGAGTAAAGGCAGATCAAATGAAGAGAAGAGACAGACACCAGGTCCACTGCCACCACTCAGTGGTTTTCCTTCAACTCTCCATCCTCCCATTTCTCCATATACTTTTAAATGTTGCAAATAACATTTTAGAAAATATCAAGACAGCAAATACGCCGTTAAAGGGCTTTGAGTTTCCTACAAGAAAAACAACATTCAATCAGGGCATAAAATGTAGCCCACTGCATTTATGCCCAAATATATAAAAGTTATATTTTATATATATTATATGTAAGTATTACATACTATATATGATGTAAAATATGTTATATATTTTATATAACTTTTACAGAGTTATAGTTATAAAAGTTGAGAAGGTTCTAGGGTGACAGCTTGGAGGTGAAGAGATTTGCTGAACAACTATGAAGAGCTGAGTTCAGATCTCAGAAGCCACATTACAAGGTGGGCATGGCCTGTCCTTAGCCTGGAATTCAGCACTTGGAGAAGTAAGGACAGGAGGCTCACCTGAGGTTTGCTGGCTGCTTGCCTAGCTGAAAAGCACAAGCTCCCATTGGAGAAGAGAGAGGGGTGATATTTTTTTCATTATTTAAAAAAAGAAAAACACCACAAGTTAACGTTCAAAGAAAGACCCTGCTTCAAAGGAATACATGATAGAGAAGGACACTAACAGCCTACTCTGACAGTGCACACCTTCACACAAAAGTATGCATACAGCACACACACACACACACACACACACACACAAAGAGACAGAGAGAGAGAGAGAGAGAGAGAGACAGAGACAGAGAGACAGAGACAGAGACAGAGAGAGACAGAGACAGAGAGAGACAGAGGGAGAATTAAGTTCATTCTTTTGTTTTTAAAAAATTATGTGTCCATTCTAAAGCCAAGAAAAAAGTCAGGTTCAAAAACTAAGTGTTTTAGTCAAGAGAGACGACAAAGGTTCTAGTTAGTCAACAAAAGGATGGACTGGGTATTAAGACTATCTTGTACCTCACTGGTACAAAATGAATAATTATGCTCTAATTGTATTTTGAGAGAAAAGTTTTATTTTAACAGGAAGAGTGATATGTAGGAGGAGCTAAGGGGGAAGGAGCACCGAGAGGAAGAGATGGAGTAAGGAGAGGAGAAGATGAAGGAGAGGAGAAGATGAAGTAGATGAGAAGCTAGGTAATGAGTGAGAGAAAGAGAGAGAAAGAGAGAGAAAGAGAGAGAAAGAGAAAGAAAGAGAGAGAAAGAGAGAGAAAGAGGGAGGGGGCATGGAGGCAGAAGTTCAAGTGTCTCTACCAGTCAAAGACAGTTTATATATCTAGGTTGGGCATTGGGTTATACTTCTAACTGAGCATTACCATACTTATAAAGCCTTTGATTAACATTCAAAAAAAAAAAGATTAGAACAGATTGCCAGGTTGTTTGAAGTTAAATAGAGCAATTCAGTCAGAAGCCAAGAGAATCTTGGGTATTTCAAGATTCTGGGCTAATATCCAATTATCAGTGAGTACATACCATGTGTGTTCTTTTGTGATTGGGTTACCTCACTCAGGATGATATTTTCTAGTTCCATCCATTTACCTAGGAATTTCTCAAAATTCATTGTTTTTAATAGTTGAATAATACTTTATTTTGTAAAGGTACCACATTTTTTGTATCCATTCCTCTGTTGAGGAACATCTGAGTTCTTTCCAGCTTCTGGCTATAATAAATAAAGCTGCTATGAATGTAAAAAAAAAAGAAAGAAAAAGAAAAAGAAAAAGCACGTGTCCTTTATTCCTTGGGGACAGGCTCTAGCCACGCCTCTACTCTTCCTTATTACTGTTACCATCAAAACCACTTCCGTGTCAATACTATGTTAGGGACCAAACAACATGCACAGTTAAAACCCATCCCACTGACCAAGTAGAGCCATGGAGGTGGCAGACAAAGGCTAGGTGGGCATTCTCTGAAACAAAAGAGTCAGATATTTACACTGAAACAAATACTAATATCACCAGTCATTTCCCATCTGGTTTCAGCTTTAAGTTTTGTAGACCAGGTTGACCTCAAATTCAAGAGATCAGCCTGCCTCAGCCTCCTGAATTCTGGAAGTAAAGCCATGAGCCACCACTACCAAGCTGAGATACACTAGAAGGATAAATACCTGCTTCTTTCAAAATGACTTTTTGAAATAACAGAAAATTCATAAATGTCCTATTCTATTCAGCAAGGCCCAAATCCTGGACTTTTTATTTAAAAGGACAAATTATATTTAAAATGTAATGAACTCCTTACAAGGACATTTATGAATTTCTGGGTCATGAACTAATAAAAAAACTTAAAAAGGAAGAGAAAAGGAGGGTAATACAGAAGAATAGAGAGAAAGAGGGTTAAATAACACTAAGAATGTTTGAAAAAGCCATAGAGGAACATTACTTCATGTTTACTTAAAAATGCATATATATGTATATAAATACATATATGCAAATCAATTTATTATATACATATATGCACATACATTCATAGTGTATATATGCAAATAGGCCAGATTAAATATTAATGTTCCTTACAAGAGGCATAACTATCTAATAAAACTCCCAGTAGCAGGCATGAGAAACCTCTCTTCGGGCTGTTGGCAGGGGAGCCCAAGAGACTCCCAAATGAATATAGAGTATTGCTGCTGTCCTTGACTGCCTCCTAGAACTTGAAGGTAAGACACTACTGCTGAAGACATCACTCATTTTGGACACAGGACCTGGAGGAATTGAACTGGAACTGAACTGGAAGCCCCTCCCTGAGGAGTAGCTTTCATACTATCCAAAGGTCTTATTCAAACTGCTTAGGGAGAAAAAAACTCTCAACAGTCCTATGCAATTGTAAAAGCATGGCCAGAACAATGAGCACCCTGCCAAGATACGCCTGTGATGTAAAAACATGGCCAGAAGAATGCCCACCTGCCAAGATCTGCCAGTGATGCAACAGTGGCATGCTTTACATCAGGGTAACCTGTAACAACTGTCTACTGAGACATAAAGCCTGCTCAGTAAGCCTGCTATGTATGTAGATCTTGCCAACTGTTCATGGCTGGTGAGTTCGTGGGCCTAGAAGAGTACCCACTACTGCTACTTTCCCAAACCAGTACAGTTTCTAACTGCATTCTAAAAACTCTTTCTTATATTCACAGAGAAGTGCAACTCTCACCCCTCATCAAAGAGCCTCCTTTCTGCCACAGATGGTGGACAACTAATTCCAATTGGTACATCTACAGTGAAACCCCTACACATAAGGCTCAGGGCATGTCACAGAAGAGAGAGGGGAAAGATTGTAACCACCAGAGATCATCTGGTATCAGATTGTGTTTTCTGTATATTACAGAGAAGCTGCACCCATGAAATCTCGACAATATAGTCACCTAAAAAGACATGCATAATGACAACACCAGTTGATGCATAAATGCAGATGGGAGAACTTCACAGGGTCTCACACCTAGATGAAGATGAAAAACCCAAGGCATTTAATGACTACTAAGGCAGGGAGAAACTCAAGTCTTCTCCAGGGATGAGCTTCCTAATATGTTATGCAATCCCAAGTGCTCAACCTAAATACAAACAAGACTTAGCAGATTATGAGTGAGTGATTGTGTGTGTGTGTGTGTGTGTGTGTGTGTGTGTGTGTAAGCACATGCGTGCACACGCATGCATGTGATGACAATAAAGAAGGAGTCATGACTTTAAAGGAAAGTATGGGAACATCCATTGTAGAAGCTACAGGTAGAAGAGGAAGGACTGGAAATAATTTGGATACAGTAATTTGAATACAGAAAATTCTCAAAAAAAAAAAAAAAAAACCTTTAAAAGTTAAAAATAAGCTAAACAATGGCTAATAACAAAGCTCTAAAAAACAATTTTTCAAAAGTTATCATCTTTACTGTCTAACTGGCAATGCAGAAACACGGAGTGTCATTTATTACACACTGCTCATGGACTTGAACAGCGGTCAGGAACCAGCATACTTTGTGCTTCTCAGAAGCGGACAAGGAGTCATTGGCTCACCTCTTCCTCCATGTCTTAATTACAGATACTGTGCACAAAAACTGTAAGAGTCAGGCAAACACAGTGGAGAAGAGTTGAAATGTTATTTTCTATTTTCACAATGAACTTCTGGTATCTGGACTAAATAAAGATGGGGGTGGGGGCAAGGACACTGACAGTCTACATATGTAAAATTATCTCTGTATCTTTGGAAGCAGAAGATAGTATAATCAATGTGTTTAAAGTGCAGTTTTATAATTCATTAGTTCTGTGACCTTGGTAAAGTTAATTAATCTCTCTTTCCCATCTGAAAACAGGATTTAGTATCATCAACTTCATAGAGCTATTTGTCCTTTGATAGGCATTAGTTCTCCTTACAGGTTCTACAAAGACAGAGGCTGTCATGAAAGACACTTCCCTATGGTAGTATCGATTAATATTGGACTGGTGGTCAGGAATGGTGGTCAATACAATGAGATGTATATAAAGTCTTTTTAAACATGATAAATTGTACAAAGAGGTGAAATAATCACAATTACAAAAGACATTAATAGAAAAAAATTTAAACAAGAGCATCTAAGTGAGATTACTCACAAGTCTGTAATGTCAAGGACACACTTAGGAAAAAGAAAAAGGTATTATATATCACCATCACCAGTTTTCCATCAGGATGTGTAATACTCAAAATTAACCTTAAGCCCCACCTGCTCAGGAATCAGGTAACTTCCTGGAATTCTGGGAATGGTAGTTCTTGGAAAATAACAAAGCCTCATGGGAAAGTACAGTGGTCTATAGGTTTGTCCTCATAAGCTCCTGAAACACGTGGCTCAAGGCCATTCTCAGAAAATTTTAGAGAGGTCCTGACCAAAGTTCATGTCTTGGTCAGTATTTAATATTTAATAAAGTTTGCTTTAAATCTGGCCCAAAATGATGGAATTTTTTATTTTTTGGGTTTTTTTTTTTTCCTGGTGAATCATGGGATTAACTTTTGGAGGTTTCAGCAAGCTCACTCCATCTCAAATTCACTCTTTACACCAGGATACTTGAAAAGTAAACTCCAAAGGTGTTGAACAGCCACACCCCAGGGGTGGGTGGATAGCAACCATTTTTTAAGCTACTTTTCTGTTGGTTTCTGAATTCTGGTTATAGGGTACTCTATCTGGAATGAAGAGGGGTAAACACAAGTCCAAAAAACATCCTTCATCTGGGGCATGGGGAGGCATCCCGAAGCCCACAGGTTATTTCTACAGAATCCCAAAGCCTAGAAACCATCCAGGGTATTCCATGAATTTGGGAGCCAATAGATCCAACATAGATTTGAGGAACCAGGGAAGACTCAGAATGGCCTTGCGTTTGATGAGTTCCTAGTATCAGGGTTGTACAAGAACAACTAATGAACTTCTGAAGCAAAGAAGTCCAATTATTAAATGCCATTGTCTTGCTTTGTCTTACCTTAGAAACCTGATCTACCTTTGTGTTCTGACTTGGAGCGGTAAGGAACTGCCAAACTCACCAGCTCCAGGTGCCACCTAGCCCAGCTCCAGGTGCCACCTAGCCCCCACCTCCTACCTGCATTTAGATGGCAGAGAAGCTGAGCCACAGAATTTGTGTTAGCCCTGACACTCAGCTGCACAGCTGCAATGCCAATGTATAAATGAATCTGTAACTTCTATGTCTGTTAAGTTTTGCTGTCTATTTTGTATGTATGAATGTACATAGTCACTGCATGCTTGATTCTGACTGGCCTTGAATGTGTGAATAAACACTGTTCTTTCCACCTGTCTGGGATTAGAATTTACCTCTGGGCTTTCTGTTCACGAGATCTAATATAATAGGGATTCAAATGTTATTTGGGTATGGATAATATTCAAGTTGTCTTATGCTAGTCTACTTTATGGCTGACTCTGGAATTGGGTTATGGTTAACCTTTTTGCAGACCCAGGCATGCTTTTAAAGTCCAAGTTCAAAAACTAAAGAGACTACTAGCCTATCAGTTATAGGATATGGCTGAAATCTATTAATATCTGTAACAAAAAGCTTAAAACTAGTAACTTGTGGTTGATAATTAAAAATCTTTGCTTCGATAATCTTAAGCCATTTGGCATGATTCCATTCTAGGATATAAACATATAGATGGTTGCCATCTTGGCTATGGGGTAAAAAAGATAAGAGTCATAGTTTCATGGCCATTTTGACTAAGGGCAGCCATGTGGCTGGCAGCCATCTCTGTTATGGGTTGTAGAAGGTCAAAAAAAGGTGTCTTTTCTGCATTCATATGTGAGGCAAAGTTCTATCCATTTCAAGCAATCACCTGTTCTATTAATTTGGCTCTAGTGTGATTTCTTTTAGGAAAGGGCTTACCTTTCATTACTATGGAACAAATCAATCATTAAAACCTGGTGGCATATGACCCTCAGGTGCATATATATGCACAGCATGGGCAGTAAGGAGGGGGGATGTGTAACGAAATACCCATTTTTCATAGAACAATGACTAAAATCCCCTTCTGAACAGAACTTTTTACAATGCTCCATAGTAAAAATTAACCCAATGCTTATAGACTGGATGTTTTGAGATTATCATAGGATTAACGTGACAGGAGAAAATACAAGAGCACAGCATATAAGATACATTAGCTGAGATACAGTAGCCACACCTCCACTTGGAGGCTGAAAGACCTGTAAGCTAGCAAAGGTAAAAGGGAATAGCAGTGCATGCTGGTTCCAGTTACTACTACTTCTCCAACAATCAAGACACAATGAAACCATTGTGTTAATAAGACTGTAACAGACACAGTCAAGCATTAATTTGGGGCTACAGAGCACATTACAGAACATAAGGGATTTGGAGCAGATTTATATTCATAATTATGTTTTCTATTATCTAATCATCTTGCAGTACGTCCTAGACTCCCAGTGAAGGTGACACTGAAAGGCCGCCCTTCCAGCCTGAATGAGACCTAATGTGGCTGCATGTTTCACACAAATTATCTTAAGGCATCGAGGTTTGCACATCTACTGTAAAACTGAAAATCAGTCCTCTGAGTCATAACAAAATGATCAAAAAAAAAAAAAAATCAGTTTTCTGGATGTCTCTCCCAGAGGTAGGAAAGGGGCAAGAAGTCCCTCTCTTCCAGCTTCTGCACATTATCCTGGAACAGATGAAAACAGCTGCATCCCTTGTCATAGGACAAGAACACCACATGGAAACTCAGGTCTACAGAAATCAGGGGATGAAACGGCTATGGAGGTGCAGAGATAAGATGTTCTTCTCTAATCTCCTCGAAAGACAACTGATCATCTAAGCAATATATCATTGTATGGTGGGCTCACGTGACAAGTTAACAAAAGCTGGTGGGGAGGGGCACAGGGAAAAATTACACTGATGCCAAGTGCTTACGGTTAAAGGTGGGATATATGAAAGGTGATGTGTGCATTTAAAGCAACTCCCCATACTGTAATGAGTTGTTCTACAATTGGTTCTTTATAAAGTTCAAATGCAGAAATAAACATGGGTAGGAACACAATCAAAAGGAGAAGACACAAGAAACATTAAGCCATATCAAAAGCCTCTGATTAAAAGAATGTATAACACACGCACAATCTGTGATGCCAATGGAAGAGAAAATCCAGAAACAAATCCATAGCAACCGATGATAAAGCTGTATCTCAAGTTACTGAGGCAACGACAATCTTTTGATAAACAGAATTGTTATAACTGGGTAGCGAGTAGGAAAAATATTAGATTCATTCTTTGCACTAAATGGGGAAAAAAAAATCTAAATGCACTTAAAATCCAAGTTCAAATGTGAAATTCAACAAATACTTGAAGAAAGCATAAATAAATTTTGATCTTTTATTATTTGTTTTGTTCTTGCTACACTGTATATTGTTATTGGTTTTATTTTATTTTGATTTTTTTAATAAATTCCTTTTAATATGAGTTTAGAAGTAGGATTTCAAACTATGAGGAAAAGTCCAGACATACAAGCCAGGCACAGTGGTATATGCCTATAGAATTAAAGTGTATAATTTACACTTTACGCCTCCAGAATTAAAGGGGTGGAAGTAAGAAGAGTAAGAATTCAGAGCCAGCCTGGACTACACAAATGAAGTTCTATGTTTTGTTGTTTGTCTTTTGGTTTTAAAGACATTAAAAATATTTGGCCACAGTTTTAAAAGAAATACATTATTGCATATACAAAGTCAAAGTCAAAAAGCAAATTGGTAGAAAGATTTCTAAAATATATAGAGATAAGGGGTAAATTGTATTAGAATTCTAGGCCAGAATACCAACTGGGGGGATCTTACCAAGAACCCAGAACCACATAGAAAAAATAGTGGTGAATGCAGGGAAGGAACTTTAATCATCCTGACTGTACAGGGAAATAAGGTCTACCTGTGTCCTCAGCCCTCTCATCCCGAGTACCAACATGAGCTTCAGGGTTACGAGGGGAACCAACACAGCAGAGGTCTGTCCAGAAGGAAGCACGCATAAATCAGCATTCTTGGTCACACTGTAATCTGGGTGATACTGGGGCATAGTTTGCATGTCTTTTAGAAGACATTTATCCATCAGACCCTTTGTTTCTGGAATCTAAACAGCAGAGAATGACTTACAACACAGGAATCAGCCTCCCTGACTTGTGGACTGATGCTAAGCTTTCCCTTTTGTTTCCCAAGTGAAGAAGAGTCAGTGCTGTGGCCAGAAGCACTCAGAGTCCTTGTTTCACTAATGGATCGGTTTGTTTATTTATTTATTTATTTATTTATTTATTTATTTATTGTATACGAGTGCTCTGTCTGCATGTACAGCTGCATGCCAGAAGAGGACATCAGATTACATTATAAATGGTTGTAAGCCACCATGTGATTCACTAATGGTTCTAATACAGAAAGAAAAACTAGCAAACAAATATGAAAAAAAATTCCCAAAATCTTAAAATGGCCTCTAAATTTTGAAAAGGTACTCAAATTGGTTAACAATATCAGAAATGAAAATCTGATCTGTAATGAAATACCCCTGTCTGGCAATCTTCATAGAAACTGGCAATAGCCTTGTTGTCAAGGTAATGAAAAAGCAGACACTCTAATTCACTCTCTTAGAGACTCAGAACAGGCCAAGACTGTGAAGGAAAACTGACAAGGTCTAAGGAAACAATGTTTCCTAGAGAAACTCTTCACCAGTGTGAAAATCCATGTGCACATTATTATTCATTCACTTAGAATCAAAAAAATTCAAGAATGGCCAACATGTCTGTGACCAGAAGATAACCTGAGTGCACTCACTATATACACACAGCAGAGCACTATGTCACCACAGTAAGGAGCAAAGATCCTCAGAAACAGTTATGCAATAGCTCCTGCAGAGTGAGCTGCATAGACAAAATGCACAAGCGAAGGCTGGGGAGATAGCTCAGTGGTTAAAGTGCCTGATGCTGCTCTTTCTGAAGACCCAAGTTCAGTTCCTAGTCCCCGTATCAGACAGCTCACAATAACCTCTAACTCCAGCACCAGAGGATGCAGCACCCTCTCCTGGCCTGTGCAGGCAACCACACTCAGGTGCACACACCCACACATATATACATACAATTAAGAATAACTGTGGGAAAAGAGTACATGTACCTTTAAAGTTTTATTGAGACAACACATAAGATACACAATTAAGTTCCCAATTATAATTTTCTTGGGATTTTTGAAGCTGTGAAATCATCCTTAAGGTTGTTGAACATTTTCATCATTCCAGAAAAAAACCCAGTACCCAGTTCAAGTCACTCTTCATCTGTATCCAATCTCTCTAGACCCTGGTAACTATGAATTTATTTTCCATCACTCTGATGTTTACCTATTATGGACATTTCAATGGGGCATGAGAAAGCAGAAGCACATGCATATGAATCTTTATAAAACAAACCTACATAGTGGTTCACAACCACCTGTGACTTCAGTTCCAGGGGATTGACGGCTTCTTCTGGCTTCTGTGGGAACCACACACATATGATTCACAGACATACACATAAAATAAAATGAATTAAACTTCTTTAAGAAATTTTAAAGGCTAAGAGGCCAGAGAATAGGTTCAAAGAACTGAAGGGAAGGAGGGCAGACCAAGATGGGGCAGCCATTTGTGGGAGTGTCCTACATAGTTTGACTTTAAAAACATGTTAGTTTAATACATATTATTAAAACAGCGAGGATGCATTGGGAAGAAAATGCCTAAAATTGGTAAATATCAGGGCTTAAGAGATAGTTCAGTTGCCAGGCAGTGGTGGCACATGCCTTTAATCCCAGCACTTGGGAGGCAGAGGCAGGGGGATTTCTGAGTTCACGGCCAGCCTGGTCTACAGAGTGAGTTCCAGGACATCCAGGGCTACACAGAAAAACCCTATCTCAAAAGAGAGAGAGAGAGAGAGAGAGAGAGAGAGAGAGAGAGAGAGAGAGA
>JANHMN010000002.1:176744373-176784446 GCA_030674055.1 Rhabdomys pumilio | reverse complement strand
AGAGAGAGAGAGAGAGAGAGAGAGAGAGAGAGAGAGAGAGAGAGAGAGAGAAGCTCAGTTAGTAAAGTACTTGCCTTGCAAACATGAAGTTATGAATTGATCCCCAGAACTTACATAACGAAGGTGGGCATAGTAGTGCCACTTGTAATCCCTGCCCTGGAAAGGCAGACAGATGGATCCTGGGAACTTGTGGTCAGCCAGCCTAGCCCACTTAGTGTGGTTCCAGGCTAGTGAGAGAACCTGCCTTCAGAGTTAAAAAGGTGGACAGCCCTGAGGAACTGACATCCAAGACCTTCCTCTAACCTCCTTTTTTCACATACATGATGTACACACATATCTGTACCCACACATGTTCTTGTGCACAAACACACACTAACATTTTAAAATGTAAGTCCATTTACTCCTACTAATAAATTTAAGCTGCTAATATAAACCTAGCAAGTCCTTTTCTAAATCTTGTCTATTAAATAAGTTAGACAATTTAAGTTAAACAGTGCTATAATTTGTCATGGTAAAAGACGATATTGTGAAAGTTAATGAAGCATGTTATATCTTCCAAGACTTAAGTTACAATACCATTCTACAAGAAGATGTTTTCTTCTAAATTGTGTGCTTTTGACTAAAAAGAAATTCCTCAATATAGCTAATCTACCTTTATAAACGGAGGTCAGTACTGCTGACTTGCTCCTCTGACATGTGAGATACCCCTTGCCTACTGTTTTATGCTTGTAAGGAGATCCTTGTTAGTATCTTGTTTACATAATAAACCCTACACTATGCTACAAACTTAAATATTGTCTACAAATAAGGTGATTCTAACTGAACAAATTTGATGCCCTTCAAATAGTACCCATGCAACTTAGGGATGAATCAGATTCATCCAAGTGATGAACGTGCAGCCGATACACAGAACCATAAAAACGGGTGCAGAGAGCAGATCTAAAAAGAAGGTACATAGTTCCTGGATCCTGATCCAACCACCATGCCTTCTCTGCCTGTGGCTATGTCTTCCCCACCTTGAAGGAATGAATCTCTTTGGAACTATAAGCCAAAACAAGCTCTAGCTCCAGTAAGTTGCTCTGTCATGGTACATTATCACAAGAGCAACAAAGTGACTAAGAAATACCCAGACACTGACCTCTGGCCTCTACACACAGTGCACACGTGTTGAGGTACATCTGCATGCACATGAACATACACAAAAGCACACAAACACAAAGTAAACTAAGAAGTTAAATTAATAAGACAGAGAGCAATGGGATTCTTCAACACTCAATGTCTACCTGCCATCTCCACATGCACACATGTGGGGTACAAATTCTAACACACACACACACACACACACACACACACACACACACACATAAATAAATACAGAAAGTATAAACCAGGTAGAGCAACACATTCCTGCAACCTCAACCTCGACACTTGAGAGTTGGAGAGAGAAGGGTCAAGAATTCAAGGTTATCCTAGGCTACAATGAGAGAGAGAGTTTGAAGTTAACACAAGCTAAGAAACACTGTCAAAAAAATAGAAAAAAAGTTAATAAAAATATTTTTATAGAAAATTTAATCTGGAAATATATTATTAAAATTATTCCCCTTAAAAGCTTTATCAACTCATACTGCCAATAACCACATGAGGAGAACAACATTTTATACCATGCACATCAGTACTGAGCTATCTTCTCATTTGTATTTGTTGGTTTGATGGGAGATGATATTTTACCTATAACTACTTTCTTGACAAGTCTATGCAAATTCACTCCTAGTAGCTAAGAAGCCATCTCTATTCCTAATATCATTGATGTTAAATCTGGCTTTGAAGAGAATAATCAGAAAACTAATTGCATTAACTAAAAATAGCATCCCTCCTTTTTTGCTCACCTTTTCTACAGCTAGAGATTTCTTTTTCTTTCTATTTTTTTTTGGGGGGGGGGCAGGATTTTCTCTGTGTTGCCCCACCTGTCCTGGAACTCACTCTGTACACCAGACTGGCCTCAAACTCAAAGATCTGCCTGCCTCTGCCTCCTTAGTGCTGGGACTAAAGGTGCACACCACCACCACCTGGCTAGAATTCTTCAATGAGTGTTGATAAGTAAATCAAGTAGTGTGGACGGTATTCTAATAAAACTTTACAAAGGCTGGATGCCCCCACAACATAGCTTGTCCACCTTATTGTAGGGAACCCCCTTTCTATCTACTGTTTATTGAATCCCTAAAGCATATGTAGCCCTCAAGAAATGGGTAAAATCTGGCCATCCTTAAATTAACAAAAAGGTGTAGAATGGTATATGACAGCATCTGGAGAACATTAACAAGTGGAAATAAATGTCAGATATAAACAAGAGGAAAGGGGGAAGCAGGGAGCCCTTTAGTTAGAGAAGCCAAGTGCCCAAGACTAGGATCAGGAGTCCACCTGCTGTGCTGTCAGTCATACTTGGGGAACAGGTTTCATGCTAATGACATTTGAGCAGATCTACTTCTCCTGGAACTTTTAGACCATGCTTACTGAATATAGAAGACAATGTATTTGGACATTTTGCAAGTATGCACATACATCAGGTTGAGTTCAGTAAGGCAGAAACCACACACACAGTTATTCAGTTAACACAGGAGTACTAAATAAACAATAGCAGCTCAAGCTAGAATGTGAAGGCACAGGAGAGGCTAACAGTATGAGACTACATACAGCTGGGAGACAAGGAATGTAAACACAGTGGGAAAAGACGGGATGAACAGTAAAGATACAGAAAAATCTTCAAGTTGGCATTTTAGTCTGCCAAGAGGTCTAAAAGGAACTCAAGATGCCAGATCTCCATGGGGAGGAAGGTCATTGTCAGGACTTGGACACCTGGACATGATCCCACGCAGTGCAGGGAAGCTCTGAGATTTAATACAACTCTCCACCATGGCACTGACCAGAAGACATCCCTATAATGATGGACATATACAACTGCATTGCATGGTAAGCATTAACAAGTGCAAATAAATGTCAGAAAAAAAACAAGTGGAAAGAGGGAGGCGGGAGTGTTCCCAAGCTCAAGAAGCCAAGTACCCAGCACCAAAATCAGGAGCCCACCTGGACCCAGTCAGCAGTTTGATGGATCTCTTGAGAATCTCTTAATATCCAAATGAAGGTATTCATACATACCCATATATATTAAACCATATCTCAAACTAAATTAGTTTTAAATGTTCCATTATGATTTGTCTTCTTCTATTTTATTAAATATCTTCATGAATTTTTTCAATGTAATTTGAAGTATTGAAAATTTTTAGGTCTAAGCATTCAGAACACATTACTGTTTGTCTTCCAGAATATTTCATGTTGTTATAGAATCATAATTATTAGCATTATTTAAATGGATTAGAGAATATATAATTGAGAAAACATGGTTTCTGCTATGAATTAAAGAAAGCAAATATGTAGCTTGTGTTTTTAGATTATAATAATTACAACACAAATTATAACTATAGAAAGATGTTCTAGAATTCATTTTGCCTTATTTGCAAATACCCTAACATTGTAAAAATTTGCTTTAAAAGTAATCGTTCATATTGAAATTAGAATAAAAACTTGGTCCTCACTAAACTCAGGGCACCGCCCTCTTGTCATGTGTCACTAAACTCAGTGGCACGCCAAGACATCAGAAAAAGTTCCACTGTATCTTAAGCTAACATGATTTTCAAAAAAATCCTAGGAATGCACCTACCGGTTGGTAGAGAGAAAGCCACCTCAGATTTCCCCCATTAAGCTTCTCTCCACCGAGCAACAGTGCCAGCCAACCAGAGCTCCCCAGGGTCTAAACCACCAGCCTGGGAGCACAAAGGGAGGCACCCATGACTTCAGCTGTATACTTAGGGGAGGATGGCCTTGTCGGGCATGGGTGGGAGAGGAGATCCCTGGTCCCATAAAGGCCGAACACGGAGCGGGGAGGAATTCAAGGGTGGGGAAGGGGGAGTGGAAGGTAGGTGGGGGCATACCCTTGTTGAGGCAGGAGGGGGGACGGGATAGGGGGTTCCTCGGTGATGGGGGGAATGGGGTGAGGGGATAAAATCTGAAATGTATTTTAAAGAATAAAAAAAAGTTTAAAAAAAAAAAAAAAAAAAAAAACTCCTCTCCACCAAGTGAAAACCAGGACAGTTTATCTCATTTCAACAGGAGTGAGGTAAAATGGGCAATCAAGAAAGAAACTTTCTGGTTGAAGACTTAGTAAGGACACTTCAGTAAAAGAAGAAAAGGGGAAAATAGGCATGCTCACTTCCAGGGCATCCTCCTATTCTGTGACTGTGTGAAGGAAGCACTGTGGAAATACAGACTCTGAGGAGTCTACAGCTTTAATTACGGACTGTGGGTTAGTGGCTGTTAACTGTGCAAGATAAGTAATCCCTGCAAATATGCATGGGTGAGGCTGGACAATATTAGAGACTAGGACTGGAGCGAATGAGGTGATGATTTAAGAGACGTATGTATCCGCCAAAGTGCAACAGTAAGGTTAATTACATGCTAAGTCTCTTTATATACTGAGAGGAAGAATTTCAAATAATGTCTAGAAATCAATCCTAAATGTATTGGAGATGCAAAGCGTTAATTATATTTTATATTCCTTAAAGACAAAATCCCATGTCCCTATTTTACAGTCTGTTCTGAAATGATTCAGGCATCACTGTTTGTGTTTTCTCAAACCATCTCTGTATTATTTGATCTACTTTCTCTTCATTATTCTTGATCAGTAAATGGAAATACTAGATAATATTCTTCTAGCAAACTTACGCATGATGTTTTCCCAAGATGTTTTCATCTGTGTTATCAGTTTAAGCATGGCCTTTCATATGAGAAAGGGACACTCCTGCATCATCTGTATGTACTAGGAAAGCATTCTGACTACAGCATTAACAGTGGAAGAGGGCATCTCTCAGAACGTAGAAGACACAGTACAATCAAGTGCTCATTTGTTGTCTGACCAGCCTCTGCTTGTGTTTCCTCACAAATCCTAATAACACTTCCTTCACTTTAGCTTCTTTTCTTGGAATCTCCCACCCCGATTTTCACAGTTTTCCCAAGACGGAAAAGCAAAAGACATTCACACAAAACTATCCCAGAAGGTCACTCTGATCTCGTGCATGAAGCTAAGACTGGTGGCTTCAGGAAATGAGGACAGAAGAGTGGGCTCAGGGATGAAGACTTAACCCCAGCTCAACTGTTCATGGGTCAAAACAGACCATCCTACTTCTCTGTACCTTGGATTTTGATTCCATAAAATAAATAATAATAGTAATAATAATAGTAGTAGTCGTAGTCATAGTAGTAATGCAATCTGATACCTGACATTGTCCTAAAAATTAAACAAAATAACGCGGTTAAGTGTTCTGAACCTGGAATGCAGAAAGTGTTAAGTGTCTGCCACTATTATCAATAACAAGTTATTTACTTCAACAAATTCTCCAATGTCAACTGCACATATAAGAAACTTAAAAGCATTGCTCTGAGCCATATTTCAATATGACACTTGGAACTGCTTTCAAACATAGAAGACAAGGCCTGAGCGGAATTGGTTTACATAAAGCCAGTAAAAGGAGCTTCAGGGACACTCACTTTCACAAGCCCTTCCAAGGCCATCTGAAGACGCTAATAATATGTTCATGTGCTCATATGTTTTTATAGAGTTTATAAACACAATGTTTTGATTATAATCTGTTCAAAGCATTCTTTCCGATACAAGTCCATTCACACTGACCTTCAAGTCCTCAAGATATCACTGTGGGTCTTTGGAGGATCTAGCTCAGTGGTTCGTAACCTTCCTAATGCTGCAACCTTTCAATACAGCTCCTCATGTTGTGGTGACCCCTTACTGTGAGGCAAATGGTACCATGTTACCAGACAGGAAAACCAGTAACATCAAGCAGATTAAGGAGCCCTGGCAATTCTCATAATTGAGAACTGTAGATGCTTGAATCTGCTCCCAATCAGGTCCCCGTCCTGGAGCACATGACCACAACACTGCACTAAGAGGACCATGACAACTGGTCACATAGCATAGAGTCCAGAGTTCTCCATGCTAATGAGGTATCTAGATGAGCTGCCCAGAGGGTCTAACCAATAAGCTTCCCTTCCTGGGCATTCCATCCTATAAAAGGTATTTAATCTCTGGTTCACCCTGAGTTAAGTCGTATGCAGCCATTTTTCATCATGAATAAACAGTCTGGACACGCCAGGACTGTCTCCTTCACGACCCACAAGGAGGGGTCCCTGCAAAAGGTCTCTCTGTACTACTGACACTCACCTCATTCTCAACTCCTTGAGCTTTCCAGCAGTGTCTGAGTGCCTGAGAGCATGAGAACTACATACTGGATCCCAGCCCACACCCTATCTGAGTGGGTGCCAGCATCCTGTGAGCCTGGACCCCTATAGTAACAATAAAGGAAGATAGCCTAGCAACCCTGTGTTTTGTCTCCCCAAGCAGCATTCACACACCCCAGCCGCAAGGCAAAACATGGACCCACACCCGACCATAAAATTATTTCATTGCTACTCCATAACTGTAATTTTGCCACTGTTATGAGTCATAATGTAAATATCTGATATGTAGGATATAAAATATGCGACCCCTAAAGGGGTTGGGACCCACAGGTTGAGAACTGCTGATCTAGATAAAGAGAGTTTGAGTTGGAGGCATATTTATGTATAGAGAGCCATTCATGTATTCTATAGAGCCAGGCATCATGTATAGGAATGACTTCCAGGAGTATTCCTACTCTTCCTGTGCCTAAGAACACAAAGGTACCAGGCAGATAGATGACAGTGTATCCAACCATGCCCGGTGATGAAATGGGGTGTTGGTGGAAAAGAATAAAGGCAGAAACCAACCCATACACACTCTCCCTATCATCAATTTAGTCTCTTCCCCACTTTGTGGAACTGGAAGTCCCTCTTTAATAAAGCAGTACCACTAAAGAATAGTACATAAACTTCTAATTAAGCCACTATACCAAAGACATGAACAAATTGGTAGTGCTGTCCATTCAAATACTGTTTCTGAACAAGAAAACATGATAGCTCTGAAATCCAGAGCTCACACTGTGAAAGAAGTAAAAGGTGTTCTTAAAGATGACAACAGAAAGCAGAGCTAGTGAAGTGAAAGCTGGAGGTTAATGCAAGGCCGGCAGAACTGTAGCACCAACAGAAGAGGTGGCCCCAGGACAGATACAGAGATACTGCAGACAGACCTCTTGGGGTTAATAAAGAGACTAGAAGGGGCTAATGCTAATGATGGGGAATTGGGCACAGAAAGGTGCTCCCCAAGCACCATGTGAATGGGGAAGAAAGAAGAAAACAGGAATCTCTGTCCGGGAACAGGCGGAATACAAAGTGTAAGCCACCTGAATTCACTGCTGCGTCAACTCTGGAAGTAGCACACAAGGAGCTCAGTTGTCCTTCACAGAGCGACTCCATGAAAACCAACAGAGAGAAACTGTCCTGTAGAGGTTCCTGCAGGACAGTCCGAAGCCTAAAATAGATCTAGCCAGGCCTTCAAAATTACCTATCTCTGGACTGGGATGGACAAAACAATCAATGGAGCAAAGACGTGGTTTGAATAAGAATGGCCCCCCAAAGCTCATATATTTGAATGCTTAGTGACCACATAATGCAACTCTGTGGGAAGGATTAGGAGGTGTGGCCCTCTTGAAGTAGATGTGGTTCAAAAGCCCAACCACATGCTCTGTGTTTGTGTCCGTGTCTGCATCCACGTCCCAGCCTCTCCCTCACTCTCTCTCTCTCCCACCCCCCCCATCTTCCTCTCTCCCCTCTTGTCCACTCTTCTCTCTCGGCCTGCAGATCAGGATGTAAGCTCTCAGCTACTTCTCCATCTCCATGTCTATCTGGTGCTAGGAGGTAGTAGTACTGGAATACTGCTTAAGAGTTCATGGTCTAGAAGAAAGAATCATCAGCCAGGCAGATAATAGCGACCTCAAAAAACTAAGACCAGGCTGGAGAGTTAGCTCAGTACTTAAAAACACTTGCTACTTTTCCAAAGGACCCAAGTTTCATTCCCAACACCCACATGGTGGCTCACAATCATCCATAACTCTACTTCCAGGAGATCCAACACCCTCATCTAACCTTCATGAGCCTAAGGCATGCACATGGTGCACAAACATACATGCAAAAAAAATTATATACATAAAAATAAAATAAATCTAATATGATATAAAATGCTTTTAAAAGTATCAATATAGTTATATCTATTATTTCCCACATATAAAAACTTATTTACTCATTCATTTTTTGGTGGATGGTTTGACAAGGTCTTGCCATAGTAGTGCAGGCTAGCCTAGTACTGTGTACCAGAGACTTTGCAATCCTCCTGCTTCACCTCTCAGATGCTGGAATTATAGCTGTAGAATACCTCACCTGGTTTGGAGTTGAAGAACAGGGTCCCTGACCTGGAATAATGAATTACAGCCAGCACATGAAGTGCACATGTTTTAGTTCTGGTTTGGTCTGACACCTCCTTTCCACATACATCCCCTTCTGAACAACCTTTATGTTGACTTCTAGTTACCAAGGTATAGGAATGTTCAACCCAGAACCCCAGGAAGTCTACACTGTCAATGTGTTAACTCTATATTTTCAAAGTGTCTATACTTCCAACTGAACAGGGGCTAACTTCTGGCCAAGATGAAACAAAAAGATGCTTGGTAGGACCAGTGCTGGTGCCAGCTTCATATTTCCCAAGCAAAGCAGGTGGGCTTTATAAGCTGCTAAACTCACAGATGCTCCAAGGAGCCATCGGATTTTAACCGCTTAAACAAACCATGAAAGTAAAGCTGGAATTCTCTGCCACCATTATAAAATTAGAATCGGTTTCAGCAACCAACCTAAATTTGCACATAAAATGAAAAAAAGTAATTACTCTGACTAATTACTCTTTACTACCCTTTTCAAAGATAGATCAAAACATCCTTTAATAAATGTCAATTTAATTTTACTGCTGAAGATTAGCAGCAGGTGATAAGTGGGAAACGCAATGTCCTTAAATACACAGAGAAGCAGATCAGCTAAGAAGGGAAATTAATTCAGAACAAATAGGAGCATAAGGCATTGTGAGCAACTGAGAAAATTAACAAAGCATCTATGATACCAGATTGATGAAGAGCAAAGATGCCCAGTTACTTGTGGCTGAAGAGCAGGGAGTTCTGCCTACAGAGGAGAAGCCAGTCCTTTCTTTACAAGCCTTATAGATTAGTTCTCTGCTGGGCATACCAAAGGAGTCTCCAAAATGCCCCAGTGTCTGGAACGGAACAGAACAGAAAAATGGCTCTAACGTGACACAGGAAGTCTCCAAAACTGTTGGAAGGGGTTGAACAAATATCTTCAAAACATTTTATGAAACATTTGCATCCTTCACTGGTTTGCCCCTAGATTGAAAGGACTTTATTGGAGGAACAATAACCTGGTTCATACAGCGTCTTGAAATCTAGATGTCCAAGAGAAGTGTTGTTCTGAGTCCATCTGTGACAATAAAGATCAACTGGGGTGGGGGGATAATATGATTAGAGTATGTTACAGATGAAGGAAAATGTCACAATGAAACCCATTATTTTATGCATTATACGCTATGATGAAAACTACTTCAGTGATTCTTCAGGAGACTTACCTACTGAATACTAATTATAAGCCCAATTTAGACAAAATGAAAACAAGATACTATGTAACAATGCAGCATTCTGAAAATAGCTCATATTCTAAGAGACAAACTCTACTGAATCTTACAGCCAGGGTTAATAATATACATTAAAGTCACTTAAGACTGCTATTCTATTGTGTACTCAGACTGTTTGTTTAACCTGCCTTTAAGAGAACAATGAAATAGATGACCTTACTTGCCTTGGATTTCCCATGTAATCAGCATTTACAACCTATGCTAATCCAAAGCTTCAATCTTAAATTATGTATTCTTTCACGTCTCAGATAATGCATATGAATTTGCTGGTGTCAGAGACTTAATCCCTTTTGACACTCTTCAAAGATTTCTGTAAGGTATCCCATTCCTTCACCATGTGATGCTTTCTGTGCTGTTCAATAAATACAAAGTGAAACCCTTTGTGAGGGACAGATAGTCACGACACTTACAAACACACACAGATAGAAACAGATAGGCACACATAGGCACAAATAGATTTACAAGATAGCCTTCAGGGAGGCGCAAATTCAAACCCATATCACAGACAGACAGAGATGGAAGACACAGAGAACATGAAGTAAAAAATTCAAATATGAACTCAGTCTCGGTTAAACAACTTCAAGGGAACATGCTTCTCTTTCCTTAACGCAACACCAGTGCACTTTAATGCCAGATATGAATGCATTCTACAAAGAAACATAAGTGCAAATCAAATGTGCATAAACTATCTACAGCTCTGGGGGCTGCATGGTAGTTATATTCCCACTAGGTATAAAATACTATTGAAAGAGTTGCTGTGTACTCCCAAATAAGACAGTCATGTTAAATATAGATCAAAATGAAGACAAAATTATAATCTACAACTCCTGAGGCCCGACTGCTGGGAAACCTTTGTTTCACTACACAGAAACCTCTAACTGTTTAGAAAGAAAAAACAAAAGTTACAGCTTTCTGACAGCATTTTTCCATCATGATCCAAATGATGAATCATAAACAATTATTCCTCTTAGGAAAAGTGGCTGCCTAGAAATGTAAGTAAGAAGCCCATGTGTGGGGACCCTCTGTATGGGCTTACTTGGCAGTTATTTCAACCAGCACATCACATTCAAATTAAAAGAATGTTGAATATTTTCACTAAACTCTCTAAACAATGACCTAGGAAAGGCAAGTAATTAATTTTTTAATTATTTTACTCCATTTTTTCTTAATAAAGAGCTCATTCATTAGATTCAAGTAAACAGAAGGTAAGATCCAATTGATCAAAAAGATAATTCCCATGACAAAAGAGAGATCAGAAAAGAATAAACCATCAAGTCTTCACAGTCATTTGGGAAGTGATTTTGAGATGGGATTGATCTCTAGGGAAGTAAATGACAGGAGGAAGTATTACCCAGGATCCCACAGGGTGACTTTCAACAGATTTCCAGCAGGGAAAGATAAGCAAGATGGAGATCACTGACCACTGAGAGTAGCACTGGCAATATGTCTGTCTGTCTGTCTCTGTCCGTCTGTCTGTCTGTCTCTGTCTGTCTGTCTCTGTCTGTCTGTCTCTGTCTGTCTGTCTCTGTCTGTCTGTCTCTGTCTGTCTGTCTCTGTCTGTCTGTCTCTGTCTGTCTCTGTCTGTCTGTCTCTGTCTGTCTGTCTCTGTCTCTGTCTCTCTCTCCACCTCTTCCTCTCCCCCTCTCTCTCAGACACAAACACATACCGTCACAACTACCAATATAAAAGTGCAAATTCTGACCTAGAATATATATACACACACTCACATATACATATACACACACACACATATATACATATCTCCTAATAGTGTATACTATAAATTATAATAACACATTCACGGTTTGCAAATTCCACTTCTGTCAGTGGGCACACACGCTAAAAAGCCACTCGTCCATTTTGCCAGTTCCATATATTCCTAAGACAGCTTTATGTACATCTATATTACTATGTACACATGTGGAAAAGCTAAACTGTAACATGAACAAAATACAATTTTCAAGGAAAATGAAAATGTTCTCTATGAGTGAAGGGTATTTTTAAATTATAGGTGTTGATACAGTGGTGGATTGCCCATTCAGTACAGTAGATATTACAATTTTGAAAAGACATAATAAAATAACTACCAAAACTACAGTATTGAGTACAGAGAAAGAGTAGAAGTAGAAACTCTCTCTCCTACTTGATCCTTATTCAAAACACTCTGAAGCCACTGGCTCAAGCACTATCTTTACAAGACTGGCAAGAGCATCCCCAAGGGGATGGAAGGCCAAAAGAACCAGCTGCTCACACTGCTACTGCTCTAGAGTCCAAGAGTCGCAGCTGGGTGGGAGCCATTGCAAAGACAGCCTCTGGGACCATGAACACGACTGTGATGCTGAGAACAGACATGACTAGATCCACTAGAGTGGAGTGCAGAGATGCAGAAAACTGCATGTGACAATGTAGCCTGGGCTCTAAAGCATCTGTTCACCTGACAGGAACACTCGTAACTGAATAAGGCTCAGAAAGGTAAACTGGGCCTGGCCTCGAACTGGCGAACCTTCCTCTAGAACTTGATTCCTTACCCTGCAATGGACTACTCTCAGGTCTGTAAAAGCTGGGTTAGAGAAATAGCCTCATTCTAGACAAGGCTACACCACAGTCATAACGGACAATACCAAAACCCGCTGTGTGTTGATAATATTTAAAAGACAGGGAGCTGCAGCAGAGGAAGCCAGTTTTTTGTCACAAGGACACAAAGAACATCCTGTCTATATCCAACAAATGGCTATAAAGCTGGTAATTCTGATATGCAGAATAGAAAACGATGTTTTTCCAACTGCAGGGTTCAAGCTGTTACACTGCCTATTTTTTCCTGCTGAAGTCTCCCCACTCCCCAGTTGTCTTCACAGTGCTAATGAGGTGTTGCTGGTGACTCATCCACTCTTTAGCATTGCTATATTACATATTAACCCTGGCTATGATCAGGGTCTCAGTGAGAAACTCTGCCTTTTAAAAATAAAAGCAAAAAGGGAAAACTCAAAAAGAAGTTAACATCATCACATAAAAGTAAACACCACCTCTTATGAAGTCTATGAGATCTCCCATGAAAAATGAAAATTCTTTATTCCACGGGATTAAATGGCTCTGCCTTCAAAATAACTCCTAAAATGCAACCCCTGCTAAGACACAAGAGATGAGTCCTCTCATCTGAGAAAAGATCATATGCAACAATTACTGTGCAAATCCCCTACACAGGCATGGTCAGCATATTTTGATGTCTTTATATAACTTGCCCATCCCCTTACAATGCCAGAAAACTCTAAAAGTTATCCATGAGCTGTAGCAAAGTCTTTGTTCCAACTGTTACTTTTTAAAAGTGATTTCCATTGGCAATGAAGAGTCATATCACAAATTATTAAGATAAAGTCTTAGATTTTACCTTCAAACATGCTTAAAATTAGAAATCAGCATCAGCCAAAAGAACGAACACATCACGGGGAAAGATGAATTTGAGGATGGGGATTTTCCTCGTGAAGACATTCCTGTGTTCTTACTGCTGACATTTAATCCCTTAACACAAATGCCTAAGGAACTAATGCCTAAGGAACTAAGACAGCAGAACTGCCTAGCCAGTTCTGAGCGAATCCTGGCAGGCTCTCTGTAAGTGGCTTCCCTCGAGAGCACACTGAGGAGGAGGAGGTAGACGCATGGGGATGAGTCTAAGTCTTCACTGGAAAAGAATACACTCTAGCAACAGCCTGAAAGCAGTGCTCTTGCTTGGTATCTGGTCATAGTCTCTCAGAAAGGAAGTAACTTAGTCAACAGAACACAGCTCCTGCACCAAGCAGAAATCACTCTGAACTTTCTGGTACTGTGGCCTTGAGGGAGTTAACACCTTCATTCTAAACCTGTTTCCTCCATAGTGAAAAGACAATGAAAAACATCACTTCACGGGCTCAGGAAAGCCTGCCTGATGTATAACAGGCCGTAAATACTATTTGCTTTGAAAATAATTTTGTCCACTTGAATTTTACTTGTTCATCCACAGAAGAGGCAAGTAAAGCAGATTGCTGCTAAGGCCATTGCCAACGCAGGTGAGGCAAAGTGCCAGTGCCATGGGCCTCACACGCAGACACCATTCCAATGGCTTCATTTTCAATTTAAATCACATATACACAAACTGGCAATCTTGAGCTCTTGGTTGAAGGATGCTTTGTTGTATGTGGCCATAAAAATAACTTAAGACATGGAGAGGCTGAGGTATCAGTCTTGTTTTCAGGATTTTGTCACACAAAACTGCAGGTACAAGCAGAGTTGTGTGCACACATATTCCCAGCCTCACAAATCCTCCAGTAAAAACACTGGAGGATTTCTACATTATGGTCCATTTGCAAGAGATATTCTGTGTGGGGGAAGAAAGGCTAAAAACAACCACGATAAACTTGAAAAATATAAATTGGGAGTTTTGCCATCACAGCTGTTAAGACTATTTTAAATAATTAAATTCTCCTGCTGAGTGAATTGATCTCCTATCTACAAAATGTTTTGGTCCAAAGCAAGAAGGCAGCCATATGCAGCCCAACAAGACAACCTTCGGATACTATGCTGGTGCCTTGATTTTAGACTCTTGTCTTCCAACCCTGTGAAAAAAATTAATTTATGTTGTTTAAGCTATTCAGTCAACAGTATTTGTTATGACAACCTGATCAAACAAATTCATTTCATTAAGAAAAGAGGAGGAAAGGAGAGAGGGAGGGAAGGGGCAAAGCTAGATCACAAGTTGTAATAGACAACAAGAGTAACAGTGCCACAGAGCCTGTGCCAAGGTGCCAGAAACAAAGTTAATAAGCTCAGAAACATGCAGCAGGGTCAGATTCTCTGCAGAGAGGCTCTAAGGAGGTCAACACGAGACCCCAAAGCCTAGGCTGTGGTGGAGAGCCCACAAGTTTGCAAATGTCAGGAATGTGTAACATCTGAAAAAACCTCTAGGCATCAAGGGTGGCTCAATTGTCAGGGCAGAGTGTGGGGCTACCCAATGGGGAGTTTTGCAGTAGGACTGAACGGACTTTACAATGAAATGATCATGTCCCTATGGGAACAGGGCATGATGTTAGGCTTAGAATGTGAAATATGCCACATAGGTTTGTGTGTTTAAACACATGGTCCACAGCTGGCGCTGGTTGTGGAGCCTGTGGTGCCTTGCTGACAGATGAAGTCAGGTAAGGCAGACCTTTGACAGCTGTACCAGCCTCCAATTATGCTCTACTTAAGTGAAGAAATACCAGCCATCTCACACAGTCCTATAATGGAAGGCTGTCCCCTCTGAGTCTAAGTAAACCTCTCCTCCCTCAAGTTACCATAGCAACTCAAAAGTAACTAATGCAACAACCATGTGACACACAGTGCCCATTTCTCTCGATAGCACCCTCACTCTCCCAGCAACAGGTGCCCCATAAAAGACGAAAAACGGCCACAACAAAGCTCATGCAACAGACTTACATTCAGTATTCCTACTGAAAACAAAACCATTACTTAAGTAGCTTTACCAGAAATGTGGAGAGCATGCAGTCCAAGCTCTTCAGTCTGTCAGAATTTGGTTTACAGAGAGTAAGTGCTCTCTTTGTTCTGACCATGTCAGAGAAAAAGAAAATAAAAGGACAGTCTACCTTAAATCACAATCACCTAAAACACCCAGTCCTAGGAAATTATATAACAAGATGGTGTTGATCAACCAGTCACCTGAACTCACTCTACTCTAGTTCTGAGGCACTGATCACTACAGATTTGAAGACTTACTGTTGTGTGTCAGTGGAAATCACAAGAAAGATAGCCAGTCTCCACTAAATACTTCTAATTACGGATATTAACAAATTCACAGAAGAAAATATATAGCATATTAGCTCCCGATGTCAAGTCTGTTTGTGTGATTCTAAGATGGCATTTCTCTATATCATTCATATTCTTCTTGCTGTCATTCACAATGACCTTCCTCCTTCAAAGTGAGAACTGCCTTTATCAGTAGTACTCAGCTATGACAAGTATGTAACTGAGGTGGCTGGTATATAACTGAGGTGGGATAGCATATAACTGAGGTGGGATGGTATGTAAACGAGGTGGGCTACTAACATGCTGCTTTGTGAGACTTTGCTTCTTCGTGTTGTACACGCACTATACTCAACTAAATTGTCCTATAGATTTCCTTCATGACTCAGGCCTTCTCAAACTTTTTACAAAGTACTATTTCCACCAGAAATCTGCTGACTTTTGGAACACTTAGTCCTAAATGAGATGTCCCCCTCAGGGTGAAATGGAGGCAGAAAGACTGTAAGAGCCAGAGGTGACAGGTGACTCCAGGGAAACATCGTCTTCAAGATTCATGAAGACTGATGCACATATGAATCCACAAGAGAATATGGCAGCATGCACAGGGTTGCATAGGCTCAAGCCAATGGGTGCCAGTGCTGAGATGGGAACGGACATAGGCTCCTACCCATAACCAAGAATCTGACTGTAAAGTAGGGCAGAAGAACTGGGTAAAACCATATTATACCTACTATGGAATACCTCAATAATAGAACCACTACAAGATCCAGAAATCACACTTCTGGGTATATATAGATGAAGAACCAAAATCAAAATCTCATTGAAAGATTTGGACACTTGTTCTAAATTGAAAACATACGTACAACAACCCAGAGGTCTCTGATAACAGATGACTGACAGACAAAATATAACATATACAAACACTGGAAAACTAGTCTGTCTCAAAAAGGAAATCCTGTTATATACTCCACCATGGATGAACCTTTGGAGCATCATAACAAATTAAATGTCACATACAAAAACAAACGATGTTTAAGTCTACTTAAACGGGCTGTCTAAAGTAATCAAATACAGAAAACAGGATGAACCAGAACTCAAAACGGGGGAAAGTGGAGCTGTTCAATGGTTACAGTTCTAGATTTTAAAGATGAAATACAACCAAACCACACACTTAAAAATAACCTTATGCTGGCATATTGTATGTGTGTTTCTTAACCATAACTAAAACATTTTAATTACTTCATTTGTCCCAAATCTTCAAGTAATAATTGATATATCCAACAAGAACAAGAGAGTACTGCATAGAGCTGACTTGGAATCTGGCTCACCAGACAGAATAACAAGGGCAAGATCTCTGTACCAGAGCAGCCCAGGAGGACCCTCAGCTCCTAGCTCAGCGCTGACAGCCTGTGATGCGTGCAGCGAACTGCACAGCTTTGGCATTATCCTCAACTCCCTCCTAAACTGTGAGACAAAATTTCCATAAGGCAAAGTACAAAGACAGTACTGGCCAGTTGTTGCAAACATCCAAATGAAAGTTGTTTAGTGAGAAGAAAAGAATGACAGAAATACCTTCCATGCAGATGTGAAAATATTTACAGCACATATTAGCCTGGTGCAGCAGGCGACAATCTCCACAGCAACAATAATGAGCAAAAGCTGTCGCACAAAACAGAAGTATAAACTCCAGTGAAACAGAAAAATCCATAGGTGAGGTAATTAGAAGAAATTTGTTATTACAACATTCCAAAATTTTACTCCTTAGACCAGATGGACGGAGTCCCGAGCAGTATATGTGAACAGGGTTTGGGGGGCTACTCTCCAAAGAGCAGGGCTTACACTGCTGGTGTGTCTAATGTACACTCAAAGTCAATTTTGCTATAAATCCTAGTATTCTGTCTCTGGGTGCAACCACAAGAGACATTCCACAAGAACAAGCTGCTATCCTGAGTAATGGCACATCCACCATCTATGTTACCACAGAAACAGCTTCACCTCCCAGGAATCTGATAAAGCAGGCATTATGGGGAAAGCTGTTTGCCTGCATCCTCAGGGTCTCATGCTAGGCCCTCAGCATTCCTGGCTTATTACAAAAGCTTCCTCCCTGGCTCCCTTGCTGCAGACCTACCTGCACGTCTCAGTCTCATCCTCGTTTACAATGACTCGTTACTGCTTCTCAACTTCAATATTCACACAGCAGACACAGCACAAGAGGCTCACGTCTCAGTCTCATCCTCGTTTACAATGACTCGTTACTGCTTCTCAACTTCAATATTCACACAGCAGACACAGCACAAGAGGCTCTTTATGATCCAGTCCCTACATGACACAGCCCTACAAACTTTGTTTTAAATGGTTTCAATCAAGCAGAACTCTTACACGAATAAAAGGAACTCCTGAGCCTTTTCCTCCAAATCTATCATTTTTCAAATCTTTAATTTTTTTACTTTTTATTTTATGTGGGCAAGCATGGGGGTTTGGGTCACATGTGACAGCATCCATGTGAAGGTCAGAGAACAGTTTGTCAGAGCTAGTTCCTTCCTACCACCATGTGGTCCTGACGACAAACTCAAATCATCATGCTTAGCAGCACGCACCTTTATCCACTGAGCTATCTCACAGGGCCCAAACCCATCATTTATTGAAAGCACAAGTTATATGTTTATTCATACCATTGGACCATATTTGTATTCAATGACTCCAATGAAGAAGATGAATGAGAATAAAGACTTCTGTTTAAAATGTGTAGATGGAATTCAAACAAGACTCATACCTCTTAAATCCTTAAACAACATTAAAGATGTTTTGTTTATATTCTGAGATAAGGTCTCTCACTATAGTTCAGGACGGCGTGAGACCACTATGGAATCCAGGCTAACCTCAAACTCAAAATACTCCCTTATTCTCCTAATGTTGGGATTACAGGTATCTGCCACTCTGCTCAGCTAAGACATAGTTTTAAAGCAGGTAAGGACAATGACAAATTATAACAGTAGTCAAATGTAGGAAGGAAAATGACCTGACATCAATTCTGGTGATATAAACATCCAAAGCAGTCTATAGATAAAGCTTACAAACAGGAAATACAAATATCTCCCAATGTGTGGGGTGAAGTAGGGCTGAAAAGGGAGAAGTTGTCTGAAAACCTTAGTAAGATCAGTTAGACACCCTCCTCTCCCCACCTATGGTGGCTACCCTCCTGCCTCAACACATAATTAATCCTCTTCCCAACAGCAGTAGAGCATAATTTCTAGAAAAATCCTATCAACTGATAGTCTATAACTAACTCTGGGTATGAGGATCTGTCCCAGATACCCATACTTCTTCAGGGAACAAAGATAAGTCTTCCTTTATAGGATCCATAGGCTTTGATACGATGAAATCACTTCCTGAAGAATCAGTGGTAGGGGTAGGCAGTGTGATGCAACTGCTTCAGAGTACAGAAATGAAAGGAAGAAGACAGCCTCAAGCATCCCCAGGGTAAGAGCCCTCCAAATCGAGGGTACCACAGCACAGATCCCAAGTACGTGCGCCTTTCATTAGGAAGTGGCAAAGCTGCTGGGGAAGAAAGTGGGAACAACTGGGAGATCCATGTATGTGAGGGCAGGTAACAGAAGCAGCTATCTGAACACGTGGCTATCCTACAACTACAAACTTCTAGCTGGAGCCTAACTCCTACCCGAACTTCTGATCGTGCTAAGCTTTTTATCTCCATAGCCAAATGCTCCCCAAAAGTCTCTGTGCAGGCAGTTTGGTTATTAGCATGTGGTTCTACCAGGAGGCAGCAGAGTCTTGAACAGTGAGTAGGTGATTGGAAGAGAGATCTTTGAAGGAAATATTGGAACCTTGTCCCTTTTCCATTTTTTTCCCCTCTCTTCTTCCTTTTCTCTTCCTCCCCCCCCCCTTGCTCTCAGCACCCTAGGCATCATGTGGGGGAACCTCCTCCACAACATCCTATTTAGCATGCCATGATATATTTATCCTACCACAGTTCCCAGAATAACTAGGCTAAAACCTAGGAAACCATGAGGCAAAATAAATGTTTCCCCTTTTTAAGTTGATTTATTTATTATTTTGTTGCTGTATTTATCACAGCAACAAAAAGCTGACTAATGCATATGGAGTGAGTCTGGTTATCAATATTCTCAGAACCTCCCCAGGTCTAAAAAGGAGACAGCCATAGAACAGAACACCAGACAACCCTGGTACAACATGCAGAAGAGCAGGGTCTCCACTAAACAGGGGAGGAAAAAAGATGGCAAACACCAGAGTAAAAACTTGCAGCCTCTCCAGCCTCTTTCCCAACCAACTCCCAGAAACTACTAGCAGGCAGCCTCCATTGCCTCAGCCAGCAACTGAAAGAGGCAGAAATATGAAGCAGAAGTTTCTGGTTGTGTCATGTCATGCAGACTCTCGTGATATTTTGCTGAGGAGACACTCGTAAGAGGACATGTGATGTTTGGAGAGAGCATAAGTAGGACTCAATGGACAGTGACAGAGTGCTTGCATAGCTAGCTGTGCAATGCTTTGTTGGTCTCACAAATTTGCTCATCTTCACTTAGTTGAGAGAGGCATAACAGAAAACTGGTATTACAGCTGGTCCTGGTTGCTCCCACTGACACGTGCCCATTCAGCAGGGGCTGGTTTCTGCTGGATTCTGCCACCACTGCTGATTCGTGTTTGGTGACACTTTTGAGCTGAACTGTTGGTATCCTAACAGATTGGAATTGCACCAAAGAACTACTTCTAAACAGGTCCACATCCCTTTGTCCTATTTGCCATCTTTTCTCGCCTACCTTTGGACAGTGGACTAGACGAGGTACCAAAGTGTTTGAGAACCCTTATTTAAGTAGATTTTGAAAAAGCTAAGCCTACAAAAATGGTTCATGCTTCCAGCAACAGCTGTAAAGTGCCAGCAGCTGGCATGCATCTCAGGCCTTAATTCTTAAAGCTAAGGAATGAGTTCCAACAAATGGAACAGAAGAGATGAAAACTTATATTGAAAGATTGAAAGAAAAGCATAAAAAAGAGAAAAATATGTAACACAGGGATGCATTTGGGAGAAGTAAAGGAACAGTTGACAGGAGACAATCACAGATGCCCTTGGGAAGTTATATAGAAAACCAACAGCTATGCCAAGTCTGTGATGGAAACTACTGCAGCAAAATTTAACAAGTAGAAAATTCATGAACGATTCCACTGCTTTAAAGGTTCCATTATTAAAACTGACAAAAATCAATCATTTTGGTGGTAGAGGATAGAGTACACATTTCTTTAAACTACACCCCAGCGAAAAATCTACTGAAGCTAATATCTCATGATATTTAACATGTGTGTAAGACTACAGGATGTTATTTCTTTTACAATGCACCCAGGCTGGCCTCAAATTCACAACCCTCCTGCCCTCTCTCAAGTGCAGAGATTACATATACTGCCCACCACACCGATTTAACAATTATTTTCTCACTCCCAGTGATTCTTCTATTTTTGTTGTTATTATTTTGTGTGTGTCTGTGTGTGCACACACATGCACACATGGTGATGGGTATACCACAGAGCATGTGCAAAATATCAGAAGACAATTTTCAGCAGCCAGTTCTCCCTCCTTCCACCATGAGTTCCTGAAATCAGATGCAGGTCATGAGGCTTATGTAGCAAGTGCTTTCATCCACTGAGCAATTTCATCACTCCCAAGATGTGTCTTAACTACTTCTTCTGTAGTTGCCATACAAATGGGTAAAAGAACAAACATTACTAAGTTAATCATTTATTCTGTATGTTTTAAAAATAAATTTAATTTTTAAAATTTCTTTGTGTGTGTGTGTGTGTGTGTGTGTGTGTGTGTGTGTGTGTGTGCATGCACACGCATGCATGTGCACACATGCGTCCATTTGCCCTCAGATGTTAGAAGAGTGCATGGCATTCACTGGACCTAGAGATACAAGTAGTTGTGAGGTACCCCATACAGATGCTAGAAGGTGAACTCCAAGCCTCTGCAAGAGCAGTATTCACTCCTAAGCATGAGAAGTATCAAATACCACAAGTCCATCTATATTTTAAAGATGATAATGCTACAAGGAGACTCTACAAGACTACACCACCTTTAGCATCTTAATAAAGATATAAGGATTGGGATATTAAAGGTGTAAAAATGAAAGCAAATGACAGGAGTTTGAGAAGCCAAGAATGCACCTAAAATAGCATGGCTTTTGAAGTCCATTTATACATGGCTATTCAATTCAAGTCATCTCACTTATTGATATTCCCCCAAAATGCCTGCAAATGGTGAAACTTCAAAGACAAAAGGCATTCTCCAATCATATTCAAGGACCCCAGGTTGGTGATAGACACAGACAGTTGAGCAAGCTAGTATAATCCATGTAAAAGCCATGGTCCAAGGTATATACAACACAGAGAAAGAAAACAGCCTGGTTTCCTTGGACAGAAGGAAAAATTTAACTCAGATAAAATAATAGGAAGAAGAAAAAGAGGAGGAAGAGGAGGAGGAGGAGGAGGTTGTTGGTGAGAGATCTGAAGGAAAAGGGAAAGGGCAAAGGTGATTAGAGACATTAGATTGAATAAAACATGAACACAGCTCAGAATTCTCCAGAACTTGCTGTCTCTAAAGCAGAGATGACTGCTATAAGCAGCCAGGGCAAGAGACTCAGCCAAGCCAGAGATGGGTGCCATTCTCACTCTGCACACCAAGACCTGACCAAAGGCAGCCTGTGGAGGCAAGGCAAGTAAATACCTTCAGTCTCCCAGGTTCCATCCGCTTCTAACATTCTTCACAGTATTCCTCTGGTAGTTTCTGAACAATTAACACTGGGCTGTGGCATGTTCAGACTTACAGCTATCAATTCCCTGAACCAGGAGATCCAAGCAAGCCTTCAAAACTCTTCAATGATTCAAAGCATCCTCTTCATAGGCTCCCACATCATCCTCACCTGGGGCCAATTCCTCCAGTCTCATCACACCTGCCTCCTTGAAGCCCAAATAATCCCCATGCATGGGAAACAAGCCACCCAACCTCAAATTCTCAAACAGCAGCTCTGCACCTGTCTCCTACATGTGCTTTCTACATAACTCTCTAATCATCCTGGAATCTCTATGGACCATTTTCAACTCGTTCCCTTTCTGAACTCACCTTTCTGGTCAGTGCATTTGCAGCACTTTGCATGTGCCATATCTGAACTGCAGTGTGACAACGATGTGTACACGATGCCAGGAGAAGAAAGAAAAGCAACAACAAAATGCAGAGGTCCACATAACTTACAATACGCCCTTTTTCCTCCTCTTCAGACTCCAGTCTCCATGCTGCTAACTCTTTCCTTCTAGCTTGCCTTCCAGTGAGCTCACACTTCTCATGCTTTAAGTCTTCCATGAGCTCATGTCTCCCCAAACATCTCTGCATCCTCCCTGACAAATTCCTCATACAATAAACTACACCTGCGTGCCGAATCTTCTCCCCATTCACCCTTAAACCCTTACATTGTAGCTGTGGCCCCCACAGCTCCATTGAAGCTGTCTGTCCAAGGTGGTTCCTGTACAGAACAACTGAGGAAGAAATTCTTCACTGAGGCTGGAGGGTAGCTGAGTGGTGGAGCACCTGCCTATCATGTGAGGTCCTGGGTTCCAGCCCCAAACCATCAAAAATAGTCTCAGGACTTGATGTCTCTGTGGCAGTCAACACTACTGGTCTCTAGAGCGCCTGGCTTCCCACCACTACATTTCTGCACCCTCACCGCTCATTTCTCCCCTCTGCTTCACTTGAAAATTAGTGCTCTGGAGAGTCCTTTGTATGACTCTCCCTGAGGAGAAAG
The DNA here is from genome assembly GCA_030674055.1 of Rhabdomys pumilio. NCBI lineage: Eukaryota > Metazoa > Chordata > Mammalia > Rodentia > Muridae > Rhabdomys > Rhabdomys pumilio. The sequence continues at coordinate 176,761,127 of JANHMN010000002.1, read as the reverse complement.
CTCACTTCCCTTTTGGTGCACAATCGGTGCACCTTTACAAGGTGCTGGTCATACACTTACAAATCCTTCCTCTCCAAGAACTGGAAGCTCCTCAGACCAAAAACTTGCTTGCTCTTCTTTGAACCTCCACCAGTATCCCCAAGCTCAAAGCAAAATGCCAAAACAACAGTCCAAAGGATCTTTCTGGAGTGAATGATAAAGCCATAACTAAACGTTAATAGAAATTGTTTATACTTTAAAAATATACACACAACTTATGCAATATTAATCCTGCTTTATTTTCATAAATGAAATTTACTTTAAATATTTAAATAAAACTTTACAATCCATTGTGATTATGTCAACAGTAGCTCCTTTACCAGATGTCAAAGTCTATGAGAAGTCACAAAGTGCTTCTTATCAAATGATAAGAAGTGACTTCAAGTGTTAAATCTACGTTCAGGCCATATGACAAATGTCTTTAGCTTTAAGGAAATTTTTATTATTAGGCTAGTTCCAATAAGGAAGGAAAAGATATCTACCTATATTAAAATCACCCTACAACGAGACTCACAATAAAGATTATGCCCTATGTCCTAGAACCATAACTATCAGGGCAACACATATAACCAATAAAAAAGTTTTAACAACTAATTTTGGAGGAAAATAAACCAACCCAGTAATTGTGTAAGAGGGAACTTCAACAGAATTAAAGTTTAAAATAAAACTGGACCCTCACTAGAAAAGATGCTTCTGTTCCTGAGAGAAATCAATCTCAGGCCCCTCCACAAAGCTGGCTGAGACCAAGGCCAACATTAATCTCCTAAGTGCCTGCCACACACAATCAACACACAATTATGTTCAATGCAATTCTAACTTTGCTTTCGATGTCTCCAGAGACATGTGCAGATAACAGCAGCTTGCAAACACAGGTGAGAAAACATCATTTTTGATTAACAATGTAAGTCCTCCTGTTTTCCACATCAGGAGAAAAAAATACCTAGGGCTGATGGCATGCAGCTGTGGGCTCAGCTACTTCAGAGACCGAGCAGGGTACCTGAGCCCAGTTTGACATTTTAGAACACTCACCTCTCCCAACAGCCCTGTAGTTAGTGCATATCTCTATCCTGGCATTCTGGAAGGCTGAGGTAGAAAGATGGCCATAAATCCCAGGCCAGCAGAAAAGAAAGCCCAATACCTTAAAGTATTTTTTATGTAAATAAACAAATTGGGGTTGGGGATGTACTTCGTGGTACTGCCTGCCAATACCATGACACAAACCAGAAAGTAATCCCCAGCACTTGAGAGGTAAAGGGAGAATCCAGAGTTCAAGGTCACCCCACAATTATATAGCAAGTTTGAGACTAGCCTGGGCTATATGAGATCCTGTGTGGAAGCAAGCGGAAGGAGGGAAGAGTGAGAGAGAGGGGAGGGAAAGAAAGAAAAGCAAATTATCTCCGTTTCAGAGGTACAGATGTAGGGAGTTGAAAGCAGCAAAACATGGCACCCTGTAAACTATTCCCCTGACTATTAGAGGGGACTCTAAGCCCCACGTGTTGAAGGCTTTGCTAGATGAGTGTCCATAATTAGTAGCACCTGCACTATTTACTGGCTAGAAGGAAATTAAGGCTTATTCATTGCAAGTTCGGGTTTTCTTCCCTTTCTGACTCAGACACCAACAGAGTCAATGGCAAAAAGAAATCACAATAACCTCTGAAAAGATGGGAAATTGCAGAAATGACAAAAGAGCATTAAGTTAACTCTTTAAAAGGGGCTCCTAAAACAGCATGAGGAGGAGTTGGGATAAAAGGAGCATGAGCTTTTAAAATACCATTTTACCTAATTTTCTATGATGGGTAGACTAGATGTGGAAATGAATGTTTCCATCTGAGGAAGACGGAAAAATAATGTGGATACAAACCAATCAGCATCTACATTTAAATACCCATCAGGGCACTATTGAAAGACATCTACACACACCTAAAACACCAGGTTTGGTAGGAGGCTGAGGGCAAGTTAGAAGTGGTCAGCGTCACCTTTTGGTTCCCAGTTACAGCTGGATTTCTTTCGTAATCCTGTGGAAAGGCGTGGGCTCCTCTCCCTTGGAGCAATACCATCAAATTCCCACTCCATCCACTGCTCTAACCTCCCCAAGTCCCTCTGGGCTGCCTTCCCTGCCCTTTAAACTTACACCTTCCCCCGACTCCCCAGAACTGCTCCCCTCCACGGCCCCTCAGCCACTTTCGCCTGCTTCCCTAAGGACCTTCACAATTCCCGTACTTGGGACAAAAAACTCTCACAGCCTTTTTCTTCCTGCAGTCTCTGAACAGCCAACTCCTATCTTCCCCTTCTGTGGTGGTTTGAATAAGGATGGCTTCCATAAGCCTCACATACCTGAGGCGTTGCAGGGCACACTAAGCCTAGAGTCTTTACCTGGGGACCAGAATGTAAAAGTCTCAGATACTGCTCCAGTCCCTGTCTGTATACCGCATGCTCACCGCTATGATGATAATGGACTACATCTCTGAAATTGTAAGTAAACCCCCAGTAAAATGCTTTAACAAGTTGCCATGGTCATGCTGTCTCTTTAAAGCAATAGAACAGTAACTAAGACACCTTCCCCCAGGAGTTTCTCCTCTCCCTCCCTGAGAATCTAACAGCCTCTCCACACTACTCTCCCTGCAGGGATTTTTCAAGGCTTTCCTTCTGGCACTAATGTCAAATAATTCATCCTCCAGCCCACCCTCAACTGTCTCTGCCACTCCCCTGCCATGCCTTTCCCTAACTCCAGCTTTTTCCCCTGCAACAATAAACTCAAAGATTTAATACCTCTTAAACTCCATGGGAACTCCTATCCCCCTGTAGCCAGTTCACTTCAAGGAGTGGCTGGTTTGCATGTATATACATCCCCGTGTCTCACTCTGATCTCTTTGCTTTATAAAATAATAATACCAAAACAAAATAAATCTTGGTTCTTTCTCTGACAATACTGTCAGATATCCCAAAGAATTCCAACATATTACAAGTTCATACACTCTTAACTTTTCAAGAATTACTTTCTCTTCTACAACACTAGAGAGAAAGAAAAACAACTGGATATGGAGCTAAGCAGTGGCGTTTCCTGGTAGACTTCACACCCAAGACCCTAACCAGTATCCTACAGGTCATCTTACCAACCCTGGGTGGACTGTCCCCCTGGCTCTGCCAACTTGTCACACAGGGCTCATTTCCTAGTCTGCCTGGTCCAGGATATGAAAAACATCTCCCTCAAGGTTGAAAATTATGAGAAGATCCAGGAAATCAATGGGCTAAAAAGAAATACAGCAGCCCTTATGAGCTACTTTGCAGTAGCACCTCTTAAACATAGCAATTTAAGTCCCAACACGGAAGCAGGACGTGTTAGCTACATACCCACTTTATCACCCAATTCTTCACATGATAGGGAAAAGCTCAGAAAGCAGGAGGATGACCTTTAAACCCTCAAAAAGAGGCCACCACTAAAATGGCCTTCAAGGTTTTTAACAACAGAGGAAGAATCAAAATAACAAAAGTGAAAAGAGGGTCAGGCAAAACAGCAAGTGTTATGCAAGACAGTCAAATGAACTCTCTTCTCCCCTTCTGCGACATTCCCATCTATCAAGGGATAGATGCTGGGGCCCTTCTGCGAGTGCGGTTAAGAGAGACACTGAGCTAGAAGCTACTCAAACTCCTAATCTACCAAGACCTTGTCTAATGTTGGGAGCCGACTTCTAGCAGAAAGTGGCTATCAACTTTGCAGTCATAGACCCTGAACCGCAGACCGGAGCAGCAGAGCAGTCCGGGACATTTTGGCGCTTAACGAGAGGCAGCAAGAACGAGAGACCCAGTGAGGGACATTACTGGAAGAAGGGTCGACCGAAAATTCAGAAAATGATCACGAATCTGCTGTGTCGAGAAAGGTAAGTCATGATAATGAAAATGGGACAAGAAATAGTTCAGTTAGCCTGAACTCAACTCTCTGTTTTTGTTTTGTTGTTTGCTGCTTACGTGTGTTAATTGTCTGCTTTTGTTTCATTGTTTGAATGCTGTCTTTCATGTGCAAAATGAAAAGAAACATATATATCCGAAATTAGAATATGGTTGATGACGATTTGTCAGAGCCAGATTGTGCTGACCTAGAAAAAGAGGAAGTCAAATATTATGACCTTGAATGGCCCTCTTCCCAAAGCCCCTCTCCCAGTGCACCTCCACCTCCAGAGGCTCCCGATGTGGAGACAGTGGTTGTAGATCCCAGAAAGGAGTTAAAGGACAAAATTTCTATTCTTAAACAACTAATAGAGTTAGAAAAAGAGTATCAGGACTTAATTAATCATCTACAGAAATTAAAGACAGGGAAGAGGTCTCGAGAAGCCAACTTCGAAAATCCCCCGACTCCTTTCATTCCTCAACCCGCAGTCCAAAGGCAGTCCCTGCCCTCTAGCTTTAGTTCAGCTACAGATCAGCCAGAGGAGGGAGAGGCTGAGGTTTTTCCTGTATCAGAGACCAGAGACGCTCAAGGGGTTGCTTGGAGACATCACACAGGGTTTAATTTTCAAATTATTAAAGAATTTAAAAATGCAATATCACAATACGGGGCCACTGCTCCCTTTACTCTTGCAATTTTAGAGTCCACCACAAAGGAGTGGCTGACTCCTAGTGATTGAAATACGTTAGTGAGAGCATTCTTAGCAGTGGAGACCATCTTATTTGGAAATCAGAGTATCATGAGAATTGTAAAGAAACAGCTAGGAGAATCATTCAGGCAGGCAATGGTTAGTCCTTTGATGCCTTAGTAAGAGAAGGGCAATTTGCTTCTAGTGATAACCAGATGCAATATGACCCAGGCTTATTCACTCAAATTCAGAATGCAGCCATGAAGGCTTGTCGTAAACTCCCAGTAAAGGGAGACCCTGGTGCATCTTTGACAGCAGTCAGGCAAGGACCTGATGAACGATTTTCTGACTTTGTTCATAGATTAATGACAACAGCAGGGAGGATTTTTGGTAATGCAGAGGCAGGTGTAGATTATGTGAAACAACTTGCATATGAAAATGCCAATCCTGCCTGCCAAGCGGCCATTAGACCCTACAGGAAAAAGACAGACCTTACGGGGTATATCAGACTCTGTTCTGACATAGGTCCCTCCGACCAACAGGGCTTAGCTATGGTGGCTGCCATGCAAAGACAATCTGTAAGAGATGTTTTGGCAAGTAGAGACAAAAAGGCCTCTTTTAAATGTGGCAAGCCTAGACACTTTGCAAGAGATTGCAAGGTAGAAAATGAGTTAAGCCAGAGACAGCCCAGAAAACAGCCTGGGCTTTGCTCACTTTGCAAATGTGGAAGGCATTGGGCTAGTGAATGTAGATCCAAAAGAGAAGCACAAGGAAACACCCTTTCCCATAATCAGAGAAACAGGAACAGGGGCCAGCTCCAGGCCCCGAACCAATGCAAGCCATACAGGCTTATGGAACAGTCAGTTTCATACCAGCAAACACCAATCCCTTTCTGAACTTAGTCGAGCAACACCAGGAAGCACAGGACTGGACCTCAGTTCTGCCACCCACACAGTATTAACCCCAGAAATGGGACCTCAGGCCTTACCCACCGAAGTGTTTGGACCGCTCTATCCAAATGTGTTTGGCCTGATAGTGGGAAGAAGCCTTGCTACTATTCAGGGACTACAAATTTTTCCTGGAGTTATAAACAATAACTATCAAGGTGAGATTAAGGTAATGGCCCAGGCAATACAGAATATAGTCACCATTCCTACAGGAAGAGGATAGCTCAACTATTGTTACTTCCATTGTTCCCTACTAATCACAAATATAAGAGTCCTAAGAGAGGGGATCAAGGCTTTGGTTCCTCTGATGTATACTGGGTACAGCCTATAGTTAAACAAAAACCTATGATGACACTATGGCTGGATGGAAAGGCATTCCAAGGCTTGGTTGACACAGGAGCTGATGTGACTAACCTAAAACACAGTGATTGGCCTGCCACCTGGCCTCTGACCCCAACCTTAACCAACTTAAGAAGTACTGGCCAAAGTCAAAACCTACAGCAAAGCTCTAAGGTGCTGACGTGGAAAGATGAAGAAGGAAATACAGGGAATATACAACATCTCAGGCCTTCCTATTAATCTCTGGGGCAGAGATCTGTTATCCCAGTTGGGATTGATTATGTGCAGCCCTAATCAAGTAATAATGGCTCAAATGGTAAACTCTGGATTTTCCCCAGGGAAAGGATTAGGAAAAAGTGAAGATGGAATTACTCATCCTATTGAGGTTTATAGTAACAATGAAAGAAGAGGCTTGGGGTATTTTTGATGGTGGCTACTGATTCAGCTGCACCCCTAGGGCATTGTGCAGATCCCATCACCTGGAAGTGGGGACTCGCCCATCTGGGTGGATCAGTGGTCCCTAACCACCTAAAAATTACAAGCTGCTCAGTTGCTAGTGAAAAATCAATTTGAAAAAATTTAAAAGGGGGAATGGTATCCTACCAAGGGATCCCCCAGAAATATCCTTCATTATGTGCTCTTTATTTTAAATTTTTTAACTTTAAATTCTGAAGGAAAATCTGCTGCAGATAGATTCTGGCATCCTGATACCAAACAGAATTTTTGCAACAGTCCTCTGGAAAGACCCATTAACTGGAACCTGAAATGGGCCAGATCCAGTGCTTATCTGGGGAAGAGGTTCTGTCTGCATATATTCCCAAACTGCAGATGCTGCACGTTGGCTGCCAGAGAGACTGATTAAACAAATAGACAATAATAACATATCCAGGGAGGAGAAACCCCCTGAGAAGCGTATTTTTCTTTACAGGAAACATGAAGATGCTTTACAATCGCCTTCAAACTGGAACAGATCAACCAGCAAACCTGACTTGAGAAGTTCTCAATGCTGAAGAAGACATCACCACCCACACCTCCAGGGTGGCTCTATTGGACTCTTGATTCCCTGACTTATGATTTAGTAGGGTATATTGTTTAAACCCACTATCACAGTTACTATAGTTGTTTTTTCGGTTTGAGATTGACTGAGCAGGGATGGGATTTCCTTACTTGTTTTGTTAAGATCAAAGCTATGATCAGTTCTGTATTTTTGTGTGCTACCCTTAAAAAAGAGTGTTGCTTTTATACTGACTATTCAGGCATTGTTAAGTTTCTTGTCTCTCGGGTTCATGCTGTTCAACAAACTGATGGCTTTTGTATGACAACAGATAGACACTATTCAAATGAAACCCATACAGGTCTACTATTACAGTCTGGAAGTAGGGGACTCTGAAACCTCTGTCATCAAGACTGACAAGGATTAACCCCTAACTTACTCGCTAAGCTGGATAGTCAATGACAGGTAAGAGAACACTTCAAGACCCTTGCCCCTAACTGGGAGGCCTCACCAGGAACTCAATAGGTGGCTGTTGAGTATCCAAAGACAGGAAAGGGAGGCTGGGGTCATTTGTTCCAACCTAAGGCATGCACGGTTTCCATAAGTTTTCCCAGCTTTCCCGTTTGAAAAAAATAAAAAATAAAAAGGGGGACCTGTTGGGAGCTAACTTCTAGCAGAAAGTGGCTATCAACTTTGTAGCCATCTTGAGCCATATACCCTGACAAGAGACTTGTTTTTCAACAGCCTACAACAGGTGAAGCACACTCTGATAAACATCTTGTTTATCCCACATATCTTGTTTTGCTGTTTAGTGACCCCAGCTGCATGGCGCACATGATAAAGTGTCTTCAGCTGTGTTCCCCTGCTTGTGCTTATAAATACCTTGCAAGGATTTCCTTGCAAGAGGAGGAGACAATAAGAGACAATAGAGAGACAATAAACGAGAATCAAGACTTGGTCACACACTCTGGCTTGTCTCCATTCTTCACGTCTCTTCCCCTTCTTCCCCCACTCTCTCTTGACCAGAGCACTTAGCCCCAAAACGTGGGGCAATTCGGCTCTCAACATAGTGGCCCCCAATTGTGGGGCAGAGTGGTCAGCAACAGTCTAAGGTGCAAAATCAGGGCATATTGAAAAGTGGATTGCTAGCAAGCCTATAGGAGGGGAGCAAGCAACCATTCCCAACCCTAACAGAGTTCATGTTCTGGTGATCCCTTGTGGCTTTTGTAGTTCAGGTAAGGAGATCAGCCACACCTTGATACTTACCTATCTAGTTCCTTCCCAAAGCTGCAAAACTTGTACTACATAGCAGCCCTGAGATGGGATGTGAAAATAAGATTAGATTCCTAAATTAGTGCTTCCTGACTGCTAATTCAGAGACACCCCCCTCATCTCTAAGCTCAGAGACTGTACCCCATCTAAATTCTGAGGACCTCTCCTCTTTAAATATAAAGATAAGGAACTTGTTTTGTTCTGCGGGTTGCTATGGATCTATTCCAGCTTCCCTCAGTGTCATTGGCTAAAAGGCTATTTCATCTGAAACCCATCTCAGGGCATCTTTCAGTTGAACCTGGAAAGACTCATTATTTGAAACATTGTCCAGAAGAAGCTTGACTAAAACAAAAAAATAAATAAAATAAAATAAAAAACAAAACAAAACAAAACAAAACAAAAAAAAAAGCATACCTCAAGGACACACACAGCTCTAGCAGATTAGTGTTAGAAAATTAAGAGCTTTCCAACTGCTTCCAAGTCCTATAAATTCAACTCTTTTGAGACAAGCAATACATCAGCTATCCATGCCAACATCTTCCCAGTCATTAAGCTTTGTAACTAAAGAGTCACTAAAGGGCCAGTGTAAAGTACTGAGTAGTTACATATAGTGCTCACTGGAGGCACGATACCTTGGACAGGGCCTGCTGTCAAGAACTCAAGACAACAGACGCCTGTTTCTCAGACACCAGAATAACAGCATTTACTCAACTTCTCAGCACCTTTTATTGTTATTTTTAATTAATTTCAGAAACCTGACCTGTCAGAAAAATCACTAAAAAGTCTGTTGGTTAGTACCTTTATTACTCTACTATACATTCCTTTCTGCTTAAGTTTTTGCCTTCATGACTCAAAACAGACACTGAAATAAACTACAGAAAAAAATCTAAATAGCAACCAAATTGTGAGAAGTAAAAATGTAAATCAAGTTATCTTTCTAGTTTGAGCATATAATTAGGTTCATTGTCAGGACTGTGGGCAGACAAGAATCTCATTAAATATTTGCTGACCTATTCACCCCTAGTGTTCAAATATGAAGGCACAATATGCAATGTTTAGGATGCCAATGTCCTGGAGCACAGGGTATCTACAGCAAGCATCTGCTCTAGCCTTTTCTTTCAACTCTAAACAAGTCTAAAAATGACAGTGACTTCATTTTTAACAACACCATGTGTCTTACAGTTCTGGGAGTAAGAGGAGCGATGTAGCAGAACTAATGAACAGGAGTAAGAAACATAAGAGGAGGGACTAAATAATAAAAGACCTATCCCTTTAACTTTCCTGTACTATTTGCTTTTTGAACGACAACCCTGGAGTGACACTTCTCTCACTTACTCAGTAGATTTACATCACCTGTCTCTTTGTATCCACGGGGAGATGGGGAGCTTGAGGAGGGCACTCCCACTCTGCCCCAAGTGATGTTCCTAAAAGAATCTAGGAACAGTAAGAGGCAACAAAATCAAGAGACATTTCAGTTTTTTCAATACCTACAAATATGTTTTCTAAAAATTGAGTTGTCCTAACAGTTTTATGTCAACTTGACACAAGCTAAAGTCATCTGAAAGGAGACAATCTCCAGTCAGAAAATGCCTCCATAAGATCAAGTTGTAGGCAAGCATGTAAGGCATGTTCTTAATTAGTGACTGATGGGGAGGGCCAGCCCATTGCGGTGGAACCATCCCTGGGCTGGTGGTCCTGGGTTCTATAAGAAAGAAGGCTGGACAAGCCAGTGAGCAGCACTCATCCATGGCCTCGGCATCAGCTCCTGCCCTCACAGCTTTTGATGGTGAACTGTTATACGGATATGTGAGTAAAGCAAATCCTTCCCTCCCCAAGTTGCTTTGGTCTCGGTGTTTCATCACAACAATAGTAACTCTAACTAAGACAAGTATTTCTTAAATAGACTGTTTTTTTTTTCACTTAATACTTTTTAATTACCTTCTGAAATTGAAAACAGATGCCACATTGCACCATGACCCTGACAGAGAACTACTAAGTGACAACCTTGAGCTATCTGCACGAGTGAGGCTGTCTGCCTTCACATGACTATGTTTCAGTGATGGGTCTGGTCTTCCTGCTTCCCTTTGCAGTTTTGCCAGCCATTGCTCCTCCCTGCTGTCAGTGTTCCTACCCTGCTTTAGCCACCCTGCCTCATTCTGAAGAATGACTTTACTTTCTGACCTCCAGCTCTCTGCTCCCAATCTGAACCACCCTCGGCCCCAACACCCACCCTGCATTGTATCCTCTCCAGCACAGTGACCATCAAACTTTGATTTCTGCCAGACAAGTAACTGAAAGCAGATATATAAATTTAGTTTCCTTTCCCTTTTTTTTAAAATAATGACTAGGTTGAGCATTTTTTCATGGTGTTTAAGAACTATTTACATTTTACTTTCAGTGAACAATCTACCCTAAAGCCTTTGTCATTTGTTTAATTTGTTTATTAATAGGAACTATAAGCCAGGCTGACCAAAATTCACTGTGTAGGCCAAGTTGGCCTCAGAATAACAAGTGACCCTCCTGCCTCCATCTCCAGAATACTGGAACCATACAGAAAGTTACTAAAACTCATCAGTGTATCCAAAGTTAGTTCTCAAGGAGCAAGGTTACAAGCCCCTGCACTATCACCACACACTCGCTTAAAGAAACTCTATCTTACCCGGGCTCTGATAGGTTTTTCCCTACAGAAATCTTTAAATTTTATGCAACAAAATTTGATAGTCTTTTCTGTGGTGGTTTCTGCATTATGGATCATATTTTAAAACATTTCCCCATTCTAACATCAAAAAAGAGTGTGAGTATGATTACACTAAACTTTTTGACACATGCAGACTTAATTTTTATATACTATGCAATCTGAATAGAACTTCTTTCCCCAGCTGACAACTCCCCTGGGGCCCAATCCCAGTGATTTCAAATGATCTGAAGTTTTTAGAGTTTTTTGCTCTGGTTCCCTGATGCTTAGAATTTTTAGGAAAATGATTTCCAGATAAACTAAGATTAGGCATAGTTTAGACAAAACGTTTACTTTCTTAAATGATAAGGACTTATTTTACTTATGAGCTCTATAGGAGATTAGCATACAGTAACCACTAGTGGGTGTTCTTTGAAAGAATCCTGAACTTGATTTACTTCAGCAGTAACAACCTTCAGCGCTCAGATCTCTGGGGTATTGCTGAGGGTAAATGCATATGTCCCAAGGGCAACGCTGCCTTGCTTCCCCATCCACCACGGGTCTTCCTTCTCTGGTAAAGTCCTTCAGTCTGGTCAATCTTTAGCTCTTCACAGAAGTGAGTGACAATTTAGCCACAGTGAAACTCTTCATATTCCTACCACTGTGGGAAATTATTTGGGGGTTATTATAAAATTGAGGATAAATCCCCCCACCGACCCAGCAATTCTTTTCCTGGGTATTTTACTCAAGAGAAGTAAAGCTCTTTCACATGCAGACTTGCATATCAAGGGTCTGAGTATTTTATAATATCTCAAACCTGAGTCTAAAACAAATGTCCCTCAGTAAGAGAACTACTAGATACAGACAGGTTATGCTGTGGTCACGGGCTGGAATACAACTCAGAAGTATAGGGAATCACTGACACTGGGTGAAGCTCACCCATGCCACGGGCTCATCCTCCCAGGATGTCTAATTCCTTCTGACCTGATGCTGCACTGGCAGCAGCAGAGTCAGAATTAATATGGTAAAGTTGTTCTCATGTACAACCCTTCACTTACACTCCATCTCATCTAAAGCCAGGCATCCTCCATATACAGCAGGTACAGTCCTGCCTGCTATTTAAAATGCAGCAGAAACCTGCTCTCTGAGTTCCCACCAGCATACCCAGACACCTGGCTCTGTTGCCTCCCATTTGCCTGAGTCAGAATGCAAAGCTCTGTGAACTGCATTGCTATCTACACTGCTTTCTTTCATGCATATCTCAAGGAAGTTCCAGATTCCAGTAGGAAGTCCAATACAAGTCTATCTTCAGACCCACTGCTGCCTCTCTTAAGAGCCTCTCTGACCACCCACAGCCACAGCCCTCAAAGCACTAAGGCAAGTCTCCACTGTTTCTCCCCCTGCCTGGGAGACATTCCTTTTCCCTTTTCTGTGCTGCTCCTCAGTTAAACTAAACAAGTTACAGGCCAATAGGTCAAGGATTAGAAGAAAGCAGCACAGAAGGTTGAGAAGCCAGCAAGGATTGCAAGCTAGAAGCAGAGGTCTGGCTTTGCTATGCAAACCCTAAACACATGAATTCAACACAGAAACTGCCCTGGAGAAGTGAACTTCAGTGGAGTCTGGACATACATAAAGAAATTTCTATCACACTGTGTATGTCTGCAGATCCCATCATATATAGTCAGCAAATGAATAAAGAAATGCAAATCCTAACAAGGCATGCCATCCCATCATGAGATGGAACTAGAGACCCAAGTGACGACAAGCAGATGCTGCTGCGTTCCAGCATTGTTTGCTTTGCTGTCTGATGATCAGACATCCCTACCAGGTGAGCTGCTCTTAGACCACACTGTCTCCAGAGCTTTGATTTGATTTCCTCATGTTAAAAGGAAAGACCTGCTCAGAAAAGGGGGTTTTTGTCAGAAATAAAATACAAGTTTTTGACACCTTTGTGGAAAGTTAGGTGGTTGTACCAGCTAATCGGCAATAACAAACACTGAAGAGACATGACAGCCTCTAACAAATGGTGCTAGGAAAACTGGGTGGATCTGTAAATAAATAAAAGTAGATTTGTATTGCGCTTACTCTGCACACACACATGCATAAAAAGAAATAAAATGACAACAAATATGTGGGGGGGGGGGGGATCCTACACTTTGCTTTCCTGCTGCTGTTATAAAACACTGGCCAAACTATCTTGGAGGGAAAGGATTTATTTCTCTTACAGTTCCATGGCAGGATCCATTACTAAGGGAAGTCAGGGCAGGAACTCAAGCAGAGACCATGAAGGAATACTGTTTACTGACTTGCTCAGCCTTTTCTTGTACAACCTAGGACACCTGCCCAGGGGTGGCACAAGCCACAGTGGGCTGGATGCTCTCACATCAATCACTAAGAAAATGCTCCCACAGGTCAATCTGATGGAAGCAATTCTTCAGCCGAGGCTCCCTCTTCCCAGGTGACTCCAGTGTGTGTCCAGTTGATAAAAACTAACCAGAACAAATGAAGAGCCAGACTAGAGAGATGGCTCAGTCGTTAAGAGCACTGGTTGCTCACCCAAAGGTGCTGAGTTCAACTCCCAGCAACCATATGGTGGATCACAACCACCAACACTGTCTTCTGGTGTGTCTGAAGACAGCGACAGTATACTTGTATACATAAATTAAAAACAAAACAGATGAAGAACCCTCATACACAGGGGGTAGAACATGTACAGGCCCAGTCACCACAGAAGTCAGTGTGGATGCTCCTAAAAGTAGACCCACAGAGCTCATCTATCACACTCCTGGTACCCTAAGGATCCATGTCAACACTCCACACAGATATTCTCTCAACCGTGGTTTTTGCTGCACTGTCCACAACAGCCAGGAAATGGACCAATTGAGATGAAGCCCAAAAGGTGACTGGCCAAAGTGTAGTATAAGTACAGAATAGGATTTTATTCAGTCCATAAAGAAAAATGATACCAATATATTTACAGGAAAAAAATGGATGGAGCTAGAGATTATTGTTAAGCAAAATAATCCAAACTCAAAACAGGCAAATACTGCATGTTTTCTTTTATATGTAGACTGTAGACATAAAGTTGTGTGTGTGTGTCTATGTGTGTCTGGTGGGGGGGCAGGGTGGAGAGAATCCTGAATTGGGAGGATTATATCTCAAGGGAAGGAAAAAAGACAACAGAGAATAGTGGAACACATCTGACAAGAAAGCAGAAGGGGAGAGGTAGGAGGCCACCAGGAGGTAGACAGAGGGAATCAAGAAGGCCTCAGAGGAGGGAGATGGATAAGACACCAAGATAAATGAAACATTTGTATGAAATGTCACAATGAGACCCATTATTTTGCATGTGAACAACAAAAAATATAAATTGCTTTTACCAAATAAGAAACCACTGAAAATCAGCTTCGGCCTTTATAATTTCTACTTTATATTTTCTGTGAATTATATCATTTACTAATGAAAACAAACATGTATTCACAATATATATCTACAAAAGCACAATGCTAGACACTAAACTCATGGACTCTTTTCAACATGGGGGTGGATGGTGATTTAGGACATTTAACTAAATGAAAATCAAATCAGTAAACAGATGGAATTTTTTGTCACATCTGTGAATGTCATGCTGAATTTTAAAACCCTGAAAATTGCGACGGACACAACCTTACCACTGCAGCAAACACGCCACCCTCATCAGGTTGTTATGGCAACTGCACTACTTGGGCTGAGAAGAGGGATCGGATGTTTATGTCAGAGAGAGATTTTGTTGCAGGCTGCCATTAGAAATACTAAAAGATGTTTGCGCATAAATCTCAGAACATGAAGAGGCCCCCTAGAGAATCCCCTTCCTCATTAAACATGGCTATTGGTGTTGTCACTGTTTAGGTCTTACTTAGGAAGCCATATTGTTGAATATCACAGGTGTAACTTCCCTGCCATTTCTAGGAGACAGAATCTGCCAAGAAAGGGAAAAAAATCAATGGCCCTACACAGCTGGGACATCTATGAACCACAACAATGACCAACATAACAAGATACCCCAGAGGCTTGATAGCAGTGGGAACCAACAACTCTCTAATCGGCTAACTAGGGCCAGCTACCCAGGGTGGAATTTAGAGAATCTACTGCAGCCAGCATACTCCTAATTGCATTTTAAAACTTGCCCTTATACCACAGGAAGTGTAGCTCACACCTTGGGTCAAAAAAGCTCTTCTTTGCAGCAGAGTCCATTACAGGAAAAAAAAAAAAACACACACACACACAACCCTGCTCAAAATGCAGAGATCACCTAATCATTGGATGCCCAATGGATGCATTTGCAACACAGCTCCTACACCCAAAGCTCAGGAGGGGAAAGACTATAAGAGCCAGAGGACCAAGAAGTCTGCTGATTAATTCTTAATTTACCTTAAGGCTCAGAGAGGCCCTTTAAAAACATTAAGTCACCGAGTCCCCAGTTTGAAGCCCTGCTGTATACCCAAACACACACTTCCTCCTGTATATCCTCATAATTACGGTTGTTTCTACTTACTCATGATAACTCTAAAGTGCCTGTTTCTCACTTCTACCCCAGTATCCCTAATGGCTTTATGTGATACTACCTAATCTTGGGGTTAGTCCCTCTTATTTACCTATCAAATAATTTACAAAACTTATTAAATGAAAAGTGTCCCAACTCATGAAGGCTCACCAATGTGGCTCTGAGCTCTGCACCTATAGGAATCAGTTCCATGTGTCACATGTTTTACACATGTATGTTTTACATAATGTCTGAATCATATTGAACATGTTGAGTTCTTCAAGCCTTTTTTAATGATGAAAACTCTCCGAGTCTCCTCTTATGGTCTGCTGAACTGTGCAGATCTATTAGTCAATACTTATGCTACCACACAATAGCACAGCAGACCTAATTACTCCTGCAGCACTGTCAGTGCCCACCGTTCCGACACCCTGCTACCCCAGCCTGTGCTAACTACCTACCATTCTACTCTCAGCTTCTTCTAGAGTCCTCATATGTGAAGTCACATAATACTTGCCTGTGTGTGGCTTATTTCACTTTACATAATAATCTCTAGTTCCAGCCATATTGCCACAAATAATAGAATTTCATTCTTTTTAATAGCTAAATAGTAGCCCATTTGGTATATGTACAGTGATTCTATGTTTAGAAATAGATCCATTCATCATCTAGAAAGTGACTAATCAATAACTTTTAGGATTGTCTACAGAACTTCTGTTATAAAAGACTAACCAATTGTCAGGCTTTCTATAGCATTTCATTTATATAAATGAGATTATATTATTAAACTCTTGGCTTAAACATACTTAAACTCTTAACTATTATAAAACTCTTGACTGGTTTTCTTTTATAGTCATCCTTAAAACTGTTTTGAAACCACCAATTACAACTTAGTTCAAAATATCTATCTATATAAAATTCTTACGAAACAGTGTGGTGGTTACACTGACTGCGCCAAGTCTGTGCCTTCCTAATGAAGCATGTAGCACTGAAGAGAACAGGCTACGCACCCACGTGGGAAAGGATAGGGCTCCGGCATTTACTGTGTGAAACAGGAGGAAAAACTAAATCTCTGCAGTGCTTTCCAAAAGTGACAGTATCTTGTGTTCCACTGCAATAATGACAACGGCTGGTATCTAGTAAGCACTTGCCCCGATATGACAGTCATTGTACTCAATGCTTTTCAGGTAGAATATTTTATGCAGAGTACTCTGAAAAGCCTGCTGCCTTGAGACATTATTCTACTTCAAAGATTCTATGAAACCAGAGGTTCAAGTGGGACAAAGACCCTAACAAACAAAACATTCTCTAGAATAAAGCAGCAAGGTTCTATGAGGCCTACTCACAGTGTGTGTGTGTGTGTGTGTGTGTGTGTGTGTGTGTGTGTGTGTGTGTG
>JANHMN010000002.1:176727141-176744363 GCA_030674055.1 Rhabdomys pumilio | reverse complement strand
GTGTGTGTGTGTGTGTGTGTGTGTGTGTGTGTGTGTGTGTGTGTGTGAAGAGGTTCCCTAAAGATTAGATACATAAAACTGCCAAGAAAAACAAAAGCCAGAGCCCATCTAAACAGCCCAGCACAGAGAATGGTTCCTTTTGATAAAGGGGCAGGGTCTCATGGCAGGCGGCTAGGAATTACCTCACTGTGAATGAGGAGCTAGAGAATATTCTAGGGACTCTGACATATCTGCAAACCTCAAGGACATGGCAATCAGGATTAACACTTTGCATCCTACTACAGTTGGGGTCACATATGGTACTACGAAACAAGTCCTTACCAGGGTAGAGACCTCACTTTTTTAAGCTATGATCAGTTCTGGAACATAATGAACACTTCATAAATTTTTAATGATCAGTCTTAGTAACCAATGTCTCCTGGAATGTATCCACTCTGTCTACTAGCCTGTAAAATCAGAACTTCCTGAAGTGTGGTCTGGAGACCTCTAGTGGTTGTCTGCAGTTCACTGAAGGGAAAAGGTCAATGTCTAGAGCAGTGAAATTAAGATGCACTGACAAGAATACCTCAGGAAGTCTACAAGTGTTTCTGAAATCTGTATTTGAAGATAGAAATACTCTTTGTTCATTCAGATATATCAATGGGAGGAAAGCAATTGCTTCCTAATGGGTAACTGTATTGTAATTTGTAAACTTTTTAAATTTTAAATGAAAGATGAATGTCTAATTAAATTTTAAATTTTTTATTGAAAGATGAATGCCTAGCTCCATACTCAAAGTTCCCGCCAAGCAAGTGTGAAGACCAGAGTTTAGATTCCCAGAACCTACATTATGTGGGTATAGCAGCTACCTGTAAATCCTGCACTTTAAATAAGGCATTCCCAGAGTAATCTGGCTAGCTAAACTAGCAATATTGGTGAGCTCTGGGTTCAACTGAGAGGTCCTGCCTCCATGAAAAATGGGGAACAACGATCTAGGAAAACACCTGGTAGCAACTCTGAGCCTCCATATGCACAAACAAATTTATGTGTACCTATACACAAATGTGTATCACACAGACAAACAGAAATATAAAACAGGTATGCACACTTCATAAACATACATTTATAAGAAAGAAAAAAGATCTATGTGTAGCATTTTAAAACACACTATTATTTGACAGACCATGAAGGAACAGAATATACAATTTTAGAAAGTTTTTTTCTAAAAAAAAAAAAAAAATGCTAGACAGTTGTGGTGCACTCCTTTAATCCCAGAGCTCAGGAGGCAGAGACGAGCCTGGTCTATAGAATGAGTTCTAATATAGCCAGAACTACACTGAGAAACCCTTCAAAAAAAAAAAAAAAAAAACCACAAAACAACTAGCATTCTTCTATAAATTCAAAGCATAAAAGAGAGAAAGAAACCATCCTTTCTCCTTAAATTCATACCATCTTCTCAAAGACACCAACTCTCAAAATCACCTGCAAGTCATCTGTAATCTCAGAGAAATTCCATGCCTTGTTTGATAGGTCATTCTGGAGAAGAGCTGCTGTTGAAAATGACACTGGCAGCGTGCTGCACCAGAAACACTCTTCTTTCCCAGCAGGAACAGGAGGAGCCAGATGGGGCCTCTTGGAGCCACTGTCTTGATCACAGACCCCAACATCTTCCAAGTTGGGAAGAGAATGACGCACAGTGGAGAAAGTAAATGTAGTTTTCTATAAACAAGATCAATACCAGGAATGCTCTGATAGTCAACTTGACAAGATTTAGAATCACCATGTATTCAAATATCTGAGTGTGGACATAAGGAATCATCTAAATTAGGTTAACTGGGGAAGGAAGACCCACCCTAAGTGTAAATGGTACCCTAGTCCATGGATGAGGGTCCCAGAGTAAAAAGGAGGCAGCTTCTTTGGGGTTAGAACTGTCTATGTCACCAAATGAATGTTTTTCTTCTAATTCAGTTTATAACCAGGCTACTGGGAGGTCATGACTTGAAACAGAGTAGGAACTTAGACCTAAATCATGCAGCCTCGTATTACTGCTCCCTATGCAGACTCTCCTTTCCAATTGATTGCACAAACTTCCCCAAGAGGACCAACACTTTCCTGACACTGGCTGTATGTTATAAATGATAAGGATAATTACAGATCTCTTAGAAAGAGGAAAGCAGCATTTTGGCACATCCTTCTGTTTTAACTTATCTATATATATAATGGCCATAGCACTACTTCCTGGGCCTTCTTTAAATAGCTGGCACATGTATAAGTATATATAACATACTTAAGTGTATAACACATACAACACTTAACAGGACTTGAGAGACAAGGCATAATTGAGAATATGTAAAACTGTTACACAGTTACTAAGCATTCATACCATAATAACAGAGCAAACCCCTTGGCAGAATGTTACCTGTGATTTATGAGCACCCTGAAGAGGGGCATTCCAGAACCGGAAGCCCTCCGTGCTGGCTTTAAGCCCAGGTGGGCACAGGAAAACAATTTCCATCCACGTTCTTTTAAATGGTTCCCCATATTTCACCGTCTCATTTCTCATCCACACAGCCACTTAGGGAGATGAAGTGAGATGAGAGAAGAGAATGTGAATGAGAATAAACTCCAACAAAGGAGGTGCAGCACAAAGCTTCCTTAAACTCCATGTTCTTGCATTCCTGGAGAAGTTAAGCAGACAACCAAAGGTTCTTTAGTTCTTCCAAGTGTAAGAACTAAAATTTACAGGGACGAGCACTAGACACGGAGAGGGGTGTGGTGCCCTAGTCACAGGTTCTCATGAGCACCACAGCCTCACTGGTTAGGTCTTTATCTCACAGAACTCCGTCTCCATACCAATGGCGAAACTTTAGAATATTCATTATAGAAGTGTGTTATGTGTTTGATAAAAAAAAAAAAAAAAAAAAAAAAACAAGCAAAGTGGTGTTACTCAGCAGCAACTGTATTTGACTGAATGTACTTAGCCCCCAGAAATGTCTCAAGACAGCAGAGCAGAATCTTGAATTCTAGACAGAGTCAAGAAAATCCACAAAAAACAATGAATCAATCTATCAGCCAGTTTTTTAAAGGTTTATTTTTAAATTATGTTTATGCATTCTTGCGTGGGTATGTATGTGTACATGAGTGTGGGTGCACATGGTGACCAGGAGGTGTCGGATCCTGCACAACTGGAATCACAGGTGGTTGTAAGCTGCCCAACATGGGTGCTCAGGTCCTCTGTAAGAGCAAAATGTACTCTTAACTACTGAGCCACCTCTCCATGCCCCAATACTACAACTCATTTTAGTACTATGGCATCAGTGTTAAGAAGGAAGGGTTCAAGAAAATATGAGATATATGTTCTCTTGCATATTCATGCTACAAATTTGCATAGAAGATAACTATGAAATTAAAATTCCTTCTTCTTCATATGTAGTTATCATGGTTGAGTTTTAAGTTTCTAATACTTTGAATACTCACTTAAAGAACCCTATGTAAAATGAGAGCTTCTGAGAAACAAGAAATGTCAAGTAGACTGGCCAATGGATGACCGCAGAGAATTTGTAATATGTTCACCTGAAAAAGGTTTGTGTGATTTTAAACTACATATAGAAAGAAAAAATGAAATTTTCTTTAAAGTATTTCAATAAAGAGAAAAATACTGGCAGTTATTAAATCAGTGAAATGGTCTATAGGATCCCATGTATTTACATTCACCTTTGTCCAAGTTTGAAGTTTTCAATAATTAAAACATTTTAAAATATCCTCCCACCTAGTCATAGTCCTAAAAGGCTCCACTGAGAAGTAGGTGAAAGGTCCCTGCCAGATTTAACAACTAAAGAACAAAAATTATGAAACTGATTATTTTTAGCTCTATACTTCATTTACAGGTGAT
The DNA here is from genome assembly GCA_030674055.1 of Rhabdomys pumilio. NCBI lineage: Eukaryota > Metazoa > Chordata > Mammalia > Rodentia > Muridae > Rhabdomys > Rhabdomys pumilio. The sequence goes on along the minus strand of JANHMN010000002.1, from coordinate 176,740,492 downwards.
CAGAATTTCATGTAGTTTAAAAAAAATGGTTGGCGATCACTCATTACATTTTATATCAAGTGATATGTAATGCTTTATTCCAAAGCAACAAAATACGTCCAAAAGATGTATAAAAACACGTGCATCAATTAAGGAAAGGAAAGTCTTTCCCTGTCATTGCTTTCTAAACTCACAGTATATGCTTTTCATCCAAGACCTTTAAAAAATTCTCTTTCACTGGAGAAAAACTACATGATGATAACACAGCTGGACAGAACCCTGCAAACACTGCGTAGCAGAGGTGGGAAATCTTTCTAGCCAAAGGGACGAGCAGGAGAGATGCACATTCAGATGGCATTCAGGAGCCTTATTCCAGCTACCTCTTGTTAAGCTCTTTTTTTTTTCCCCCTTCGAAAATACGTCATTTAACTGTCTGTCAAAATAACTCTTGCCTAGTCTACCTGATCACACTCCAGAGCTGCAGCCTCTCCTGATTCCCTCCTCAGTGGCGAGCTGCTTGGAGAGCACCTAGTGAGCAGCATACGCCCCTCTGCTCTTTCCTCTCTTCCTGCCAGGGCGCACTGCTGTCCATGGGGAGGAGTAATTAATGGGCTCATTATGTATGAAAGCGGCATCCCACCACTTGGCTGTCTGGTTTGAAAGGATCCGATCAGCGCTTCATTCATGCTCAGTGTCTGAGATGTGGTAAAGCTGTTCTTCCTTTTGGATTTTTCCCTCATCACTCAGAAACCAGTGCACTAGAGCGATGTATTAACAGAAGCACTCGGGAAAGAAAGAAAATTGTTAACCTCTGCAGACAGGAGGCTGAAGGACTGAAAGTTGTTAAGAGAAAAGCCAAGGGAAGCAGAAGGTGCTAAAGAATACCCATGCTTCTGGAACACACAACAATGTTAGAGCAGCGTGGTCTGGAGACACTGGAGACTCTAAATTACAGGTGAGCAGAACTTTTCCAGAGGCTGAAACATCTGCAAGAACAATCAGGATTTCTCGCTGCAGAGACAGTCAATGAATTTTTAATAAGTTCTGAGCACTGTGGTCAGATCAATGGCTGTTATCTGATAAAGGCAAAATTCACCCTTGGATTTCCATGATCCTGTCCAATGGAGTCTTCACCTTGCTGCTACCTGTGCTACCTAATGCCATGGGATTACCGGGTCTCAGAGATGCTGCAAGAAATAAGACTCACGGGTGAAAGAGATCATCACAGCAAAGTCGACAAGGCATTTCCAGTATGAGAGCTTATCCTTCCTCACTGAGCTTCACCCAACTCCTGTCAGGTAAGATTCACTTTTATAACATTCATTCATAGCATTGCTACTGAAATGGTATCTGCTGTCTCAGAGAGGGAGCCAGGAGATTTGGATTTCATGTGGTTCTCCCATAAGCTTTATGCAGATTTAAACTTCCTGTGGTAAACACCTGTTTCTACTTAGGCTACATGTTAGACAGCTCTGCAATAACATGGCTTGCAAATCCCATTTATTTTTTCACTGAATTTATCTTTATTGTTTTAGAATTATAATTTTATTTAGTAATTTGAAAGCAATCTGCACAAGAAGAGTCCAGAATGCTGCCTAAGAGCCACCCACAGAGGTCTTTACCAAGCTTGCCAGAACTGGGGGAAAGAAAGAATTCACAGCATGGTTAGCAACATTTCTGTCAATGTTTTTAAAAGGCTCAATGACTGACTTTAATTCTTAGCCAAACAAAAACTCTAAACTGTGATGTCATTCTCATCACACTAAAGGAAACATTTCTAGTGAATACTGCCAGGGTGGGGTGAATTTACCCCAAAGATAGCAGGGATGTTTCTGTAGCAGAGCAAATGGAACTTTTAAGAACAGAACAAAATGAAGTCTGGCACACTAAAATCTCAAAAGTTTTCATCCAAGACTGATGGTCCAAACTTCAAAATGGAGAGAATTTTAAAGGGTGAGTGCCTTGTAGAAACTCCCTGGTGCTCACTCCATGGGGTTTCTAAAGAGACAGACAGGAGGAACCGTCAGTCCTCCTTCGCCTGATGACATTTTAATACCCTCCCTACAACTTCAGTACAATGAAGTCACTGTCAAAAGTTCAACTGAGAAGTTAGGTTCAAAATTTTTATCGAAAGCTCTAAAACAAAGTCATATTTCTATTAGCTTGGAAGGGTGGATGTAAGAAAAACAACAAAAGCACACCACACCTAACTAAAGAAATTGGCTAATCCAAGAACAACTATCCAAAGTGATTATTCTAAACACAAATGTGAGCACCGAGGAGACAGCTCCTTAGCAGACAGACCACTCTCCTGACTTATGCAGGGCGTGAGCTCCATCCCCAGCACAAAGTGATAGGAAAAAGAAAATTGTTTCCATTGCATTGAATGATTTCTGGTTTGGGTTTTTAATTCAGAAAGTGAGATACACCCCTCCTCCTTTACTCTTTTCAAGACACTACACAGATAACCTCAGCTGGCCCATGTCCTTGGCCTCTGAGGCCACTCTGCACTCTCACTTGTCTCTTTCCAGTAGCAGAGGAAAGAACTCATTTCAATACAGGTGGTGACTCGACTCACAGCTACACTAGGGTGTTCCAGGAGGGGAAAAAAAGACTATAAATTCCAAAGTCTTATTTATGTAACAGCTGGACTAAAGTGCTGGCTTTTTGCCTTTTCCCCCTAATATATGCGACTTACTTGACTCCTTAAAGGTTCTTTTCATATTTTTTTTCCCAACTTTTCAAGCTAAAAAAAAAAAAAAAAAAAAGCTTTGGCATGCTTTTTTTAAAAAAATGCATATTAAGAGAAAAAATGCCAAATAATATTCAATATAATAATTCAATAAAAGTAATCATAATTAAACAATTTAAACAACTCAAGGAAAAGGAGATTTATAACATTGTGCTTGTTTTGCTTCTAATAATTGGAATGGAAGGGGATGTAAATAATGTTCCTGAGATTTTATTTACTCACTGTTCTGAGGAAGATTCACATCCCACTTCTTGGGGACTGTGCTTCCTTCCATAGCTTATCCTCCAATGACCATGGGTGGGCAGACAAATACCAAATACAAGCTTCCAAGTTAATCCCTGACAGGATCAGTCCCAATGAACCTGCACTTTCTCTCCTATTTTAATCCATTCAGAAAGCTATGTCAGCCTTGGGAACAGCTTCCCCAAAACTGTAGTGATGCAGAACAATCTACAATTACTAATGTACTCAAAAGCTGAAAACACTATGATCTTTAGCATCTCATAGGTATTAATAGATAAGCTTTTTATTATTTCATTTTACTATTTATTTACTTATTTGGTTTTTTGAGACAGTGTTCCTCTGTGTAGCCCTGACTATCCTGAATCTTGGTCTGTAGACCAGGCTGGCATCGAACTCCAAGATCTGCCTTTCTCTGGGAATGTTCCACCATGCCCAACAAGTTTAGTTTTTCAAATTGTAAGAGAAACAGAGACAGAGAGAGACAGAGACAGAGAGACAGAGACAGAGAGACAGAGACAGAAAGAGAGAGAGAAAGAGAGAGAGAGAGAGAGAGTAGTCGGCCGTCTCCTTCTATCTTTATGGGGATTGAACTAAGGTTTCCAGGCATGGTGAATGCTTTTGCACCCTGAACCATCTTGTCAACCCATGTAAGGGGTTTCAAAGTGAGTATAATTAATGAGATTTTGAATCTTGGAGAATAGTCGATGACTGATAATTGTTTCTGTGATTCAATACGATATGGGGTACATGTTTTGGCTATCATATCCTTACTAGTGACATCCAATATCATATATCTTATATTCTGACCATTTACATCATCCAAACACTGTAAGCATCCATATTTAAACTACAAGAAAAATAGGTTCATGAGTCAAAGTAAAGCTTTACCACTGAGTGTCTCTGATATCATACCTGTCTTTACAATAAGGTCATTTTACCTAAAATGACAAGAAACAAATGTTATTGTCATAGTTATATGTTAATTAGAATATATGTAAAATTCATGTTAATGTATTAGCGTTTATTATATCAAGAAACCTTATTTTAAGTATGTATCTGCTATGTACATTTGTATAACTTTCAAATTTTTAATTTTTTGAAAGAGTTTTTCAACATAGTATAAAGGTGGATGCTATGCCCTGCTTAAGTCAGTGGGCATTCAGTAGGATTTCAGCAGGACTGGGCCTTGTGGTTCATTTTCTTTAGGAAGTAACTGACTGTGAATAAGGATATAATCATCACAGACAGTCTCCTCCTCTCCATCTTATCCCTGCTGAGAGAAAATCATCTTTGGTTTGTGACATCACAGACTGTGACTGGGGAATTGGCTGATATCACACATGATTATACCCTTTCTGGGGAGCTAGATGCAGAAGAGATGCAAGCGCATTCATCTCAAGTCAGACCACTGAGACACCAGAGAGATCCATGACAGGAGCTTATTTAGGGAAAGAAAAATCCTTTCCCAGCACCTGTCACTTTGCAGCATCGACTACGAAGGATTAAAGGACCAGTTCACAGTTTACCTCACTAATAATCGGAAACATCACAGAGGTGTAGACAGCATGTTACCTGATTTCACAGATGAGGATAAGATGAAAAAGAAGACACTTCCATTAAGCCACAGACCTTAGTAGAGCATGAATCAGAAGAAAATGCTTTGATAGTTGTCATGCAATGTCATGCTGGTGGTGTCGTCAGAGCACAAAGGCCTTCCTATTTATCGCTGTAGAAACATAGCATCAAATTCTGAGCTCTTTGAACAGCAAAGCAAAAGACAATGTCCAGTTCAGTTACTCCAGTGAAAACCTTGAACTTTCTGGAATACTAATCCAAAGAAGCTGGCTGGAGCACAGTCAAAAAGTCTTAGTCAATCTATCAATCTTAGGCACTTATCAAGGCACTCTAACAATCTCTCATCTCTTACAGACTGTCACAGGGACAGTCTTCTAGGTGTAGTATCTACAGAAAAGCCATTTGTGCCTAAAACCTTCCTTAGAACTCTGAGTTCTCCTATAGCAGTTTGCCAAGTTATCACTGAAAATGTATGTTTGTCTTGTCTATGAAACTCTGCGTTACTCATGGGTGAGGGCCATGAGAACAAGAATCACATTCATTGTCTACTTTCAAGTATGTTCAGAGTGAGTTAATCAGTGGGTATGTTCAATGAGTATGAAAGTATGTTCTGGTACATTCTCAAGAACAGTCTCAAACAGGCAGAAAAACGGTACTCCTTCCCTCTTTTGGCCTCCTAGGGCACTAAGTATGCATGCAGTGCACAGACACATATGCACATAAAACACTCATATAAACAGAAATGAAATGAAAAAAGAAACACAGAAACTGAAGAGACAATGAGATTGGCTATCAGATAGTAAGAGCTGAGAAAATGACACCCTCAAAATCTTACATTAGTTTCCTTTTTGCTTTAATCCTTAAACTCTGCTCAAGTACTGTGGTGGTTTGAATATGCTTAGCCCAGGGAATGGCACTATTAGGAGTGTGTGCCCTTGTTAGAGTAGGTGTGGCCTTATTGGAGGAAGTGTGTTACTGTGGGGGTTGGCTTTGAGACCCTCCTCCTAGCTGCCTGGAAGCTAGTCTTCTGTTTACCTTCAGAACAAGATGTAGAACTCTCAGCTCCTCTAGCGCCATGCCTTCCTGGATGCTGCCATACTTTCTGCCATGATGATAATGGGCTGAACTTCAGAACCAGTAAGCCAGCCCCAGTTAAATGGTGTCCTTTATAAAAGTTGCCTTGTTCATGGTGTCTCTTTACAGCAACGAAAACCCTACCTAAGACAAGTACCTAAGTCAAATCTTTCTGAGTTTGTGGGTCAGCATCACTAGAACCTCAGGATTTCCCATGAGTCAAGTCTATGCCAACAGTAATGACTTCTGTACAAGTAAGAGCAGTGGCAAAAGCCTGTGCTGTCATGGAACTGAAGGCAAACGTAAGCTGGTATCACTTCAGAACTCATCCCTGGATGCTGGGGTAGAGTTAGCTGCAGTAAAAACATGATTAGCCATGTGGTCTTCACCAAGTCTGTAATTTCATGTCTGGTGCACAGCTCAAGATTCTGAGTGTTGTCCTACTATGTTTTAGCAGTTACATTCCTTCAAGAAAGATCTTAGATAAAAACATAGATGTGGAAAGCTTACAAATCTAGTTCTCTGAGAGAGAAAGGCTACAGCCTACAGGTCCCCTGCTTTTGCCATCTCTCCCCTGCTCTTTCTGGACAGTTCTTAAAGTGTGTACACCGTAGTTGTTCTGCCATCTAGAGGATTCACAAAGGTACTCTACATTTTATATGTTTCTATAGTCCAAACAGATACTGCCAAAGACTAATCCACAATTCCTCATATGCGTCATGTAAACCAATAGTATTTTCTATCCTAAGAGGATTCAGGCTGCAAACCAGCGTTGCCTAGACTTACAGAATGTCACATGGTTATTCTGTTGTCTCAGCAATGATCAAGCAACCAAAACCTAGGATTCAAATAGATTACAAGTTAATTTTAGACAACTATAATTTGTGTTGGGTTAAATATGCTGGAAGGAAATAAAATTAACAAACTCTCAGTAAATTGTATCGTGTAATCAGGAAACCAAGCATAGAAACGAGGCAGAGAGATTTTGCCATAAAATGTTTCAAAATGCAGTATGAGAAATCAAGAGGATGGCTGGAGATTCTGGTAAGCGGGACCCTTTCACTGGAAATTCTGATGAGCAGGAGTCTTTCAAATGTTCTTTCCTTATCATTTTGCTAATCATTGTATTATTCTTAGCTCACTCCAGGCCTAAGGGCTCTGTAACTTACCTGACTATGAAAGAAAGACAGAGCCTGAGGACGTAAACCTGAGCTTCAGTGTAACTAAATATTGTAGCACATTATAGTAGATTAAATTAACTTTAAAAGAGGGGGATAGGTAATTCCAGTACATGGAAAGCAGATCAGCCAGAGCTATGTAGTGAGTGAGTGTTTGCCTATGCACAGTACCCTGCATTCAATCCCCAATACCTGCCACTAGCCCATCAGCAAGGTATGGTGCCCCCCACCTGGAAGCCCAGCACTAGAAATATACAAACAAGAGAATATGAAGTTCAAGGTTACCCTTGGTTGTAAATATTGGGCTATGTGAAATATTGTCAAAAGAAAAAGTCAGATATAAGATCTCCTATGAAAAAGAAAGTTTTGATTATTATATTTGACCTATTGGTTATATGACAGTTTATTCATTTCTGCTCAGCAGCCTTCTCCAGGACTACTCCATTCACTAAGGAGTTGTCAAAATTGTTATGAAACGAATCCTCTTTCAAAACTAGTTTCTCTGGCTGACAAGATGGTTCAATCAGTAAAGTGCTTGCTGCAAAAAACTTAATTCAATTTCTACACCCACATTAAAAAAAAAAAAAAAAAAAGCTGGCACACACTTGTAAGTCACTGAGGAGGCCTCTGAAAGAGGACAATCCCTGGGGCTTACTGGATAGACAGCCCAGCTTAATCTGTGATCTCCAGGCCACTGAGAGACTTGTCTCAAAATAAAGCAGACCACATCCAAGTGACAACACCCTTTGTCCTCTGGACTCCACATGCATACACACATATTGTACATGCACACTGACATGTACCTTAACATGTACATAAACACACAAACACACAGTTTCCAGGGTAACCAATTGTCTCCATTTTCCAAAAGAGATATTTTAATAAATGTTCTTGAGATTCTACTGTAAGTATTTTATTTTAAACTATTCCAGACAGACAACCAACACCTGTACAGTTATTACAAAGCTTGCTCTGTCATGTTGCAATGGGATTGTATGTTTCTGTGGAGCAGCTATAAATAGACATGGGAAGAAAAGCTCCAGTGGCCAGTACACCTTTATTCTGTAAGGTATTCAAAAAATATATTATGAGCTCCTTATAAATTTATACTCACTAAGGTTTTTAAGACTCACACTGACCTGTTATAGCCATAAATATACAACCATCTTCATTGCAAACAAATACAACTACCAAGAAAAAAAGAGAATTTTTTAAATAAACTTATCTTTTCAGTCTTAGATTGCCAACTGAATGAAATACCCTAGGTAGTGGAATCATGGGTTACTCTCCTTTCTGTGCTCTCTCTTCCCACTTCTGAGCAAGGCTCTTGTGATATAATCTACTATGGACAGGGATAAAAGAAACAATATTACAGGATCTCTTGAGAAGAAAACCAACTCCTAACAGCCATTTCTTATGCAGAAAAGACATGCCTAAACTGGTCAAAGCAATGAGAAAAAGTGTCTACTGAATGCTCAGCCTTATCAGATATCTATATCACCCCCTTCAGGTTCAAAGAAAATCTCAGGAAAGAGGGCAGAAAAAATGAATTGGAGGAAGGGATAGAATGTTACGGAACACTGTCTTTCAGAAATGACATGGCTGTTGCATCTACAAACTCATTGCAATTCATTTGCATTGATTTTGATTCATCATTGGCCCATCAGTGCCTTATCATGGACAGGGGAGGTACTCAAGAGGCCTTATCATATCCTGAAGACTTAGGTGCTGGTGAGTATAGCCTAGTGGGTAGAGAGGCAGCTTAGTTCTGGGCTTCATCTCCATCACCACCTAGACACACTTGGAATTCCAGACCCTCCAGAAGTTGGAGGATCAAAACATATAGTTCATGCTAGATCTTAGTCAGGTATAGGGCCACCCTGTGTATATTAGACCTTGTGTCAAAACAACAAACAAAAAGTTAGATCCATCCTGAATGTTTATAGGTAGTTAATGGTAGCTAGCGGGGATGGAATTCATGAGGCCCTACTCTTCCCTGAGGAAGTTAGTGACTGCTGAGTGAAGGAAAAACATCTTTAGTGAAACAGCAGCTTGTAAAGTATAAAGTATCCATGTTCCTATAAATAACTCTTTACCCTTGTTCCTCTTAGGAACCCTAATTAAACCCATTAGGACACGCACACACACACACACAAACACACACACACACAAACACACACACACACACACACACACACACACACACACACACACACACGGAGGAATGAGTGAAGGAAATGAAAGTATGATGAAGACTAATTGGAAAAAGCAATCAGTGAAACGGGAGGGCAGTGTGGTAGTGAATATGATCAAAATACATGTATATGTATGTGTGAAAACGCCAATGAAATCCATTATTATAATCAATATATGTTCAATACCTAAGTTCATGGTCACAACAGTATCAACTGGTTATGACATGATTAATAATACTCTATAGAGAAAAAAGTAACGGTGGGCTCAAGCGGGTTTTCAGGAGAACAAAGGGGATAGCATCCATCTCTTCCCTCTTGACATTCAGAAACCCCACCTACTTCACTTTTTAGAAAGAACCTGAACAACACAGCTTCAACTCAAGGAAACACAAAAGGCTCAACTACTGACACAAGACCAGGAGTTTCCTCCCAGAAACAGCTATGCTGCTATCCTGAAAGGCGACCATTTCCTAATCACTACCACTGAAAGCCCATCTGATCAACACTTTCAGGAATGTGAAGATGAAACAGAATGAAGCAAACCCTCCACCTCCTCCCTTAGACAGCACGAATCACAACACATTCTAACATGCACACCCCGTTCTCTATTGGGTCACCACGCACAGCTTTCAAGTTTCTCAACTTAGCTCAGGGACAAGGAACACAACTGGCACACTCTCTCCTTTGGGACATTCTGAAAGCATGACATGCTTACTTGTCTTCTCATATTTCTATATCCATGTCTGAGAAACTGAAACTTGAAAGTCTTTGACAAAACCTACAAACAGAGAATGCTCCATCCTCTTACAATCTCATGTTTCCAGTGATGGGATCTTGGTGCGACTTAGTCCTCCCTTTGTAACGCATCCAAGTTCATACTAGAAAGGACTATTTCAAAATTCACTATTCACATTTAAAACTATAAAGAGGCATAATGAAGGCTGGCCATTGTGAATGCCGACACTCATGTACCAGCAGTATTTCCTGAGCTTCCTCTGAACATGCTCCTGTACTAGACTAGGATAAATCTAACATAAGCATAGGACTCTCAGTGCACTTCTTTAAAAACCAAAAGAAGAACATTTTAAAAGCAAAAATTAAACCTACATTGGAAAAATTGGTCCTTAATTGGTCTGAGAAAAATGAAACTCTGAAAAAAAAAATAATTATTTATTCCAGCAATATCAATAATTGAGAGGCCAAGGCAAAAGAATTACTTCAAGTTCAAATCCAGCCTAGACTGTATAGTGAATTCCAGGCCAGCCTGGGCTACAAACTAAAACTCTTTCAGAAAATAAAACAAAACTATGTGATTACATGCATGTGTGTATACGTGTGCTTTTAACATTTTATAAATCACCACAGAGGACAAAACCATACAGGACTCAATCCCTAAACCGCAGTGCAAAGGAAAACATTGAAATTCAAATGGGTGTCTGCTGCCATGATTTAGAAACTACAGTCTGTACAGCTACCAAAAACGAAGTCTTCTCTGAGCATCTTATCTCCCACAAACACTTCATGGCCCTGGGTTAAACTGAGCTTCAGCTCTCTAATCTAAAGTGAACATTTTGCTCCCCCCCACAAAAAATAATGGCTGAGACTGTGCATGAGACGAACACTCCAGGGAAGAGGTACCAATGGCTCAAAACACAGACTTCACACAAGAGCAGCCTGACCCCCTCAGAGATCTCAGGGGGCACAGGCAGGAAGAAACAGGCATTTGGTGCACAAGAGAAAACAACTTACACACTTGCACATCTTCCCTCCAGCAATTTTTTCTGCCTACTTAACAGAAGAGCAGGGTGAATCAAGAAGCCTAAGACTGGTATCAAAAGAATTCATTCAAAACAACAGCTTCTCTAGCCATGAAGTACCCATGCAATAATGCTCCCTAACTGTCTATTCGCTGGTTTTCAAAACGAAACTCAACTTACCTTCCCACTATGATCTTGAAGATCATAGGAAAAACAAACACATGGATAAAAATGGAAATTAAGACTTCCTAACTAGCTGGGCGGTGGTGGCGCATGCCTTTAATCCCAGCACTTGGGAGGCAGAGGCAGGCGGATTTTTGAGTTCAAGGCCAGCCTGGTCTACAAAGTGAGTTCCAGGACAGCCAGGACTACACAGAGAAACCCTGTCTCCAAAAACCAAAAAAAAAAAAGACTTCCTAACTGCATTGATGCTGCTTTTCAAAATGATACACAATAAACTAGTGTGGCTCACAGCAACCAGAGGGAGCCAAGACAAAGTACATGGCAATCCCATGTTCAGCTAAAGATGCCTTTAAGCTACAACAGTCGCAAATTTTTATTTAGAAGCCATAGTGTTTGGCTGACAAGCACACACATTACCACGCAGACTGGATTTCCTATTGTTCTGTTAACAGCATACCTTCCAAGATCATTCCATTGAGAATGTCTTAATTTGACAAGCCTGAACTGATACAGCCTGTGCTAAAGTGGTCTCCCCATACTTCACTTACATAAGGATGTTCTGACGTGGTTCCACATACCAACACTCCAGATATATCAACTATCATGTAACCACTTCAGGCAGCAGGAACACACACTGAATGTTTTAACATACATGAAGAATTCCTAGGAGAAGGACCATGAGAGGACGCAAAGCACACATGAACAGAGGAAACTTCGTATGTCACAATAGGCAGTCAGAAACCTATGGGCTAGAGAGGTTGATATCTCAGCAGTTAAGAGCACTAGCCACTCTTCCAGAGAACCCAGGTTCAATTCCTAGATGAAAGTATACAACCATTTGTAACTTCTTTCAAGGAATCTGACGCCCTCTCCAGGGACACTGGACATATATGTGGTACACAGAGAATTCCAACAATCTAGAATTCAGAAATGCTTTGGAAAAATAAGTACTTTCTCATCCTAAAAAAGGAATCAGGCACTCCCAAGACTCAGGAGTCAGGGGCAAGAGGCTCTCCATGAGACCAACTTTGTCCACAGAGCAAGTTCAAGGACAGCCAGGGCTGTTTAGAGAAACCCTGTCTCAAAAAAACCAAGAGGAGGAAAAACAAAAGAATCAAGCCAGAAGCTACTGTGGCCACCTGGAGTCACATACTGAGCTTGGATGCAACTATACAGTCACCAAGTTGTCAGGCCTTAGCAGCAAGCCTCTTCTTAATCGTCTCTCAAAATGCCAGGGGGCCAGGGGTGGGGATAATTGAGTATGAACGCTAAGAAGCAGGGTGGAAAAACCAGTTTAAAAAAAAAAATGGCATCTTATCAATTTCCTAAAAAATAGAAAGCAGACAAATTTCACTTGACTTTTGGCATGCATCGCTTATAACACATAATTATCTTCTTGCTTGAGTTAATAATTATCAGCAGTCAAGGACAACTCATTTTGTGTTGGGAGTTCCTGGATGCCTCTGTCATAATAATCTAAGTCAAAGCTGAAAAAAAATCCACATTTCCCAGATTTTCCAGCTTAAATGAAACAAGTGGCGGCAATAAGAATGTTCTGGGCTGGTGAGATGGCTCAGGTTTGTATACAAAGCATAATCTTTACAAAAATTAGAAATGAAATGTGACAGTATGAATAACCCTGCATAACAAATTAGCCCACAGAATTCCAGATCACTACACTCCAGTGAGAATGGTGACATACTGTGGCCATCAGGTCTATGAGACAGTCAGGCACCTGGGCTTTCTGGGCCTACTGCTGTTCATAGAATGGTAGGAATGTTGGTTTATAAAGCAAGACTCCTCAGAGATAACTGATTCCCTGGTTATTTCTTGAGTTCCTATTATTGAACACTATGGAAACTCAGAGTGCCCAACCTTACTTTTCTTAAAATATTGTTTAGTGTTTTCAAATGCTACGTACTATTATAGGTTGAGCCATTTCCTCAGCCCCCATGGTGTCCTTTTTAAGGAGAATAAGATCAGTGTAGAGCTGAGAATGAGATTGGTCCCCAAAGGCTCCATATATTTGGTAATTAGTCCCCAGTTGATTTGATAAGCTGTCAGGGAAGGATTAGGAGGTATGGTCTTATTGGAAGAGATGTGTCACAGGAATAGACTTTGAGGTTTTAAAAGCCTATCCCAAATCTCTCCCTCTCCCCTCCCTCCTCCACATCTCTTCTCTCTTCCTCTCCCCCCCCACCCCCCCCCCCCAGCCCCCCCACCCCGCCCTTCTTGCTGCATGAGGATCAGGACGTAAAGCTCTTGAGTACTTCTCCAGTACCAAGCCTGCCTGCATGCTGCCATGGTCCTCACCACAATAACAGACTAAGCCTCTGAACGTGTAAACAAACCCCAATTAAATGCTTTCTTTTATAAGAGTTGCCTTGGTCATGGTGGTGTCTCTTCACGATAATA
>JANHMN010000002.1:176702472-176717607 GCA_030674055.1 Rhabdomys pumilio | reverse complement strand
CTCTCTCTCTCTCTCTCTCTCTCTCTCTCTCTCTCTCTCTCTCTCTGATTCCAACAGTCTAACCAGAGGAAACAGTCATCCTGAGAACAGCTGAGGGAATGTGAACAATGAAAAAATGACTAGGCAGTTGAGAATGTCATTAAGAATGAGCGGTAATACTATTTACTGTTCGGTGAGCAATATTATGAATTTCTAATATTCTCATGCATTACTACATAGACAACCTTAAGTGAAAAGATGAAACATGTGGGAGTTGGTTCAAAATAGTGTGTGAAAAGGAATGGTGGCCAGAAATAAACTTCTCACATGACCACTGCTGAGACTGGGCGGGGAGGCATAGCAATTCATTATACAGTTAGCCTATGTGGTGTTGTAGATTTGAAACTTTCCATAATAAATGAGATGATTTTTGAAGAAAAAAATGAATGTAGAATCTAAATACTTTGTTCAAAAAAGTCTAAAAGGTTATATTATCCTTATCAAGAAAAGAAAACAGCCGGGGCGGTGGTGGTGCACACCTTTAATCCCAGCACTTGGGAGGTAGAGGCACGAGGATTTCTGAGTTTGAGGCCAGCCTGGTCTACAGAGTGAGTTCCAGGACAGCCAAGGCTACACAGAGAAACCCTGTCTCGAAAAAAGAAAAAAAAAAAAGAACTCAAAAACAAAACCTACTGAAATATATTCAAGTCAAGTCAACCATTTATATACAAGTGTTAAGTTTGAATTTTTTGAAAATCCAGTTAGCTAGGTGTGGTGGCACACACTTGTAATTCCAACATCACCATGAACTGGAGGTAGCCTAGACTACAAAGTAAGACCTACAGACCAGTGATGGCTTTGTGAAGACAGAGAGTCAGCTTCCTTTAAGGTTGTGGCTCCTGGTAGGCTCCCCATGCCTCACTGGACAGCCCTACTATCAGGAGTTTATGGGCAGCATGAATTGGACTCAACAGATTACTAGAGCTGGGGGAGAACAGGGAGGAGGGGGAGGAGCTGGAAGGGGTCAGGGTCAAATTTAAGGGATAAATAGGATCAAAATACATGATGTGAACTTCTCAAAGAATTAATTAAAGTACTTTTAAAGCACTTTACTAACACAGAAATAGGACATTTGTACTGTAGAAAATGATGAAGATGAAAACTAAGATCAAATTTAAAACCCACATTTGGGCTTCTGGTGTAGTACGCACAAGGACCTCCATTCAAAATCCCCAGAGCAACCTGGAAAAGGAAAAACTCCTTCTCATCACCAAGAGAGTACCATAATATACATATTCCCAGTTCATTCCTCTATTAATATTTTATTTTTAGTAACCAATTTTATTAAGTCAGTATGTTCTACCTCTCCATTTCAATACATTTCATTTTCTATATCACACACACTATTGAGAGGGCTGGATCTGTTCTGATCTGAGACAATCATATCATGCAGCTCCGGTTCTCAGATTCAGATGCTTCAGCCTCCCAAGCGCTGAGGTCACAGGCATGTGCTACCACTCCCAAACCACACAGACTACTTCTAGCCCCACCCCTCCAAAACCAATTCCTTTAAAGTTTGTTTCTGACAGACAGCAGGTTCCCAATGTGTTCTATCTGCCCACTACCCTACATCATTAGAAGCCACCAGCACAAGCTTTCTTTATAGTATGTCAATTTATTGACAAAACCAGGCCACGGAGCATCCAGAAGAGTCCATCTTCTGTCTGGCTTTTTCCTTGTTTTTCTTAAATTATTTATAGATTTGTTTTTATTTCCAATGTTACCTAGTGCTCAGCCAAATATGTCTTGACTAAAATACACTATATGTGGTCACCTGAACACAATTGCATCACATCAGTTGACAGACAAATGGAAACCCCAGCACAACTAACTGACAGAGGGTTGAGTGGCAGGTCTAACCACTCACATTACAGATATGACCTCAGGTCTATTTAGGACATGTCTGCAATGTTACTTTAGTCATCAACCATTCACCCAACAAATATCATATTAGTCAATAATTTTCACCTAAATGAAACTGCATAAAATTTCCTAAAAGGATAGACTAAATAGGTCTTCCAGTATCTCTTTCAGCCCTCAAATATCATAAGCCTCACTATAAAAACAAGAAAATGGACATTTGTATTAAAATCTAGAAATTACAAATATGGCCTGAAGCCTAGAGGCTGCCATCTCTATAAACTTCTGAAGGCCCAAAGATGCTGGCTGATTCAAGTTATTTAATGAGTTAGGTCTGCTACATAAGTGACTAATAGCAAAGACTGATGAGAACTTGGGGGCTAGAACGAGAGCTCAAAGTGTGAGCAGGGTTAGCGTGGGAAAACCTAATATTCTTTTATTGCCCCACAGAGTAAGTTCATAGAAGCTTCTCCAGTTAGCCTGAAATCTCTAAGCAGCTAAAGCACATGGCAAAATATATACCTGAGCATGATAATGATTCTGATATAAAACACAACTGTGACCAGAGAGCCTGTTCCTGCAGTAAAACAAACATTGAAATGAAAGGCAGGAGACCTGGAGGGAACTAAGGACCATGCAATTGCCACTATTCAATAGTCCCTGAGTGGTCATGACAGACTGGCCTCTTGCAGATGAACAACTCCCGAATCTCAAATTAGAAGTGCACCAAGCTAGCTTCTCATTGCTCCTACTCAAATGCAAGGGCCAGAGGAGCCCCCATCAGAGGAGAGAAGAACGAAGAAATAACACATAGGAGATATTTGCTTCCTTATACAAACACAGAGATAGAAAGTGGATGCAGTACTACATAAACATGGTGCTGTTTTTATGTTGACATCATTTCAAAGCTAAACTAGTAATTTTCACCGTAATACTTTGTACCTGGATGCTGGTCATTGGTTGCAGTGTTCATAAAGTAACAGAAACCCAATTAGGTTACTTATAATCAAAGTACAGATGAGCAATTATCCTGCCCAGTGGCAACACAAATAACAACAAAGTTCCATTGGAACACATAGAGAGGCTCAGCTAAAATGAATACTGTTTTACATGCAGTTTCTCTAATACGCAAGAGTCTATATGACTTCACCTACTCTACAGAATGGAGATGAAGAAAATCCTTCAATGGACAGCTACTCAGGATGGACAATCTAAACCCGCCATTAGTTGGGTATGGTGGTACACGCCTTTAATCCCAGTAACTCAGGAACAAAGGAAAAAAAAACTAATCAATTTTCAACTTAGTGAATGGTGTAACAACACTTTTATTCTCAGAACAGTAGAGCCAGCAATTCTTTGTACACTAATACACAAACACCACCAGGAGACCAGGGTTTTGTCAAGGTCTCTCTGTCACTTTTGAACAATGATCACTTGCTCCCCAATGTCTGGTAACATACCTCTCTTTTCTATCTGAGACCAACCCAGAATTGTCTTTAGGGTTCACATTTCCAGTGACAGTCTCAAGGCAATTCAGATTCCTAAAATGCAACCACCTCAATTTTTCCAGCCATCCTCCAGTTCAACAGCCACTTCTGCCTTTAAAATAATCATTGCAGCTGCACCCCACTCCTGAAATAAATATTTGGAGAGACTAGAGAAATGGTTCAGCAGGTAAGAGGACTTGCTGCTCTTCCAGAGAATCTGGGCTTGGTTCCTAGGACCGAGGTTTGGCTCCCAGTCCCACAGGCAGCTCACAACCACCTGAAACTCCAGTTCCAAAGTCCTCTAGACTGTGAGCACCTACATATATGTATGGTACATCCATGGTACATATTTTGGCATACATATATACTCACAAAATAATAAATAAATCTTTAAAAAGAAAATCCAGTTGAAGCCAATTTGTGTTGATTACTGATTACTGATTACTGGAAAAATATGTGTTTCTAGTTGGATTAAAGGTGTAAGCTAGGGCTGAGCCACGCAACTAAAAACAGGGTTTTCCAGTAAATAACACAATCTCAGGGTTCACACTGTGATCAAATATCCTGCAACAGTGGTGTGGTGTGGTAGCACATACTTACACTCACCAGGCTAGGGCAAGAGGATGGCTTGAGTTCAAGGGTTCAAGGCCAATCTAGACAGCACAGTAAAACCTACATCTCTATTATACTAGCAATAGTAGTAGTGGTAGTATAAGGTTTATTTCTTTTTCAACTCGGAGTTCTAAACCACTGCTTTTCTAAAGTCTTTTTCTATTCAACTTTCCTCTCCTTAACTAAACCCACTTCCTTGCTAAATCCACTGCTCAATCTACCTGTTAACAATTCATTTTTTAAAAGCCTAAAAGGAATGTTCAAGTCTCTCCAGAGAGATGGAGCAAAGCAAAGCAGCCCTGCCATATGCCATTCACCCACCTTGATCCAATAAAGCTGAGCAGTTTCCCTGAAGGAAGTGTCTGTCTCATCAGCTACTCTGAAAGATCTGTCACTTAAGATTCTTCACATGACATCCCTGTTGCCATGTAGCCGTCAGTTCTATTAAGATGCCAATTACCACAGTAAGTGGCTCCCAGAAGCCTAAATTTCTACAATTTTTAAAAACTCTGTTCCCTGGCAACACTTGCAGAATAAGAATCGCAATGCCTTCTTGCAGTTCTTCTCTGCATTGATACATTTCAGTTAATTCACAAAACAGCTTCAATTGAGTATTGTTGTTGAGACAGGGCCTCAGTAGGTAACCCAGGCTGACCTCAAACTCCAGATCCTCCTGCCCCAGGTTTCCCAAGTGCAATTCCCATGCAATGTTTAGATTCTTGAATATTAGGGTTGAACCTAAGACCTCCCTCATGCCAGCTAAGTACACTTAACAATAAGCTGTACCTACTACCTTATTGCTAGTTTTTATTTTGAGGCAGGCAGGGTCTCACTAAATGCCTTGAATTTGTGATTCTCTGGACTATGACCTCTAAGCCAGGCTTGGCTGAATTCTTAATATTTTTCAGTGCATCTGATTGAAGCTTTGCTACTGGATAATGTTTAGGCAGGGGGTTGTTGAGACAGAATCTTGCTATGTAGCCTAGGCTGGCCCCAAACAGCAATTCTCCTGAAAGCTGAGTATAAATATATGTATGCCGCCACACCAGGCTTCCTTCACTGAGCACAATATTAACATGAAAAAATAATTCTCTACACGTGGTTGGTTGTTCACACCTATAATCCTAACACTCAAGAAGATAAAGAAAATCAATTCAAGTTCAAGGTCAGGTCAGGCTACACAGTAAGTTCAAGGTTAACCTGAAGCTATAGAGTGAAACCATCTAAAAAGGGGGCAGAAAGCATAAAATCTCTTTCGTGTCTAAAGCCCTTGTAAAAGCTCTCATAACTACCAGTGGCAAAATGGATGACGAGCTGGCTAGAACCAGAGACTGAACAGTGCCAGAAGGCTGAACTCAGGGTCTGATGGACATTTGGCTAGTATTCTATATCTAAGCTACATCCCAAATCATACATGTTTCGAAATTTATTTTCACTTGAGGATCTTACTTAATTTCAGTGACGTCCTAGAAAGTAGACAGGCTCTTACACACAAGCAATTATGTGAGTACAGATGAAGTCTATCTGAAATAGATCACATCCCTACTCCCAATATACTAACTACACAAGTAAACAGATCTCCAACATAAATCTTATTCACTGAAACTCATCCTAGGAATCATTGAAGCAGCCAAGATTCAAGTCACTGATAAAAAAAAAAATTATCAGAAAGATACCCTATAGCAAACTAAAACAGAAGTCAACTGTCTGAAAATTATGGAAAGAAGAAAGATAGAAGAAAAGGAAGGAAGAGAGAGAGGGAAGGATGAAGGAAGGAAGGGAAGGGGAGGGAGGAAGGAAGAAAGGGAAGGACGTAAGCAGGGGAAAAGGAAAGAAGGGATGGAGGGAGAAAAGAAAGGAGAGGAAGAAAAGAAAGGAGGGAGTGAGGAGAGGAGAGAAAAGGGAGAGGGAGAGGGAGGGACACGGAAGGAGGAAGGGAAGAAAGGGGAGAGACAAGCAGACGGGTAGACATAACGTGTGAGCTACAGCTCAGTCAGCCTATTCTTGCTACAGTTTTACTCCTATGTATGCTAAGGGCCCCTCTCCTCATACCACCTCAGGGCTCAGAGTAAGCACAGTTCTTGCTGCCTTTCTCTGATACCTGTTCTGGCACAGTTGTGCAGCTGGATATCATGACTGGTCCCACCACATCACTAGACCCTTGATCATATTATAATCCTACTCCTCTTGTGACAAAAGCCTTTAAGGGTAACTACTGAACCAATTTTCACAAACTCAAATGCAGTACAAACATAACAGTTTCCCTCCTGTTGCTAAAGACTAACCTGAAAAAAGAAAGAAAGAAAGAAAGAAAGAAAGAAAGAAAGAAAGAAATTAAAAAAAATAAAAAACTTTTAAAAATTAAAAAAAATTAAAAAGACTGACCTGCTGTCCTTGTACATGCCACACAACCCTTTTGTCTTCTTAGACAAGGTTCAAGTTCAGTCTAGGCAGCAAAGGCTGTTTGCCATTTCACACAAAAGTTAACAGATCTGCCAGAATTCTTATCTTCCAAGGGCCTAACTCATGTGGTGCCGGTGTTATACACACACTGACAAAATGAGGAAGAACAAGCCACTGTACCAATTATGAATAACGTTTAAGATCTGTGTAAGGGATCTGGCTTCCCAGCATGTGAAGCTCCTCTTGCATTTCCCTTCCTTTTCATTCTCCTTTGGTGGCTGGTGTATAAATTATAATTTCTGCTTTGAGGGCTGGCTGCATTTGTTTCAGGTTAAGATCATTTCTTCATCAAGAACATTTACACGTGACATTAATGAAAGGAGAAAAGAGGGCAAATGCTCACAGAACTCCCAGAAGTGGTTCCCAAAGTCCATAGAAATCAAAGCAACTGCTGCACAAGTCATAGAGAGGGTTCAAGTATTTTGTAAGTAGAAGGAAGGGCCTTGTGAAGTGGAAGCTTCTGGTTTCTTTGGAACATCAGTTATGTCAAATGATGGTCTGCTTGGGGCACACAAATGAAAGGATGTTTTGTTAAAGCAGACACATAAAAGACTTTTCCTGAAACAGACACAGGTAAAAGGACTCATGATGATCAGGAGTAGAAACGTGACCCCACAGACAGTAGGCGCTCAAGCATTGTTCTGCTTTGCTCCCTCTTGCTATTCTTCACTAACAACACACATGTATTAGTTCATCTTACATCGCATTGCTGAGCTTCGCTTGTGGCAACATCATAGAAAGAAACTTGCCAAAGAACTTCTCATGAGGTTACTGCAGCTTCCGAAACAGCCAGTTGGCTTCTTCTGGATTGAACTATCCATGCTGGTTTATGTATGGTTACTGCCAAGTGGGTTGGATTGCAGCTGCTGGTTCGTGTAAGGTGTCTGCTGAGAGGACTAGACAGCAGCTGCTGATTCGTATTAGGTATTTGCTACTGGAACTGACAACGAAGATTGGACTTGCCCCTAGAGAACTATTTCTAAACAAGTCTACTTCCCCCATGTCCTAAGAACTTTTCTCTTCCACTACCTCTGGTGGGTGGTGGGCTAGAAGGGAGGTTGAATGTTTATTAAAGTAAGTTATGCCTACACATTCTTTGTTTGTGTGAAGGCACCTCCATGCATTGCTCTTCAAGCCTACTTTTGCCACAAGGTGCATGGCATTCAGAAGGTGCTTGCCTTACATACTCCTCAGTTCTTTGCTCCTGAACCTTAACTGTATGGCATCATGGCTACACGTTGGGAAACTTCCTTCCTTTTCTGTCCCTACTGGAGCCAGAATAAAAAAATAAGAAAAGGCACTTTTCTGTGAATTTCAAGAAACCATTTCTCCTACCACAGGACAGAGTCCTGAGCTCTGTCTCACTTCTGCAACTCTCTTCAAGTGTGACCTTTAGGAAGCAATTCCAACATTAGGAAGGGAAATCTTTTAATTAAAATAAAGGGCAGTAAAGAAGCCCGGAAGAAAGGAGAAAGGTTTCACCTTGCAATAGAAAAAGGAGGATTTTCTCAAAGCTCCTGATCCAGCAGAACAAAATGCAAATCCTTGGATCAAGGTGGTAGGTAAGCAAGACAAGCTGAATGCCTGGAAGCTGAGCCACAGTGCAGTGCAAGCCAGCACTGTGTGGCCTTATTTTCTGCATAAGTCTGAGATTGTTGACCTCTGCTTCTCAAAAATCCAAATCGACACTCAAATCCACAGTCCCTAGATCCCCACCAAAAATATAAAGATTCTTTGGGGGGGGGAAGTGCAAGTTAAATTCTGGTGTTGCTCTCTTCTATGAGACTTGTAAGTAAACTGTATTCTAAACTCTCAAGAGGAATGTCCTAGTTTGCTATCTATTGTTGTGATAAAGACCATGACCATAAGTAACATAAGAGGAAGAAAGGGCTTATTTGGCTTACACATCCTGATCACATCTTGAAGGAAGCCAAGGCAGGCACTCAAGCATAGCAGGAACCAAAGAGACCATAGAGGAACACTGCTTACTGACTTGCTTGCTTTCCAGGCCCATGCTTTGCACAGCCTGCCTTCTTATATAACCCAGGACCACATACCTAGAAATGGCACCACACACAGTGGGCTGGACCTTCTCACATCAATCATTAATTAAAATGCACCACAGACTTGCCTACAGGTCAATCTGATAAAAGACATTTGTCCACTGAGGTTCCCTCTTTCCAAGTGACTCCAGCTTGTGTCAAGTTAAGGGGAAGAAAAAAAAAATAACAGCTGGGGAATAAAGCTGAAAAGCTAAGACAAGTTAAGTTCTACCAACATTCATGCTCTAGTTTTGGCAGAACAAAAACTAATGATTCTCTTGCCTCAGCCTTCTGCGTGCTGGGATTACAGGCATGTGTCATCAGACCTGGATTAACTTGTTCTTTAACAAAAGTGTAGGACTGGAGGGATGTCTCAATGGTTGAGAAGGTTAAGAGCATGTAATGCTTTTGCAAAGGACCTAAGTTTGGCTCCTGGCACACAAGTGAGGTTGATCACATCTGCCTGTAACTCTAGCCCCAGGAGATCTGACTCCCTCTTCTAGCCTCCATGGGCACCAGCATACACTTGGCATATACTCAACACATAAGTAGAAATAATAACAAAATAATTCTGTTTTTAAGGATATGATAGTAGGGTGATATGGAAGTTATAGTGTCTGCAGCACCAAAAAAGTCACTACCTATGTAAATTCTATTTCTACCAACCAGATAATAAGAACATACATTAAATAAAAATCAATATATCAGAAGATGCTAAGGACCCAAAAGGAATCAAATCCCAAAGTTTGATACTTCACATGGTATATTCTATGGATATATGTTCTACTTTGATTTTTGAGCCCAAAAACATACATTAATAAGGAAAATTGTACCAGAAACATGGTACCACTCCAGGACTAGATTTTACCCTACAAACCAGTTTCAGGAAACATTTCCATTTGGAAACGTCATGTTAAAGATAAAATACCCACTGCCACATTAAATACACTCAGTTGTCAACTAGTCTTGGCGCAGGCATGCATGAAGTTAACCAGGAAGAGAAAGTGTCTCACATCTTGCAAAAGTAAAACACTCTACCATCAAAAGAGTTTCCTCTGCTGGGATGGATAAAGCAAATCCAATCTATATGCTCAACAGAATTCTTTGAACCATAAAGATAGAGGCACAGCATCCGAAAGAAGATGGGCACGGCTGGGCCTGATAAGAGCAAATACAGCCAAAATCAGGGGAAAAAAAAGTTTTCTCTCATTTGTGGTTTCTAGATTTATAGAGATATATAAACTCATTTATATGCGTAAATCATATGTGTGCATAAAGCAACTGTATGAAAGAAGGGAAACTGAGGTACAAAGGAAGTCATCAGAGTGGGAAGCAGGGGAGAGGGTAGGGGAAGCTCAGCATTTACATACTTGTAGAAAGGTGTTTTCAAGTAACATGGGGCTGTGAACAAATACTATGCACAGTGACACCATTTTAAAAACTGGAATTTTCTCTGTAAAACAAAGGGAGGAAAAACAACAGAGAGGTCAGTGGTGTGACTGCATTCTTTCTCAGATCTCTCCGGGTCAGGGGAAGATCCATAGCCAAAAAGGAGCTTTCCCTGCTGCTGTTTGCCAGTGGCCCAGTAGCCCAGGTCTAGTTGGTTCATTTGTAAAATAATGTGCTACTTGCCCCCCCTGCTGTTCACAGCTAAAACTGCTTTGATCTGCAGTTTCCCGCAGCTGAGAGCAAACCCAGCTCTAGGCAGGGGAGGGAATGCTGGTCTGGCCTGGCTGTCTTCCCTGTGTTGAGGACAGGGCCCTTCCAGGACTCCAAGCTCAGGCTCACATCCTAAACTACACCTCCTACTCTGGGCTGATGTTTCTGTTCAGTGTTTTGGAGCTCGAATTTGGCTTTGGAGGTGGAGTCAACACAAGTTGCATTTGACAGAGAAGTCAACAGCTTTTTGATGAAGCTAAAAGACACAACTTTATGTTTCTTGGTTTGGTTTGGTTGTTTTTAATGTGTAGGACATGTGCTTGAGGGAAGGCAACAAACTTTGTAGCCCTCCTCACATCATGCCCAGGTTTGTATTGGGTGTGTTATAAACAGAGGAGCCAATCCTCAGGCCCCCTGCTCTGAGCACACCCCAGTTTACAGGTTTGCTTTTGACTCTAGAATTTGTTTCTTGAGGAGAGTGGTGTCCTACTAGATGTGGTGGCGCTTGCCTATGATCCCAGCAGGAGGTTCAAGGCCATCTCAAGCTACAATGTCATGTTCCGTGACAGCCTGTGCTGTAGAATAAAAGACCTTGCCTCATACAATCAAAGAGAGAGAGAAAGAGAATCCTTTAATCAGAACCTTTTATTGGTGGAAAATGCTGTTATGTCACATTTCTAAGTAATGCACACTCCAGATTGTAGAAAGTACAGACTAAATCTAACACTTAAACAACCACACAAAAAACACAAGGTCAAATGAACAGACATAAGCTGTAACAGCACAACTCTAGATGCCCAAGGGATTCAAAACACACGGGCATCCATGAAATTCACCCAGCCATTAAGTATTCACTAGCTGAACAGTTTTAATTTCCACAGTCATAAATGATAAGGATCCATCCACATCAGAGAACATATAGATCTCTATACACAGGTACTGTCTCACTGAATTCACATAAATTAACAATGTCTCTCTGTGTAAGTAACTTGATTTGATAAATACAAAATATAGAAGAATCATAGAACTGATGGTCTAAACTAACATTTATGAATTTGATATAAGTCTTACCATCCTAATTACACTTAAGTTAATAAAATGGCTATTACTACTCGGAAACCCTGGCACTGGCAAGACAGGAAAATCACAAGTTCAAGGCCAGTCTGCCCTATGTGAGACCCTGTTTCAAAAACAAACAAAAAAATAATAAATAAAACAAAAATTATTACACAGAAGTGAAAGGCAACTACTAAACAATTTTCAAGTATAAAATACATTACTCAAAATGAAATTATGAGGAAAATATGGGAAGAAAATATGAACTTAAAAGTATAAGGAACAGTTGAAATTTTACTACTCTTTTAAACACTTTAATGATGTAATATTTAAATGTATAAAGCCGCTGGGCAGTGGTGGCACACGCCTTTAATCCCAGCACTTGGGAGGCAGAGGCAAGCAGATTTCTGAGTTCAAGGCCAGCCTGGTCTACAGAATGAGTCCCAGGACAGCCCGGGCTACACAGAGAAACTCTGTCTTGAAAAAGAAAAAAAAAAATTGTATAAAGCCAGTATCAAGTCACTACAGTATTTAAGTTCATTCATAAAGTGGTGTGACTTGTATTTTAAATGCTTCTATGGCCACTGTTGAGATAAGGTTTCGTGTAGCCTCTAACTACTGTGCACCTTCTGACAGCCTGCCTCCCATTCTGAGTTCTGATAAGGTATGCAACCCCATACCCAGAGCTTATTGTAGTGCTGGGGACCAAACTCAGAGCCTTGTGCATGCTAGACAAACACTCTAGCAAAAGAGCCACATCCTCGGCCCTTAAAATGTTTTCTTGCTCCATGTTTTAATTAATAAAAGCACAGAATATGCTGGAATTGAGTATTTTGAAAGTATCTGATCTTGATACTTTCAAGATCAAGTATTTGATTATAAAGTGTACTAGATATAATCATATGGACACAGTATTATTCATTTTTTCAGAAGAAATTAAGCAGTTTGAGAATCAGCATCTATATAGATCATGGACATATGGAGGTGAAATAATGGCCAGTAGAAATGCACACCTCCAGACAGCACACTCTTAAGAACAGATACACTGGGACACTTGGCATCTACCCAGCGGCTCACAGCGATGAGAAAGAATGTCAAAAGCCTTTCCTCGCAATATAGCCCAGATTGGTCTGAACCTCACTATGTAGTCTGGCTCCAAAGTGTAATCCTAAAGCAATTTTCTGTTGGGACACTTGAGCACGTTCAGTCACTAGCCAAGCCAGCTGCAGTCTTTCTGAAGGGTGGGAAACAACGGTCTTGGAGGCTGTTTGATAAGCTTACAGTCTCTACTGGCTGTCTGATGCCTATGACCCACTTTAGCCTCAGGGATGGAACAAGCCTTAGATACCTGCCAAGACCTGGCAAGACACCAGATCAGCTCTCTATGTCTGAGCATCAGAGTCAGACACTTCCTTTATCAGAGTGTAAGAATCTTAGCAATAGCTAGTATTGTTTACTACTCAACCTAGGGTTTAGTTACAAAGCAAAAGATAGGTAAAAATAAATATATATATTTTTAAAAAATGCCTTCAAAGATCTAGTGTGGTTATTAACAGTTCTCTCACTTTTTATTGCCCAGACTAGGAATGGTAGCACTACAGTCCCAGATACTTGAAAGGCTGAGCAAGAAAACCACTTGTGCCTGGAGTCAGACGCTAGCCTGAACTACACAGTGAGACTTTGTCTCACTTCGTTTTTTTAAGTGAATATAGACATAGACATCTCCCACATAAATAGGGATAAGGAACACAAAGGTCTGCTAACATTCAAAGAGCTAAATATCAAAATCACTATACAGCCTTGCAATCATATATAAACATGAGGGGAGAGGTATGTGAAAACATCACCCAACAGCTCTCTTTCCTCTCTTTCCTCTCTCTCTCTCTCTCTCTCTCTCTCTCTCTCTCTCTCTCTCTCTCTGTGTGTGTGTGTGTGTGTGTGTGTGTGTGTGTGTGTCTGTGTGTGTCTGTGTGTGTGTGTGTGTGTGTGTGTGTGTGTGTCTGTATGCAAGTGCAGTACATATCTGTGTATGCAAGTGTATTTACCTATGTGTGCCTGAAGAAGACACTGGGGATCTTTCTCCATTGCTTTCTGCCTTACTGACTTCAGACACTCTCACTGAACCCAGAGCTCTGGGAGGCTGGCAGCCAGCAAGCTCTCTAGCATTCATCCTGTCTATGCCCCATCTACACAGTGCTGGCAATACAGGTGCAAGCTACAGTGCCCAGCCTTTTACATGGGTGTTGGGAATCTGACCTTGGGTCCTCATGCTTGTGCAGCAAGAGTCCCTACCACTGAGTCACCTCTTCTCAAATCATACCAGAAGCTCAGAGCAGTAATCAAAAGAGCAGGCTCCAGAGTCAACAGACTCATGTGGAATCCAGCCTCGGTGATCTGCAGATTAACTGTGAATAAGTAATTTACCAAAGCTGTGAGTGACTTAGCTGTGCCTTGCTGTGCACAGCTCATAATTAAGTGTTCAATAAATATTAATTACTATTATCTGATAAAAAAAAAAAATTCAAGGACTGCTAACAGCCCTTAACTGCCTCCTTGTTAACAGTAAACGTTAGGAAAAAGACTAACACTTTGCCTTTTATTCAGTACAAGATTAAACTCTTTGCCCAGGTGTGATGGTAGCGGCAGCACCCACCCTGAATCTCAGCACTTGGGAAACAGAGACAGGAGGATCTCTCTGAGTTGAGGCCAGCTTGCTTGACATACTGAGTTTCAGGCCAGTCAGGACTATATAATAAGATCCTGTCTCCAAAAGTCTCAGCAAGAGAAAACGCAAAAAAAATAAAGGCAAGCAAACAGAAAATGAGGGGTTAAGTTACCCCTGCTTGTAGGTGACATTAATCATGTATATTTTGTATATGATATAATTACTTATATAATTGTACATATATATAAACAGTGCTACCAAAAACCTTTAAAACTGATAAATTAAGAAAAGTTACAGCCGGGCGGTGGTGGTGGTGCACGCCTTTAATCTCAGCACTTGGGAGGCAGAGGCAGGAGGATTTCTGAGTTCGAGGCCAGCCTGGTCTACAGAGTGAGTTCCAGGATAGCCAGGACTACACAGAGAAACCCTGTCTCGAAAAACCAAAAAAAAAAAAAAAAGAAAAAAAAAAAGAAAAGTTACAGAATACAAAATTAACTTGGTGAAGGTGAAGTATAAATCAAAAATCAATAGCAACAAAAAAATTAGATGAAATATGTACAAATAAATTTAACCAAAGAAGTGGTTCATATCTACAGTGATAATTACAAAACATCAATGAAAGCATCTAGAGAAGACATTAAATTATAAGCTTTCACCCAACCTTCTGGTGTTCATGATAAAAGAACTAATACATTCAAGGTATCTGTAATACCTTGAGTGATCTACAAACTGAATGCAATGCCCACTGAGATGGCCAGACATTCTTCAAAGAAACAAAACCACCACTCCTAAAATTTGCATGAAAATGTAAAAGACCCTGAATATTTTAAGCAAGGAAACAAAAGTTAATCCTTACAATATCAGAGCATGTGGTTTAAATGTGATTTACTAACATGCACGCCACACTAATTCTGTCCTGCCACCAAAAAGGAACAAGTGAAGAGCTGGTGAAACAGAATAGAAAACCCCACGGTTACATGCACATATCCATACTCCAAAGAAATAAACTATATACAAAATCAATTCTAAATAGATCAGATTTAAATATGAAACCTGAAACTATCAGGAAAACACTTCAGAACATTGCTCTGGGCAAAGCTTTCTTTGGATCTGACCTCAACAGGCCAAACAACAGACACAACCTTGACAAATGGGATCACATCAAAGAAGCTACTGCACATAAGGAGACAACCAACAGAGTGCTAAACCAACAGAGTGCTAGAGCAGCCTACAGAAGAAGACATGTTGACAC
>JANHMN010000002.1:176699275-176702462 GCA_030674055.1 Rhabdomys pumilio | reverse complement strand
AATCCTATTACTAGGAATATATTCAAAGGAACTGGAGTCAAACATTCACAATTTTGTGTTTATTTTTATTTACATGAGTGTGTGTGTGCACGGGAGTATATGCCACGTGTGCAGGTGCCTTTAGACAGGATTAAAAGCAGTTTGCTGCTGTTCTGGAAAACACAACTGCCTTTAATGTGGGCTCAAACGATCGGATGCCTTCTGGCCTCTGCTGGTACTGCACTTATGTACACACAGACACATGCTTGTGCGCAGAAAAACTAATATGTTTCTTTAAAAAAAAAATAGATACTAAACAAATTCTTGCTTTTTGTGAAGTTAACGATTGCATTAAGGATAATATTACACCGCAGTGAAGCTGACTAGCCTGATAATTTGCTTGACAAACTCAGTAAGCTCAGGGCTCATACCACCCATCTTTAGAAGAATGATTTCAGGACTTCTTAGATCCCAAGTAAGTTACTTTGGAGGAGTACATAACTAGAAGTTGTTTCCGTTTGCAATCTAGTCACCCAGAGGGAAAGCAAAGGATGTACACTGTGTGGAATTCTGCAGCTGGATAATGGCCCCTACTCAGCTGGAACTCTATTGACTGTCTGCTTTCTTTCGGAGCACTACAATGAATCCTGATTTAGGGCACCAATGTGCCCAACCATAAGACATGAGCACAGAGAGAACTCGGGAAGGACGGTCACTCTCATTTAGTCTTCAGGTACCCAGAATGGTATTCTCGACAAGACTAAATATGAATCTTAAGAGAGGGAAGTATCTTAGAGATCACCAATCCAAACAAAAATGAAGACATAATCTTCCCCCATGTTCCTCCATCCGGATGTGGGATGGGATAAAGGAAACAGGACAGAGGAACACTTCTGTTTGGGTTCTGGGTTCGCTCATTCAGGTAGACATCGCTCCGCAGAAAGTAACTTCGGTGACAGTGCGCTGGGCTGTAGCCCGAACACCAGGCGTCGCCGTTAGTCTGGCGACCAGAAAAACCAGGAGGCCGGTTGCCTAGTCCTCGAGCCACAAGCAGCCAGGGTCTGCGCGTGCACCGTCCACGGGCCCCCCCCCCCCCCCCCCGGCCCCATCTCGCGCCGGCGCTGTGGCTCGCGCGCGCCGCACGCCCGCTCGCGGCCGCAGCAACCCGCAGTCCTTACCCGCCTGCTGGCTCCTCCGCCCCGGCCTCCAGGTTCCCGGCGGCCGCCTCGCGGGGCGCCGCCTCCTCGGCCTCGGCGAAAACCCCGGCCTCGGCCCCGCCGGCCGCCTCCGTCCCCGCAGCCTCCTCTTGCCAGCGCCGTCGCGGCCCCTGCCGGCTCTCGATCCCCTCCGGGCCGCTCCCGGCCTCCCCGCCGCCCGCGGCCGCCCCGAGCCCCGCGCTCAGCCTGCATGAGGCCGCCGGCAAGCAGAGCGCGCGAGCCGCCGCAGAGAGCGCAGGCCCCACCGGAAGCGGCCGGGCGCCAGCCGTGGTGATCCGGGCGCGGGGCGCGGGGCCCGGCCGGGGCGGGGACCACAGCAGTGATCTGTAATAAGAGGACGCCATAAAGTCACTTTGTGTGATCGTTCTTAATTCATACGAGTGTTTACATGACAAAACCCAAGATGTCAAATGAGTTTTTTAGTTTACCTCCTAATTTAAAGAAGAAAGGCCATTTTAAAGTCAGGACTTAGGAATAAGGTATTGGTTGAGGGTGAGTCCCACGTCACAGATGTGGACAGTGGCTCAAGTGGATGGAGCTGTCCAGTAGGGAAGGGAAAAGATGCTTGGAAAACTTTTTTTTAAGATTTATTTATTTTATTGTATGTGAGTACATTGTAGCTGTTGTCAGACACACCAGAAGAGGGCATCGGATCCTATTACAGATGGATTGAACTCAGGACCTCTGGAAGAGCAATCAGTGCTCTTAACCGCTGAGCCATCTCTCTCCCGCCCAGATGCTTGAAAATCTTGAAGAGAACTTGTAAATGTAGCTGTTGTAACTCACATTTATTGAGCATTTGATTCTCATAGGTACTCACGTTACCCTTATTTTGCAGTGAGACAACAGCCCTAGAGAGCATATTTCTCCTAGCAGGACTTGGCTAGACAGTGTCCAAAGACAAGGGTAGCAGGAAAGTTAGTTATAGAAAGACAAGAGGGAGCGGAGAATATAGCTCAGTGGAAGAGTGCTAAAATCGTCTTTGGTGCAGTTTTAAAAAAGAAGAAACCACCGACGCCAAGGTTAATTTTGTCTTAAGGAAGCTACATGAAAATAATGAAAGCAAGCCCGGCCACCACAGTGGTGCAGATCTTTTAATCCCAGCACTGGAGAGCCAGAGGCTGGCTCATCTCTGAGTTCACGACCAGTCTAGTCTACAGAGTGAGTTCCAGGACAGCAAGGGCTACACAATGACCCTGCCTCAAAAAAAAAAAAAAAAAAAAAAAATTAAAAATTCAAATTTTTTTTAAAAATGAAAGAAAAGAATGGATGTCTACCAAAAAAAAAAAAAACCTGTCACTTTCATTCTGTCTTATGCCCCTTCTTTATAGCCATATATCGCTTCTAATTGTGTACAGAACTATATACCACCAGCACTATGCTCAGAATTTAAAAGAAAGATTGACCGCACCCTAAAGTCCTCAACTCACAAGGAAGATAATTATATAAACAGATGGTTCTGCTCAGTGAGCTGAATGCACTGAAATGTGGGAGAAAAAAGCTGAAAGTTGGCTTTGAATAAGTAAACGCCTGAGGTAGAGCCTGATGACTGAACTGGAGTTGACCCAGCTAACAGATGGAAGGGAATGGGGAAACCTACTTGAGGAAACCCCTGAGGGTTTGTCAACCTGAGATAAAATGCCTTTTAAAATGGCTATCCCTTGCAGAGCACTCAGAACTCACCGAACACTGTAGATTGCTTCATCTGAACTAATACACTCGGTTTCTGGAACCAAGACTGGAAACACAAACAGCTAGGGTGGCTGGAGAGATAGCTCAGTCAGCGAAGGAACCAACATGTGGCCCTAGGTAAGGACAGGCAAATGCCTGGTGCTCATTGGCCAGCTGTAGCAAAATCTGTGAGCTCCCCCTCCATGAGTGTCCCACTTAGCTTTCTGTTGCTGTCATAACCATCATGAGCAAAATCAACTTGGGAAGGAAAGAGTTTATTCCATCTTCTGCTATACAGTACATAATTAAAGGAAGCCAAG
>JANHMN010000002.1:176664275-176694275 GCA_030674055.1 Rhabdomys pumilio | reverse complement strand
TCCAGATACTGGCCAAGAAGAAGTGAGGCCAAACGTTGAGCAGCTCCAAACCTTGGACTAAATCTGAATGTAATTTCTTGAGCCAGGATGGAAGGGGAGTCTTACCACAATGAAACTACTGTCAACGACACCCCAGTAAATCA
The DNA here is from genome assembly GCA_030674055.1 of Rhabdomys pumilio. NCBI lineage: Eukaryota > Metazoa > Chordata > Mammalia > Rodentia > Muridae > Rhabdomys > Rhabdomys pumilio. The sequence goes on along the minus strand of JANHMN010000002.1, from coordinate 176,694,132 downwards.
CCAGGCTTTGGAACGCCATGGACTGTGGGAAGTCATTACTATTGCAGCTGTGACCGCTGTGGTCAGCCTGATGACCATTGTCGGCAATGTCTTGGTCATGATCTCCTTCAAAGTCAACAGTCAACTCAAGACAGTTAATAACTATTATCTGCTCAGCTTGGCCTGTGCAGACCTCATCATTGGCATCTTCTCCATGAACCTGTACACAACCTACATCCTCATGGGACGATGGGTTCTTGGGAGTCTGGCTTGTGACCTTTGGCTTGCACTAGACTATGTCGCCAGCAATGCTTCTGTCATGAACCTTCTGGTGATTAGCTTTGACCGTTACTTTTCCATCACAAGACCACTGACATACCGGGCCAAGCGTACTCCAAAGAGAGCTGGCATCATGATCGGCTTGGCATGGCTGGTCTCCTTCGTCCTCTGGGCACCAGCCATCCTCTGCTGGCAATACTTGGTTGGGAAGCGGACAGTACCGCCTGATGAGTGCCAGATTCAGTTCCTCTCTGAGCCCACTATCACTTTTGGGACCGCCATCGCGGCCTTCTACATCCCTGTCTCTGTCATGACCATACTCTATTGCCGGATCTACCGGGAAACAGAGAAGCGAACCAAGGACCTGGCTGACCTGCAAGGTTCCGATTCTGTGGCAGAAACCAAGAAGAGAAAGCCAGCTCACAGGACCCTGCTCAGATCTTTCTTTAGCTACCCTAGACCCAGCCTGGCCCAGAGAGAAAGGAATCAGGCCTCCTGGTCATCCTCCCGTAGAAGCACCTCAACAACAGGAAAGCCAACCCAGACCACTGACCTAAGTGCTGACTGGGAAAAGGCTGAGCAGGTTACCAACTGTAGCAGCTATCCCTCTTCAGAGGATGAAGCCAAGCCCACCACCACGGACCCTGTTCTTCAAGTGGTCTACAAGAATGAGGCCAAAGAAAGCCCAGAGAAGGAATTCAATACCCAAGAAACCAAGGAAACACTTGTGAACTCTCGGACTGAAACCAATGACTATGACACTCCCAAATACTTCCTGTCTCCCGCTGCTGCTCACAGACTCAAGAGTCAGAAGTGTGTTGCCTATAAGTTCCGATTGGTGGTAAAAGCTGATGGATCCCAGGAGACTAACAATGGCTGTCGCAAGGTGAAAATCATGCCCTGTTCCTTCCCAGTGTCCAAAGATCCTTCAACAAAAGGTCTGGATCCCAACCTCAGCCATCAAATGACCAAACGAAAGAGAATGGTCCTAGTCAAAGAGAGGAAAGCAGCCCAGACCTTGAGTGCCATTCTCCTGGCCTTCATCATCACATGGACCCCTTATAACATCATGGTCCTGGTTTCCACCTTCTGTGACAAGTGTGTCCCTGTCACCCTGTGGCACTTGGGTTACTGGCTGTGCTATGTCAACAGCACCATCAACCCCATCTGCTATGCTCTCTGCAACAGAACCTTCAGGAAGACCTTTAAGCTACTTCTTCTCTGCCGGTGGAAAAAGAAAAAAGTAGAAGAGAAATTGTATTGGCAAGGCAACAGCAAGCTACCCTGAAACCGTAGCAACTCCTCTCGAAAGAATAATGATCACAGTCTGGTTTGCTTGTTCAAAGAATGTTATCTGCCATTCTGAGTCCCTGAAGGCTTGTCAAGGTTCAGGGTTCACATGCGCCTGCCATGTGAGGTGAGTCTTGACATTACCAAGGCCACCTGATGCTACTAGAGTTTGCCAGTAAATCAGAGAGATGGACTCAGAACCCTTCTCAGGAAGTACACTTGAGTCACCATGGATAATCACTTCAGGGACTGATCTGTGAAGAATAGTAGGGACCAGATGGAAATCTTCCTCTGCAGCTCTCTGTCATAGAGTATTCTGCAATATGTGTGTGTCTACATGAAGTTGTCTTATTATCAGCGAGAATCAGGAGAATGTAAGCCAATCTTACCTCCAGATAAAAGTGTTATTCAACTGGCTTCTAAGAATATCACTCTTTGTAACTTCATCAGCACTTATTATGCAGCTATCATGTGCTTTGTACTGTGGCATGTTTTTCTGATCATACACAGAATGATGCTCTTTCTCTTCCTTTAGTAACTATGACAACTCTTGTACCCACTGAAACTATGGTGATTCCCCAAACCATCATTCTCTCAGTATCTTGAGTCAAGAAGGATGCTGACATTGGCTTACTTGTATACTTGGTCTCCTAGAGGGGCCTTTATTCTGCAATTAATGATGATACATTATCATACATAGTTATTTTCATGCTTATCAATAAGGTAAATATTTCACTAAACAAATATTATATATCATTTTGAGTGTCCATTCGGAGTCACTTATTAAGTATATTGTGTTCTGAGGAGAAACTAGTTGTATAATTACAGTCCTGCCCAGGATTCTCTACAGGATATCGAATGCTGGTTCATTTATGTTGTTTTCGGGGGTGGGGAACGTTGCTTTCTAATCTCTTCTCAAGACAAACCAAACACAAAACATGGAAAACAAATAGGATTCTTTCCATACTTTTAAATTTCTTTAAGAGTCTTTGAAGTCCCCAATCCCCTCACGCAGACCCCTAACTCACACCAAGACGTGCACAGATCACTGTCCTATGTATGAAAGATGTGTTATACTTGGGCAAACAGGAGGGAGATAGATGTCTTCTTCTTCTTTATAGGTCTTTCATATTTGAAAAAAAAAAATTACTTCCTTGTTCAGACTTATCCAAATTCACCCAAAAGTGAGAAACTCAGAAAAGTACACTTGAGAGTTCAGTGCAGCTGGTCATACTCCTTAAACATGAAGGAGCTGATACTCCTTCAGCTAGGAGGAGCCCAGTGATGCCATTCTTGCCTCATGTGCACAAGGCACTGGATTCGACACCCAGCACCAAAGCAAATATGTTTTAAACGTAAGTTTCAGCTTTAAAAACAAAGTGTAAGTTATAGTGATATAAAAACAAAATTATCAACCTATATTTGTATGCTGAAATTATTTAAAAACAGAATTTGACTGGGTTATCTGAGTATTTTTATATAAATCAACCGGAAGTGCAGTGGCGCTCATGGGGGGGCACCTGACTTGCATGCTCAAAGCCCTGCATTTGAATTTAAGAAACAGGACTGGGGAAAAGTGAATTAAGATGCTTCTTTGATGATTCTGAAAATAAATACATGCACAAGAAAATTAAATCCATAAAATAATAAGTAAAGTTAATGAAAAATCCAGAGTAAAAGCAGGGCAACAGTATATGAACAATTGACAGGTGGAAACTCCTGTCAGAAACTTTATAGTTAAATCTGCTGATATCCTTTGATACTGTGTTAAGAGATTCTCTACACTTCAGCTGGGTGCGGTGGAACATACCTGTAATCTCAGCACTTGAGTAGTGGAGACAGCTTTGTCTCTAGCAAGATCCTATTTCAAAAAGAAAACAAAACTCTGGATTTCATTTCTCTCGATGAAAGCCAGCTCTCTTCCAACCTCATTTTCTGAGATGATGGACAAAACAATCTGGTTTCCTGAGAATCAGATGTGTACCTGAGTTCTTCCTTCGACCCTAGAAGAACAGAGTTACATGCCAAGGAGGCTTCAGGAAGGGAGACTGTTGTGCAGGACAAGGCTAGTCCAGATGGTCCTCTATCCTGTCCCTGCAGAGTCCTGATGTTGAGAAGAAACATGTTTGATGCTCCTGGTTGTGGAGCCTTGTGAAGAGCAGGTTGACACCTGCCAAGAACTTAGTAGAAGTGCTAATTGGCTCCAATCTCAGAGACAGAGGTTCCCAGGCCTAAATGATACCTGAAGGGTGTGGCTTTACTCAAAAACCTGCTCTACCAGTTCTAGCCGTTCTTGACTCTTTTCCTTTAAGGCCTTGGCTGCTGGCAGAATCAGAAATCTCTCCATGAAATGGCATTTTTAATGCCGTGCTGGACATTCGGCATTCACAATAGACAGGTAAGCCAGTTAAAGCAAAGGTACCCAGAACTGGAATGGGGAGAGTCTTGCTCCTACAGACACATGGAACAGTCTACTGTCACATAGAACCAACCATTTTAGTTTATCTTTTGAGAAATTGATCTTTATAATCGATTTTGGAACGTATCCATGTTTACAGGGCTCCTCACGCCCATTAGCATAGACAAAGCATAGCCCCAAACTGCCGGAGAAAACAAACGTTTCCTAGAGTCAGGGTGTTCAGCAGGTCCTTCAGAATGCAGAGATTCACTTGTAAACTACAAGGACTGGGTAAGTGGGTGGGGCACAAGCTGACCAGATCCTAGACCTTCTGGGCCGCAGAGTCCTGAACTATGTCTGTGATAAACTATTTCCAGCTTTTACTCATTGTCTATTGGATGATACATGTCGTTAATAATGTGATTTGTTTCTCCTTGGCTGTGCATTTGGTGACAAGTCCCAGAATCTTGGTTTTCTATTCATGTTTTGGTAAAACAAAGCAGTTTGTCAATGTTCCTCTGCTTTGGCCCTCTGGTGAGTGTCCTCTGAGGACAATGCTGTCCGTTCTTTGTAATTGTGAAATCTGTACCTAAAGCCCTGGGTTGGGGCACACAGCTGTTTACTGTAAATATCCAAATCACAGGAAAGTGTGCTGTACTTGTGCTGTTCTGGATACTACGGAAATGTAAACACACAGTGATTTCATGAAAAGTGTTGAAACTGGAGAATGTTCTCTGGTTAGCATGAGGGACCCATCTGTATCAGGGTCTTACCCAGCTCTGCATGGCCTTCCCCTTTAAGATAGGGTAAAACTATGGAATACATATCTTGCTACTTTCTGTGATTTGCCATTTCACTTACCAATGACCAAATTAAGATTAAATAATAATGATAAAAAGAAGTCTCTGGCTAAAATTCTTCCTTTCTCCTGTAGCAGAAGGGTTAGGGACAGACCTAGAAATACAACTCTTCTTCTCAGACAGAGACTCTGGGCCAAAGGCCACAGCTCCACTTTGTCTTGTCATTTCATCACCGCTGTAAGTGACTTTAATCTCCATATCCCTCGTGTCAGCTCATCAGTGAGGTTCAATGTTATGCAAGCTTTCTGCTGATTTAAGAAAATCTAGATGAGTGGGTGACTGTGTTAGGAATGGAGCCAGAAGCACATTTTTAAAAGAACAAACTCCTTTGAAGTTAATTTTGAACTTACATAAAAGCTGAACAAACACTACAAACAACTTTTTATCCTTCAGTTTACAAGTGCATTAAAATTTTGTCCCATAAATGTGCACTCTCTCAATTTTTTTTTTTAATATACACACATTTTTTCTCAGCTTTCTGAGAATAGGCTGTCTTCATGTGCCTATTTACAGTGTCTCACTGCATTTCTTAAGAACAGAGTTACTTTATGTAACCACTGCAGGAATAGAAAAAGCAGGAGAACCGCCATGACTGCAGGGTTGTTCTGTAGTCTCTCGACTGCACTCAAATTTCAATACTTTGTACACATGCTGTTTACTATAAGAATTTCTTTTTCAGTTCAGAATCTAATTTAGGACCAAAGAGAACACTCTGCCACGGCACAGTTAGAACACTTTAACCTGAGGGAGGGTCTCAGCTTTCCTTTGTCTTTCCTTTCCAGGCCCTCTGCTTACTGAGCAAGCATTTACTTGCCTTGATATACAGATTCAGCCCCACAATGGTCTTGCACTTTCTTTCCCTCCCCTTCTTTTGAGTCAGGGCCCAGCTGGCTTGGAACTTACAGTTCACCAGCCTTAGTTTTCTGAGCACTGGGATATTAGTCATTAGCCACCCTCACCTCAATTTAATTGTTTAAATAAGTAAAATATTAATGTTTGTAAAAATCAAAACTATAAACAGATTTATCCAGAAAAGTATCCCTTTGCCCAACATTTTTTAAAATCCCATTCTATCATTGCCTAGACAATAGTCTCTGTTTCCCTTTGTTCTTTAGCAAAACAAATAAACAACAGCAAGATGGCTCAGTGAATAAAGTTGCTTGCCTCCAAACCTGAGTTTCATCCCTGGGACCTCTGTGGTAGAAGAAGAATACCAGTTCCTGTGATCTGATCTCTGATGGCACACAAACAAAATTTAAAAATGTAAAAAAAAAAAAAAAAACTTTTAAAATTTCTTTTAGTCATTTCTTCAGTGTTTGTACCCATTTTTAAAAATCATGCATCTACTTGTATTTTGGTGTCTTAACAAAATATCCACCACTTTTCTCTAAAGCTCTGACTCATCTATAGTGATTACTTCCCAAATACCCATCCATCCCTTGGGGCCTCATTGTACAAAAAGAGCTGTGTGGACTCGGGTGTCTCTATGAAACAATTCTCTGTTGGGTACTAGGTTCAAGAGCTCTCCATGAAACTAAACACATGGGTCCTAGAGAAGCAGGTATAAGCTGTGCCTGCCTGCAGCAGCTAATGTTACTAAAAGCTATGAAGACATCTAGTAGAAAAGTCAAGTTACTATGGAGACAGTAAGTTGCCCCAGTCCCACGGAGCATTGAACTGGGATCAGAAGACCTGAAAGAGAGAACTGGAGAACAGGGGACGCAAAGAACTGAGGCTTGTCTATAGTCTGATCAAACCACTATTTCAATTTTTTCACACAGGGATTATATACACATAGAGGCAGGATGTGGGGAAGAGGATGACCCAGGAGCGTAGGTGTTCCCAGGGAAGAGTACAAATATCTTCCAGAACAGAGTGTTGGTTGGGTGAAGAAGCAAGGAACAGGTCACTATGACTCTATGATTCATTTGTTCTTATCCAAGCTGGCGCTTTCCACCAAGGCTACCTATCCACAAGACCTATGACTATTTGTTCTTATTCAGGCTGGTAGTTTTCCACTAAGGCAGCCTGTTTACAAGATCTATAGCTATCTGTTCTAGGGTCAGTGTTTTTCCACAGATACCAAGACTCTATGTTAGTAGGCATATATGTCTGACTTAGGCCTATGGCTGATTTAGGCCTTCAGTATATAAGCAAGGTTGCTCCCGACAGTAAGTGATAACCAACAAAAGACCATCATGTTCATGTTTAACTCGGAGAATGCACAGTCATTATTATCCTCCAAGGGACTATGCTCATTTCCTGTAGTGATTCATGAGTTAATGTGTGGTGGTGAGGAACACAGTCTTAAAGTCATCTGTGATCAGTAACTAGGCAAAGGAAGCCAAAGCAAAATGAATCTGGTTTTTGCTCATTGTGTCCAACAATCATCTATACTTACCTGACGTAAGTATGCTTCACAGCAATCTATCTACCAAAAATCTTAATGTCATTTTTTAAAATATGAATCTGTTTTTGTTTTTTCGAGACAGAGTTTCTCTGTGTAGCCCTGGCTGTCCTGGAACTCACTCTGTAGACCAGGCTGGCCTCGAACTCAGAAATTCGCCTGCCTCTGCCTCCCAAGTGCTGGGATTAAAGGCATGTGCCACCACTGCCCAGCTAAAATATGAATCTTAACAAGTGTCAAACTACTAGATGTCCCCACGGACGTTCTTCTGTTCTTACTAAGTAGAACAGCTATCCCAAGTGTGTCGTTTTCCCAGTCCTTGGCAGTGCTTTTAGGATCATGATTATCTTGTATAAATGCATCTGCATGTCCCAGGAAAAAGAAGAGGCATCTTTACTTTTGACATAGAATGATGCAGATGCATTCACTTATTTCAAATGTTACAAAATAGAAATTGTGCTTATTTTTAATGGTCCTCAAATATCCAAAGATCCCTAGCACCCACTTAAAAGTCAGTATGCACCTATAATTCCAGAACTGAGGAGATAAGCACAAGAGGCTTTCTAGGGCTTGCTGGCCAGCCAGTCTAGCCAAACTGGCAAGCTCCAAATTCAGTGAGAAACCCTATCTCTAAAAATAATGATTGAAAAAGAAACTCCATGTCAGTTTCTGACCTGAATATGTACATGCATGCACATGTATGAACACACAAACACAAAATTATATTTTTTTATTTTATATTCACCGTATTTTCTAAGACAATGATCAATATGGCAGTACATACTTTCTTAGGAAACAAGTGAAAGATTACCAATAATTCAGCCAGGTGGAGGTAACTGCAAAGTATCTTAGCATCTACCCTGAAACCTTATTGTGTACAGATGCATACTTTAAAATTCTAATCATATATTAATTATATAAAACAATGTATTTTGTGATGTTTTTATATATAATGTATTTTAATTGTATCTACTCCAATAGTCTCCTGTCCCTCTTCTTGTCACCTGTCAAATAGTCTCACTTCTGCCCTCACTATCTTTTTATTTATGGGAGAAAATATGAGCCTTCGGTTTTTCTGTGTCTGGCTTATTTTGCTTACATGACAATCCCTAGTTTGATCCATTCTCCTGCCTTCACAATTTTGCTCATCTTTGTAGATGATCCAATGCCACTGTGAATGTATAGCACATTTTCTTTATCCATTCACCCATTGATAGACTCCTCCACTGATTCCAAAACTTGGCTGATGCGAATGGTGCTTCAATAAACATGGGGGTGCAGGTATCTCTGTTGTGTGCTCACTTTGATTCCTTCAGGCTTATGCACAGAAGTCGCTGAATTGTATGTTAGTTTTATTCTCAGTCTTTTGAGGAGCCTCCACACTGACACAATGCCTGGATTAATTCCCATTCCCATTAGCAGTATATAAAGTTTGATTCCCCCTGCACCCATAGCACCGTCTATAAACACAGTTCATTTGAACTCACAGTGCTATTAAGTAGCATTTGGCAGTCCTTGAACAGAAAGTATCTGGCCACTTAGACTCTTCAGAGAAGAAATCATAAGGCCTCAAGTGACATGAAAATCTCCTACTCCCAACTAAATATAGATCAGAAAGAGACTGCATCTGTCACTTTCTATCTCTGTTAGATGTAACCAGAACAGCTTAGGGGATAAGAGGATTACTGTCCTTGAGAATTCATCTTCCTTTCACCGTGTTTTTAGACTCAAGAGTCACCGTCCAGACAACCTGATTATCTTATGCTTGGTTGCTTATTTGTTCAGCAAATAATTACTGATTTATGCAATGAGCTTATGGAGAAGGAAATAGATACTGTCCCCCAACCTTGAGGGATATAAACAAACAGAAAATGGAAAAACGAATAATTCAAAGAAAATTGCCCCAGTGGTGGCTGAGGGTTCTGTTCCTCCCTAGATACAAATATTTCCCTTCTCTAAACCTCTTTCCTACTGTTCTTTGGCACAGAAAGAAAACTATCAACAGAGTCTGGGCCTGGATGCAAAGGATAGAAGATAGGATGAATGGAGAGTGACAGGGTGCACGTGGACTGCCATGCTCACCAAGCTCTCTTTCATCAACAGCCTGTCAAACAAAAGCAAGACAGACTGTCTAGCTCAGATTAGCCTGGACACTCTCTATGTAGCTGAGGATGACTTTGAACATCTGATCTTCCTGCCTCCCAACTGATAGAATTACTTGTGCACATGATCACACTGATTGATGTGATGCTGAGGACTGAACACAGGGTTTTCTGCATGCTACATAAGCACTGTACCAACTGAGCTACTTCTCCAGCTTCAGAGTAGTTGTTTCTTTCCCCACATTTGGTTCCTACTTCACAAGCCACATACCAAGACATCATGTTGCAATACTTCCCTTTTTCGGACACACCTAACTTTTCTATTTGATAACCAACTCCTCACAAGAGAAGTCAGGTAGCATTACAGAGACGAAGAGTCGCCTGTAGATTCAGCAAGAATACCTTCAAAAGTAAATGCATACAGGCATACATGCCTTTATAGACATACAACTTGAAGCAATGAGAACAGAAAAACCTGTCAAAGTGGTAGCTATCTGTCGGGGTAGGTAGAAGGCTAACTATCTACCAGGAATGTTCTTTCCAATCTAGTCTAAAGAGAATACAAAGAAAAGCAGTCTCTATGCTACTGGCCCCTGCTGGGCTTTGTCAAAGATTTAAAGCTGGGCCTATAGCCATACCACCCTGAATGTCCCCAATCTCATCTGCTCTTAGAATCTAAGCAGGGTCTGGCCTGGTTAGTACTTAGATGGGAGATTTGAATCTGAGCCAGACAGAAGTAGGCAAGGAGTAAAACAGGCAGGAATGGGAGGCCTACATTTTTCTTCTAATTAACATAATTTTGATGTTTTTCTTGGGGCACTGGAGCCCAAGACTATAGCCTGGGATGTTATAGATATGTTCTACCGCTGAGCTGCAGCCTCAGCTCCACCTTGCCTTGTTACTCAGTATGATTAACTGCAGCCTGTATGTTTCAAGATTCAAGTACAAGTTGGTCTGAGTTCAGTCTGTGTTCAGTTCTACTTATCTGCCTCAAGCACCCTGGAGTTTGACATACATGGCTGACTGACTAACTCTCTCCATCCAGTCTTAGGAATCGAATCAAGGACCTCTCATGCTAGGCCAGCATTCCACCAACCTTTTAAAATGTTTTGAAACAGGGTCTCATTGAAATGTCCAACCCAGCTTTGCCCTTACCGTGATGTTTAGTATAGCCTAGGAAGGCCTTGCAATTGTGATCCTCCTGCCTCAGCCTCCTTAGTAGCTATGATTACTGGCCCACACTTACCAGGCCCTACCCAGGATGTTCCTTTATGATTTTGCTACAAAGACAATTTGTCCACCAGGAGACAAAGTAATTTCAGGCTTGCAGTGCACTCAAGAGGCATCTGCTAACCTCAAGTTACCAGTCCTAGTTCTGGGAGTGCTTTCTTTCAGTTATATTTGTTTAGTTCCTCCATAAGCCACCCACTCTCTACCCCCTTCCCCCAACAGACACACCTCTACTCAGTAGTCATCCATCTTGCCCCTTCTCAGCTTCAGCCTGGTTAATTCATGTGCAGCCTTTCAATCTTGCATGTTACTTGTTCCATGTAGGCCAGTTTAAGAACTTTATTAGCACTTGTCTGCTTCCTTAAGCATTTATTTACGGTCAAAGTGGCACAAATTTGGAATCCCAGCATTTGGAAGCTTGAGGCAGGGTTATCACATATTTGAAGCCAACTTGGGCTATGTAATAAGTTCCAGGCTAGCCTGGGGTTCAAAGTAGGACTTTGTCTCAAAAATAAGCAAAAGAGAAAGTCTTCTGTGTGTTTTCTAATTTAATGTTAAGAAAGCAATACAGAGTCCTTTCAGGAAGGAGAGAATGGAGCCCTCTACTTGTCCAATACTGTGGCTTGGGAGCTTCTCTGGAATTAAAATAACCTGTAAGAAAAAGCATAAAACCTTTTGTGACTTACTGAAGTAAATTTTAGTTCTCCAAACTGAAATGCTGTGATGTTCTCATGCCGGATCACTCCAAAAAGAACTCTCAGATTGTAACGAAGAGTGATTCGAAAACTTTTTGACCATGTTTCTACGTGACACTAAAGGCTGGATTCTCATCCTTAGGCCAGGAGGCTTTGTTTCTGGCTGGGCTGCTTTCCCATCTCCCTCTGAGCATAGCCTTACTGAGACAGATGCTGAGATATCATCCACCTTTGTTCTTTATTACAGATCACTGCACACAGCTAGTAGACAAGAGTTGTGAAGTGAATCCCAAGGACGAAAACTAGAACTTTTTTGATGGGTTCTATGCTGACTCCCATGGCCACACTCCAAGCACAAGTGTTACAGTAAGAGGAGAACTGCATTGGGAACACACCACGCCGCCTCACAACGAGGGAGTGTCCACTGTGAGCGCAGGTCTTGAAGAGCTTTAGTTTTGAAAGTCTCACTCTGTATCCTGGGCTGGCCTCAGTCTCAAGGCAATTCTTCTGCATCAGTCATTTCAGTGCCAGGATTCCAAGTGTGAGCCACCACACCTGTACACCTGTTTTAGGGTGGAAATTCTGAGATGTATGACCACATGCATAAACACAGTGCATACTACTACCAAGCAAGTATTTTTAAAAGTGAAGTTCAGATAAAGAGAGGGAAAAGCTTTTTAGAAAAGTAATAAAGAACAACAGAAGATACTTTTATCTCTGGATTAAGACCTCTTTAATATACATAATGTATAGTACTTCATATAATTTATTAATGTCATTTTCTATAGGACACTGTAATTAATTCAGTGACATTAATATTGACCTCATACAAAGGATGGAAGCTGGGTTTTCCTGTGTACCAAGTACAAACACGTGTTAAGGAGTTAACATAGACAACAGTTGCAGGAGATCAACTTCAGGATGACGCACGCGGTTTACAGCAGTCACTTCACACGGTTTTCCACCAGACTTGGATGCCACCTGGTAGAGCCAAGTTTGTGCGATGGCAGCTGTGGGCCTGACTACCTCCTTTTGCCAGCTCCACTTTTGCCTGTTTTACTGCTGCCACTACTAGATTTGCCAGAAGATTTTGAAGAAAAGAGTCTTGTCATAAACTCAGAGACATCAGGCAGTTCATGGTTGGAATTCAGCATGTTCATTGACTGCTCCATCTCCTGCGGGGAGAAAGCATCAGATATGAGGGTGCTCTTCCCTAGATCTACCGAGTCATCTGCATGTGTGAACATATAAACAAAAATTAAGTAAGTACTCTTTCTCTCTTTTTAAAAAATTATCCATATCCTTTTTAGATTTTTCAATTTGAAGAAGAATAGGTTTTTTTTTGAAGATGTATTATTTTGCCAGGCAGTGGTGGTGCATGCCTTTAATCCCAGCACTTGGGAGGCAGAGGCAGGTGGATTTCTGAGTTCGAGGCCAGCCTGGTCTACAGAGTGAATTCCAGGACAGCCAGGGCTACACAGAGAAACCCTGTCTCAAAAAACAAAACAAAACAAAACAAAGCATATTAAGGTTATGCATTTCAGCTGTGTCACAGGTAAGGCACACGAAGAGGCTAAGTACAATGTTCAAGCTATATAAAAAGACATCAGCATTTACCAAGATGACCAACTGAATTCATCTCATCCAATGAACACAGCTACTGAATACAAGGAAACATAACACTGCATTTACACAAACTCTTAGAAGAATGCGTCATAGGAACTAGAATAAAGTTGGAAATCTGGCCTCAGCTACAGCTACAGAGCTGCAGGTAAATAGAACAAGCCCCAGAACACGAGCCAAATGATAGGATGGGAAGCTGAGGCAGAAAGATTGACAGTTCAAGGCCAGCATGGGTGGCTTACTGAGAGTCTATCTCAAAGCAGATTTAAGATTGGCTTAAAAACTAGCACTAGGGATGTTGTGTTCTAATGGTAGAGCACTTGGCAGAATGCACAAGGCCATGGGTTTACTCTCCAGTGTCTGTGCACACAGCGCACATACACACATACCATACACACATGCACATACACACCAGTCTGGAATGCCACTTTAAAAACAGATACAGTGTGACTCAAAAGTCCTAGCTGGGCAGTCAGCTTACCCGTCTCATGTCAGGATCACTTGTGTTAACCACTTTAGGCAGAAGCACAAATATCAATAATGGAAGAACCATCATCATAACCTGCAAAAGAAAACTATTATAAACCTTTTCTTCCACTTTAGCTTGTGAAACAAAGCCTGTTTTAATAGCCAACATCAAGAGAGTCAAGTGTGTACATAGAATAAAATGTATCACAACAGCTGCCACAACAATGCTGTGGGCTGTGTGATTGCTGCGGAGCATGAGAGACTGCCACAGCCTTGCTGTACTGTGTGCACGTGTATCTGGGCTGTACTGACACCACACTTCTACGTGTCTTCTATCTTTGTAAAGAGTTTAGTTTTAACACACATAATTTTCAAATGAACTGTCTGTTCATTGTCTTCTTCCTGCAAGCTGGCACTGGGATTGCTGGTTCCAGTGGCCAGAGGGGCTGCTCTATAGAGACATCTGTGCTGCTTCCCGAGGACTACATTACTGCTCTTCATTACATCCTCCAGAGCCTGCAGCACAGTGCAAGGCACATTCTTTCTGAAGATGACCTAGAATCCTTTAGTACTTGACATATTTCCATGCAATTTCAGAAATGAGAACACCGAGGATGAAAACGACAGTCTCATTGCTGATGTTTCTCTTCTCAGCTGCTCTCCTGTCCTTTTAGCTCTGGTAATAAACTCTAGATGAATAGCCCCCAAACAGTACTGATTATGATCTCAGTAGTTATCAGTATGGAACCTAATTCAAATTTAGAGAATTTAGAGAATCCTAAAAAAATTCAATTTTTAAAAACAGACTTTTTAAAAGGCAAATCTGTTTCTAAAGTATGTATCTATTAGTATTTTACAAGTAGAATCACACATGAGTTTCAAGATTAATACTAACTAATTAAAGCACACCAAAGTAACGTCTCTGTTCACTACACATGTTTTAAAGGGAAGAAAGAAAGCCCTACTACAGAGGCTGTGTTTGTAGCTAGTTTTGTAGAGTCTGGCATCTAGGATGCCCTGGGTTTGATCCCAGCACCTCACAAAACAACTAAGCATGATAGTGTATCCCTGTAATACTAGCACTTGGGAAGTAGAGGCAGGAGAATCTTAAGTTCACCGTCATCCTCAGCTACATAGCAAGTTCAAGGCCAGCCTGGAACCCATGGAACCCTTCTCAAACAACAATAAAACATTACATGTCCTATTAACATGGGCTGGTTAATAAATGCCAGCACATTTATCAATAGGCTAATATACAAATAGAATGGACAGGTTAACTCCATATACAACTCAGCACACACTCTCATTCTATCTAATATCCCATGAAATCTGATATCTTCCTCAACATTTACTTCAGCTGTGCATTTATTATGAAATACAAAGTGAAATTCTCATCCCTTTCATTATCTGTTCCCAAAGACATTAGTTTCCCAATTTCACCCTTCCCTCTCACAGGATCTTAAAGTTTCCGACTGCTAGAAGCAAACCAGCGATTAGTATAAAGCTCTATACATACCATTGGGTTCATCAGAAAGTCTGTCCAGCCCCACGATTCCCTCTTAATAAAGTAAGAAGGTGGACCTGAAGATTTCATTTGGAGAGGATATGGTAATCTGACCACTTCTGACGTTTTGATGTAATTCACATATCTTGCTCTGATAAGGAAGAAATAGATTCTGTGAAAAACATGACTGGGGGTTGGGCAAGAGCTCAAAAGTAGTACACTTGTCCAACATGTACAAGGTCCTGGGTTGAATCCCAGGCTACTACAAAAGAAAGCATATACACAAGAAAGCAAAACAAACAAAGTAAGGTTAAAAACTACTTACTTCAGCAATACCTTAGGCTTATTTCAGGTTTCAAATATAAATCTTTTAAAAATTATTTATTTTCATGTTATGAGTGTTTTGCCTTCATGTATGTCTGCATATGTATGCAATGTCCAAGCATGCCAGAAGAGGGTTCAGATACTCTGGAACTGGAGTTAGAGATGGTTGTGAGCTGCCATGTGGGTGCTAGAAATTGCAGCCAGGTCCTCTGCAAGAGCAGTCAGGATTCATAACTCTTGAGCCATCTTTTCAGCTCCACATCTAAACTTTTGATCCTGAAAGTCCGGTCAAACCATCTAAAGCACTCATCAAGGCACGCAGGAACTAGATTTGGGTCTTCTAGCTCTATCACTTCCTACACATACAGGTCCATGTAACTCCTTACCTTCTTTTTATATCAAACGTTATTTTAAACCTGGGTGTGATGGCAAATCTATAATCCTAGCCCTGAGAAGCAGAGGCAGAAGGATCAGAGTTCAAGGCCAGATTGAGCTACACAATGAGCTGTAGGCTTGCCTGGAATTTATGAGACTTTGTCTTAAAAAGAAAGAAAAAAAAAAAAAAGAAAAACAAGCAAAATTCTCCCCAAATTCTTTTAGAATCTTTTCCATTTTAAAGTCTTTTCATTATATGTAGTAATAAATTTATTTTATTATAAACATACAAGTATTGGCTTATACATTTTTGATAGTCTAAAACATACATTACTGGATATTCACAATTTTTCATGCTATTTTGCAGGAAAATATATGATTCAAGAGCACCATAGAAAATACATTGGTAATCGATTTTTTTTTTTTTTTAACCAGCGACGCAACTAAAAAAAAAAATTCTCAGCTGGAATTGATAACATACGCTTTAAATCCCAGCTTTAAATCCCAGCACTCTTGACTCCAGCAGAGGCAGAAGCAGCTTGATCTAAATGAGTTTGAGGACAGCTGGTCTACACAGTGAGTTTCATGCCAGTCAGAGCTACATTATAAAACACTGCCTCAAAAAATAAAGAAAATAAAAATCCTTACTTATATGTCATTCGTGCATAATCCACTTTACCTTTGAAATTATCTATTTTTTCTTATTGTTCACGTTTTACACTTCAAATTCTTTCTTTCTGTCTGTCTGTCTATTTCAGTAGTGGTGTTAGTACTAGGCTCAAACCCAGGACCTTGAGTATGTGAGGTAAGTACTCTACCACTGGGCTATATCTCCATTTATTTATTTTTGCATTGCTATCATTGTCCATTTGTTTACGTGTTCTGTAGTTTGGGTAATTTCTTTTACTATGTCTTCCAACTCAGCAGACTTCAGTTGTTATATATATGTTAATCTTTGAGATGTTAAATACATCTCAATGACTGTATTTATTGTAGAAGTTCTATCTCATCTTTTTTCAAATATCTACCACCTACTTTGATATATCATTTGTCTTAGCAGCAAATCTATTTCTTTTTCTATCTTATAAAGACTAACAATTTTTAAAGGATTTATTTATTATGTATACTGCATTCTGCCTGAAATGTATGCCTGCAGGCCAGAAGAGGGCACCAGGTCTCACTATAGATGGGAATTCTATTTTTTAGAATAGAATTGTTGTGAGCCACCATGTAGTTGGTGGGAATTCAACTCAGGACCTCTGAAGAGCAGCCAGTGCCCCTAACCTCTGAGCCATCTCTCCAGCCCCCCAAAACTAACATTCTAATTAAGACAAGATTACAAATTTATACATAGTAGCTTTTACAATAAGAACAAGAGATATCAAGTCTTTCCTTTCTTTAATCGCCTAAAATATACCTTTAAACTATTTTAGCCCACATTTAGTACCTGTAGTGTCTAGTACCTACAGGTCTGTTTCATGGATGGCTCAACAACACTCTTTTTTATTTACTTTGAATTTTTAGAGTAATTTCAGCAAATAAAAATGTTTTTCTGAATTTAAACAGTTAATAGGGTATTACCTTCCAGGGAAGTTAAACATTTCTATGTGCTACTATTCCAGTTATACTAACCAAGGTTCACCTTCAATCTTCAGCTTGGACACTCCTAGACTTTGTGAGAAGTTTTATACCCCAGGTTACACATTTTTACCTATTTAGTGTATGTTTGTGGGCACATACATGCCACAGTACACTTGTGGAGGCCAGAGGACAACTTGCAGGAACTGGTTCTTCCTTCCATCATGTGGGTCTCAGAGATAAAACCCTTGTCATTAGGCTCCATGGCATGTATGTTTACCTGCTGGGTTATCTCAAGATCCTTACTTTGACATAAACTCCACAATTACATCTGATAATCCCTTTAATAAAATTTGTGGTGTATAAAGGAAACTTTATACACTATATAGAAACTTCTAGATCAACTCTGTAGCTAATAAGAGGACGGATTATCAAAATATCTCAATGGAAAGTCCTGAGTAGTATTTCTAATGCAAAAGTTAAACAATTCTCTACTTTAAAAATCACATTTGGATTATATCACAGTACCTTCTCCCTATAGTACGTAACCTTACCTTTACTCTAAACTATAGTAGATGTTGTGAACATTCATCTAGAGGGGGAAAATTCAACCTCATAGTCTCAGTGCTCAGATTACAAACAAGAGTAGAGAAAAGGTTTTAAGAAATAACTGTGCTTTGAGTAAGAAACTCTGAACCTTCACTATAAATTTAAAAGTAACATGCAAGAACATACTAAGTAGACTAGACTTTAAATAAAAAATAAACTGGGTATCCTCACCGCATTTTTCCTTTTGAAGTGATATCGACTCGGACAGGGTCAAACTTGTAAGCTGGAGAAATAACTTCCACTACATAAGAGCCAGAGGGAATATCATGAACCACAAAGCTCCCATCTGTCCTGGAAAAGGAAAATCGTACTTAGTTACTTCTCATCAGCACCTTAATCTTTCCCTGCTTGAAACCACTTGTTTATTTCCCAACAGTTCTCAAAAGACACCAGAAGAAATCCAGACATGGTGGCTCACACATATAGTCCTAGTGCGGGGGTCGGGTCGGGAAGGAACTTAAGCAGGAGTATTACCATGGGTTCAAGGCCAGCCTGGGCTACAGAGTAAGTTTCAACATAACCTGGACTACAGTGGTTAAGGCTACCACAAATAAACAAAGAAACTGGAAGCAGCTAACCAAACAGAAAACACAGGTATGGTGCTTATCCTGCAATCACAAAACTCAGGAGGATCACTGCCAATCTGAAGCCAGCCTGAACTACACAGTGAATTCATGGCCAGCTTGGGCTATGTGGCTTCTGCCCTTCTCAAATACACAAAAATGCCAAAAGTTGGTCCTACATTTTATGCTCCAGAATTCTAACAGTTTCTAAAATTAGATGAGCCTATGCCAGAGTAATAGAGATTCCTTCTGCAGGTACAAATGGCAGTAACAAAAGAGCAGTTTCTACTCTGAAGCTCTATCTTTACTGAAGAAAAATTATGGATGTATATTATTGCAATAATAGGGCACCAATCTTATCATGTTCCCTCAATTTATTCTTTGTTTTGTTTTGCTTTTGTTTTTCGAGACAGGGTTTCTCTGTGAAGTCCTGGCTGTCCTGGAACTCACTCTATAGACCAGGCTGGCCTCGAACTCAGAAATTTGTCTGCTTCTGCCTCTCAAGTGCTGGGATTAAAGGCATGCACCAACACTGCCCAGCTCAATTTATTTTTATTATCTTAAAAAGATAATTCAATTCTAGTTCATTTGTATTTTATTGGCTTTCTTTTTCACATACACATTTCAATAGTAAATTGTCCCATTTATTATAAATAGTCCCATTTACCGTAGTTACTTTTTGACTGGTCATATAGAAGTTAAAGCTATCTTTCTTTTCTTTATTTCCTGTAATCCTACTAGGTTTTTTTTTTTAAATCACCCAACCAGAAGCTGCGAATTTCTTCTTGAAAGTCAAAAATAACCTGTCTAGAAAATGAAAAACTGCTACTTCAATGAAAAAAGAAATTAAAAAAATGAAGATGAAAAAAAAAGTGTTCTTTGTCATTGCAAGTATATACTAAGATAAGGCATAACTGATCCATAAACACTGAAATACCTTATTCCTCAGCTGCACATGTTTACTCTCCAGACCCACTCTCAAATGTACCTTCTGAGGGTTTTGGGACGGCCTAGTAGCTTTAGGAGGGTTGCATGTGGTGTGGTGAGAATTAGGAGACATCTGTCTAGCCAATCAACCCTGACAATCAATGAGATGACAGATGTCACAGCCATATCACCCTCCCATCCTCCAGAACCACTGTCTCTTTCTCTTTGTGTCTGTGGGAAGGGAAGAAACTGCCCTTAGACTATTTTCTCCCCAGGTCTATCACTGACAGGCCATCTCTAACTGGCTCTCCTCAGGACCATGGCTGCACACAAGCCCCATTCCACACCCCTTAGCTCACCCCACTCTAGCACCTCCAAGTGTCCAGTAGCTTCTTCCCCTCCTTGTCCCTCTAGCAGAGGTGGCAGTAGTTTCTTTGTTAGTTTTGCTTTCATGTATTATTGGATAAATACTGTTGAGGCTGTAAGCTCCAGGGTATTACACAATCTGGCTTCTTTATACCATGATGAATACACTGTTTTAATCCTTTTATTAAACTCTATGTGAACTAGTCAATTTTAGTGCATATTCTGCTCTTTTGCTTTTGGAGACAAAAGTCTTGCTATCTAAGCCAGCATGGTCTCAGATTCATTATGCTATTGCCTCAGCCTCCCAAGAGCTGGGACATAAGTGTGGACATTACATCCATTCATCTTCTGCTTCTTGATAGACCCTGACAGAATCAACTTCAAAACATTTTTTTTCTGAGAAGAGGAAAATAAAAAGAAACTGTTGACTATTCAACATAAATAGAATTTTAATTACTGAAAGAAAAAGCAAAGCTTAGCGTGATAGGAGACACTGTAAATCCCATGAGGAAGTAAGTCACAAGAGGACATGAGTTTGAGGATGGTATTAACCATATAGTGAAACTATGCATTTAAAAACAAAATTCAAGGGCTGAAGAGATGGCTCAGCAGTTAAGAGCACTGATTGCTCTTCCAGAGGTCCTGAGTTCAATTCCCAGAAACCACACAGTGGCTCACAACCATCTGTAATGGGTCCGATGCCCTTTTCTGGTGTGTCTAAAAACAGCTACAGTGTACTCATACACATAAAGTAAATAATTAAAAAAAATTTACAAGTAAGTAGATATAAACTCAAAATATCAAAACAAAACACAAACAAAACAAAAAAACTTGACAACTACCTAACTGTCCAAAACCAGAAGACTAGAAAAGTGAGTTGTGGTTTGTATGCACATTATGATATGAAAAATGGCTTGAGTACTTTAACCCAACACCTCTTTTTTTTTGTTTTTTTTTTTTTTTTTGGTTTTTCGAGACAGGGTTTCTCTGTGTAGCCCTGGCTGTCCTGGAACTCACTTGGTAGACCAGGCTGGCCTCGAACTCAGAAATCCGCCTGCCTCTGCCTCCCAAGTGCTGAGACTAAAGGTGTGCGCCATCACCGCCAGGCAACCCAACACCTCTTATCTCCATTAGGAAAGTCCCAATCTACTTCCCCAGAAACCAAAAACATAGTCAAACTTGTGTGCGGGTTATTCAAAACAGCTATAAGACAAATTACCTACCCTCATTCCAACAAGACTTTTACCATTAACACATTCTCAACCAGCCCTTCTATATGAATATAAGAATATAAGTAATAAAAAAAAGTTCATAAATGTTAAATGAAAATTATGGTCTTCTATGCTTTTAAAGACAAGCCATATGATTCTAAAAAGAGTTAGAAAAAAATTACTATAAAACATTAAAGGTTATTATCTTCCTGTTGCATCTTTTTAAAAGAAAATATCTTGCTTATATTTTCTTCAATAAACATTTATTTACTTGTACTTGGGAGTCACTCTGGGACCTCTTGCACACTAAGTCCCACCACAAAACTGTATCACCAGTTTTTTTTTCTTCGAGACAGGGTATCAACTAAGTTGTTCAGAGTGTCCTTTAGCTTACAATCCTTCTGCTTCCGATTCCTGAGGAGTTGAGATGCTAGGCTTGTGTCACTGTGCAAGGCTAAGCATATCTAAATCATCTATCTATCTATCTATCTATCTCTGTGTGTGTGTGTGTGTGTGTGTGTGTATATATATGATTGTAAAATAACTTCAAAATAAAAATAGGTGGTTTTCAAACATGCTATATACCGCAGAAGTTTAATTCTCAATTAAGCCTTGTCTTCCAAATCTTACTGGGAATTTATTGTTAATGAAACATTAATTAGGATAAAATTTAAACAATACCCTAGTGTCAGATAACATTAAAATATTGGTTGTCAATTTGTCATTATTTATTAATCTGAGGTTGAATAGCCCACAAGGGAACTTCAACAATCTGCAGAAATATGTAATTCAAATGTTCACATTTAAAATGTATGGTTTTGTCGGGTGGTGGTGGTGGTGGTGGTGGTGGTGGTGGTGGTGGTGGTGGTGGTGGTGGTGCACGCCTTTAATCCCAGCACTTGGGAGGCAGAGGCAGGCGGATTTCTGAGTTCAAGGCCAGCCTGGTATACAGAGTGAGTTCCAGGACAGCCAGGGCTACACAGAGAAACCCTGTCTCGAAAAAACAAACAAACAAACAAACAAACAAAAAAGTATGGTTTTCAGATATCACAAGTTGGTCTGTAAAGCCAGCAAAGAAGTATTTTCTTTCAGTTCATAGTTTCAGCTCCAAATACTGGTGGCAAAATTTAAAACATCATATTCATGCCTAGAAGAGCAAAAACGGACTGCTGACAAAGCGTTAAAAAATTCATCCCACCTTCCAATATAAACATAAATCACAAACTCTTAAGAACAAGAAAAGAACAATTATGTGTAAGGAACCTTGAGAAACCCTGGTCTGACTAAAATCATGACTGCGATATCGCAAATCCCTTGACAAATTCAATTGTAAAAAGAACAATAATCACAATCTCAGACCAATAAAAGCACTCTTTGATTAGGTACTTCAGGGCCCATTAATTTTAGAAGCAGGACCATTAGCCTTACAGTCTATGTCATCACTGGGAGCCCTTTGGGCTTTGACAATTCCCACTTGTTTAGCATCTTTCTACACAACACCAAGCTACCAGAAGAGTGACATGTAGAAAGCAACTAGGTTTCAGAAACATTAGCAAAATGCAGAGGGGGTAAAACCCAACAGATAAATGAAAGTCCCCTGGGCCTAAGTATGATCTGCCTCACTCTGGGACCAAAATGGGGCTACATACAAATAAATGACCCCATATGTTTCGGGCGCCTGGGACCACTGTCCACCATCCTCGTTGCTGAAGTACCTGACTCCCTCTCAAGGTCTCCCAGCATAGACCGTTAGTGGCACCGGTGCCTTCAATTTGTGACAGCTACACTGCGGGTCCTGACAGCTGTCCTAGCTGGATACCCTTCCAGCGTCCGCCCCAATCGCTTTCCTGCTGCCCTCAGGATGCTCACTTAAGGAAGCCGACATGCTCTTCTCCGTCTACCAGCACTCGGGCCGCGGAGATCCAATCCTGAGGCTTCACCCCCGGAACAACCGCACGTCCCTCGATCTTAAAACGATCTCCCAGGCCGACCCCACTACCTCCCGGGCCCTCGGCAGCAGCCCCAGGCACCTCCGAGCTGTGGGCATCTCCTGATAATAACAGAAGCAGGATGGAAAAGAAACCCCACAGAGCACCCGCCATGACAGCAGCTCTGAGGAGTCAGGCCTACGGCCCGGAAGCCCTACCCTGCCGCAAGGCCGCTACAGCGGCCGCCGCCGTCGCCCACTGATTGCGTCATCACCGCGAGCCGGATCCAGCACCGAGTTTGTCCACGCCCCCTGAGAGAAGTTGTGACAGCTGACTAATCGGGAGAAGGGACGCAGAATCAACGCTCGTAACGACCCAGGGCTTCAAAGGTGGCGAGGTTTTTAAGTAAAGGTGCCAGAGCGAGTAAGGTGACGTAAAGGTGGCAGAGAGTGTATTGCTGTGGCGTCCACAGATGCAGGTCTTATCGTGGGCTTAAAGGATGAAACCGAGAAGGACGAGGATCTGAAGTGTTGAGTGCTGGGTCTGTAGCTAACATTCAGACATCGACTCTATCATTTTCTCAAGGTTCTTGATAGCTCTAAATAGTCTCCTTTCTACCACATATCTCTGTGAAAGACCCCGTGCACTCTGCCTCCGTAGAAGTTTTTTTTTGTTTGTTTTGTTTTTGTTTTTGTTTTTGTTTTTCGAGACAGGGTTTCTCTGAATAGCCTTGGCTGTCCTGGAACTCACTCTGTAGACCAGGCTGGCCTCGAGCTCAGAAATCCGCCTGCCTCTGCCTCCCAAGTGCTGGGATTAAAGGCGTGCGCCACCACCGCCCGGCTCTTAGAAAAGTTTAAAAAAAAAAAAAAATGAACGAAGCTCCTAATGGAGAGTGGAACTGCAGAAATTTGGGCTGAAAAGAAAAAAAAAAAGGTTTTTTTTTATATATGCAAAAAATGGTGATCTATGTTTAAGAAGTACGTGAATAACGTTAATTTTCATTCTGTTTTAATGCTTTTTTTCTCTCTCTTTTTTTAACATGAACAGTTTGAAGACTGAGAAAGTGAAGCGCTCACGATTGATGGTCTGTGATGTACCTAATACACAGACAGGGCAAATGGCAAGACCACCGGAAACCAGTGTCTTCCTAAGGCCATGCCGCATCTAGCAGCCTTCTTTCAGTTCTTTATTTACCAAGAGTGTCTCAACCCTGCTTTGTTTTTCAGTTTCCGAGCAGATGCCTAACATTCTTTTCAGAGTTGATGCTTACCTCCCTTAAACACCTCAGTCATTGAGCAGAGGCCTAAATACTGTAAAAATTCATCCGTCTTCTCTTCTACTGATTCTCTTCTATTCAGTTCCTCTGGTATAGAGTTTTTCTTGCTGCAGAAATTAATACACCCAGCTTTATGCATTTTCCTAGTGGTCTCTCTTCATTCTTTGACTCTGTGCCAAGGAATATGCTTATAGAGATAACCTATAAGCAAAAGCTTAAAATTAAAAATATACACATATGGGGGTAGGGAGATGGGTCAGCAGTTAAGAGCACTTGCTACTCTTGCAGAGGACCTGGGTTCAGTTCCCAGCACCCACACTATGGCTCTGTAACTTCAGTTCCAGGTGAATTGAAGTCATACCTCCACAGGCACTAGGGACATGTGGTTCACATACATACATGGGAGCAACATTCATATACTTGATATTAAATAACTATAATATGCAACATAATATATATTTGACATTTAACACACAGTATATAAATAGTGCTTATTATATAAATAAAATCAGTATGTTGTGAACTTTTTTAAGACAGAATTTCTAGCCGGGCGGTGGTGGTGCAAGCCTTTAATCCCAGCACTTGGGAGGCAGAGGCAGGCAGATATCTGAGTTTGAGGCCAGCCTGGTCTACAGAGTGAGTTCCAGGACAGCCAGGGCTACACAGAGAAACCCTGTCTCGAAAAACTAAAAAAAAAAAAAAAAAAAAAAAGACAGGATTTCTATAGTCCAGACTGGTCCAGACTGGTCTTGAACATTAGCAGTCCTTCAGCCACTGAAGTGCTGGAAGGATTGACATGAATTGTGAGCCATCACAGTCAATTTAATATGTCATTTAATTAAAAATGGATATATTATAGTACATATGAATAAATGTATGCAACTATAATGCATCTCTAGTTTACATGTATATATTTGCACAGCATCTATCTAATAGCAAACTACAAGTTTATCTTCATTTTGCCCTTTTTACCTAATGTTACTTGAAAGAAAATCTCCCTTTTGGTCTGTGTTTTATAGACAGGGTCTTATACCATAGCTCAGTCAGGCCTGGAATTCACCATACAACCCAGGCTGACCTCAAACTTGTGACAGTTTTCCTGTCTCAACCTCCCTAGTGCTCGAACTACTGCTCTTGACTGTAAATTATCCCAATGGTATAAATAATGAATTTCTTCATTTTTGAAATAAAGCTACCAAGTACCCCAGTATATGGATCTCCTGATTTCCTACTAAGAGACGTTAAGATTGTTCCTAACCTTACTGATTTTGCTGAAGAGAACTTCCTTCGTCATGTGATTTCCATGTCCATATCCAGAATTCCTTTTTTTATCCATGGTGATGTGTTCTAGTATCCTAATAGGTGCATAAAACCCCAGATAGCTCTACATGGACTCTCCTGTATATACTACCTACACGAAGTTCAATTTACAAATTAAGCACAGTATGTGATTAAGGATTATTAATAAAATAGTGTAATTATAGTAATATACTGCACTAAAAGTTATTGTAACTATAGCATATGATTAAAATCCAACAGAAGCTGGGGAAAGGAGGGGCTATCTTTATCTTTACCGCAGAGAATGGAAAGGAGTAATTGAAGATATTTTATCTCAGTTTCTCTCTCTCTCTCTTTCTCTCTCTCTCGTTGTTGTTTGGTATTTCAAGACAGGGTTTCTCTGTGTAATAGCCTTGGCTTTGTTGGAACTCACTTTGTAGAACAGGTTGGCCTCGAATTCACAAAGATTCACCTGCCTCTGCCTTCCAAGTGCTGGGAATTAAGGCATGTGCCACCATACTTGGCCTCAGTTTTTTCTTTTTACAGTACCTCTTAAGATACTGTAACTATTATGAACTGAGTTGTGTCCATGAAAAGTCACTTGGTGAAGCTCAAAGTGCCTGTAAGAATATATCTGGATATAGGACTTCTAATGAAATAACTAAGGTTAAATATCCTAAGGGCAAGACCTTATTTATCAGGCCTGGTTCCTAATAAAGAGAAAGCAAAACATGGGGACATGCATACTCAGACAAAAACCACCATGTGGAGAAGAGATCTTAGGAGAAACCAACTGTTGGCATCTCCCTCTGGGATTCCCACCTGCTGGAACTGTGAGGTAATAAAGCTCTGTTGTTAAACAGGCCAAACTGGGTTGCTGTGGAAGGCCTAATAGATTAATACACCATCCTTTGCTGTTCAGGTTGTCCATAGTGGGAATAGCTGGGAACAAAAGACATCTCAGGCAGTAGTGAGCTCACAGAGAGCAGACTCTTGGGAGACAGCTTCAGTGAGACAGCTCTTTTAATAGGGGATCAAAGGCTACTTAAACCTGAGGGGGTGGGTAGGGGATTTTGGGGGTGAGTGTACATCATTGTCCATGGTCAGGGCACTGGGATGCCTCATTTGCATAAGGAAGAATTCCAGATGCTACCAAACATGTCTTTATAAGTGGATTGGAAGTTTGGCTACTAGGCTAGTCTTACCTCCTGGATGTGGGGACAAAGGCCAAACACATAGGCCTGGGGCGGCTGGGGGGCTAGGGGCCAACAATTGACTCCTGTCAATTTTAGGATTAGAATTCCAGGATTGAAACCTCAACCCAACTCTGGCTCTAGGCCAGCTCCCCACTCCCCACCCCCAGTCCCACAGCTCCCTGGCTCCACAATCTTGACCTTTTCTCCCCATCCTTCTCCTAAATGCAACAACTGAAGTCTCTGTTCTCTGCCACACCATGAATGGGATCTGCATTGTGTTGCAGATTTAGGGAAAAATCCATGTGTTTGCCAAGAAGACATTTCATCAGACAAAAACTCCAAAACGGCAGTTTTAAGCTGCAAAGCACTGCTCACCATGTTCACTTTTCAGTATAAGAGGAGCTGAGCCCTCAGACAGTTTTAGTGTTATTTCAGATTCAACCAGGGCAGACATTATTGAACCACCGTAAAAATATGAGGCTGTGTAGCGGTGCCCCCATCCTTAACCACTCTAAAATACAAAGTAAACTATCACCTCTATACCATAATGAAAATGTTACAAATATGCCCAAATAAAAATAACTTCAAAGCAAGTCTTTTTTTTTTTTTTCAAGTGTATTTTTTGCTTCTTTGTTAATACCTTAGAAACCTGCACTGGTTCTGAAACTAAAGAGAGGAACCTGGGAGTTGCTTTTTCTGTAGGAGCAAGAGTGGAAGAGGACCAGCTGCAAACATCTACTGAGATCTGTCTCCTGCTCTACCTTATTCCTTTGTCTACTGCCACTTACCAACGCATCTAGTGTTTGAAAACCCTCAACTACCAAGTGCAAGACTCCACAGATTGACTGGAGGAGACAAGTCTGAGGGCCCATTTCAGACATGGAGGAAGTCTGTTATTTCTGCTGTTTTCTAAGTAGGATATGGTTTGTATAGATACCCAACTCCACACTGTTGTAATATCCCACTTGGACTTGTGTCTAATATAGAAACTAAGCACAGGAAACTAATATAGAAAGGCCTTAAATTTTATGTACTTTCCTTGCCCAGACAGACTAACCTTGCTGCCTTATATCCTGGATTACAGAAACTCTTCTCTTGTCCAGAAGACTGTTTTTAGCCAATGGACTGTATCAGGACAGCCTTTTCAGTTTCCTTTAACAATGCCACAGAAAATTTAGGGATGGGGTAAGTTTACAGTCACTCCTTCCCAGCTTTCCATGGTTTTTCTATTTAGATCCTGAACCCCAGAGACTTCAAGCAGGTTAGTATTTGTACTTAGTTATTACTGATGATGTGAAATTTAGAGGTGATTTGTTCATCACCCAGACCTCCTCCTTCTCACCCTCTCTTCTCTCTTGGCCCCCAGCCTCTTCTTGTCAATGCCACATGGGATTCTACATATAACTCTTGAAATTTGAATCAGCCCCTATCCAAAACCAATTCTCCTCCCTTGCTGGAGTTTTCCTAATCACTTAATGACATATTTGGGGATGGGTTTGGCCATTTCCCTCTGTCTTAGTACTCTGCTTGTTAGTATTCCTGTGGCCACATGGTGATTCTCTAGCCACTTTCATGAACTGGCTTTCTAAATAGAAAAAATGTTAGGTTAAAAGGGAAGTCAGTGCTTTCTTTTTTTAATAGAGTAGCCACTGTAATTCCTAGGAAACTTCAGCTATGCTAATCCCCAAATACTCTGGTATTTATTTGGGGATGACTTTTGCCCTCTTGAGTTTTCAAATCATATTTTCTCCGAATAGTTAAGCTAATCTCTTTCACTCAAATAGACTGTAGCCAATTCTTTTAGTATATTTTTAATGCCTCTTGCCTACCTAGGACTCTGGGTTTAACTCTTAAATGCTTTCTCTAAAGTTCTTTGCAATGAAACGAATCATCTGACTTCCACATAGGGAAGTCAGTATACCTCTGTCTTGAAGAAATAAATAGTAATGGAAATGTTTCACTTTATTCATTTGACTTGAAGTTCTTATCCCTTCCATCAAATTCTTTGAAAAATAAAAGAAAAACAATTTGAGGAAATATGAAATATGGTAAATAACTTACAAACATGAGGAAACTGTCATCTTTGATGGTAGGAAATGATAATATCCTAGGTCTCCTGGCATATTCTAGATCAAATGCTTTGTAACTATTAGAATGTACTTCTCAATACAGTACTGTGTTTGAGTAATAGTGGCTGAGAAGCCAACGTCTAAATGTGGAAGAAGTTGTGGTACAGTAATTATTCTTGTGCCTTAAGCCTGTACTGTTCTAGTGGGCACAGCTTTTTGCTGGCTTGGGCTGCAGTGTAGGATTGTTCTTGACTGCATGGGGGCCCAGTTTAAAGGATTAGCTCAAAGAGCAGCCATGGAACATGCCACATGCAGCAGTAGTTAAACCTGAGCTTCGCCCAGGGAGCTTGAGCCTTTACTCAGTCCCAGGGCTCTGCCTTCCACACGCCAGCCCTTAGGAAGCACTGAGCCTCTGCTTACAGCTGCACAAGTGCAATCATTGTAGTTCCAGGATGTCTTGATCTGAGTCTAAACTCTATAAACATGGTTGTGAAGTACACATTCAATTTACTGTCACAACCCTTGGACGTTCACATTTAGTTGACTTAAGTATACGTAGTGTTGAGCAAGACCCCCTCTACACCCTCTTATTTTAGGAGACTGAAACTACAATCATTCAGAACAAAAGAAAAACCGCTCATGGTCCTCCCTTGCCAACCCACTGATGACCACTTCCTTTCTGTCCCTGTGAGTTACCTGGGGCTCGTGTAAGCAGACTTACAGCAGGTGTCTTTTCATAAGTAGCTTGCCTCACTTAGCACAGCAACATCCTTGAGGTTCGTACATGTTGGAACATATGTCAATTTTCTTTCTTTTAAAGCTGGGTAACAGATTCAATTGAATGTATATGGTATGTTTTGTCCATTCCTTCGGGTTGCTTCCATGTTTGCTACTGTGGGTGACACTGTTATAAAGAGGGGCCTACACACAACTGTGAATTCCTGCCTCTACTTCCTTTGGGTCACAGACCAGTTCTCTTTGGTTTAGATGGAGGTATCATGTTGTTTTCCATGATGGCAGCACCATTTAATTTCGCTACCAGTAGGGTAGTAGTGTTGCAGGTTGTCTTCACCATGTTAGGCCCTGTCATTTTATGCTTTGTTTTTATTTCTTTGGGGTTTCTTGTGTTAATTTGAATAGCATCTATGGAGCTGGGTGTGGGAGGCCTTGATTTGCACTTTCTTTACATCCATTCATAGACTTTTTTCAGGTCCTTTGTTTTATTTCTTTTGAGCTTGTTGGCCTTTCTATGAGGAAATCTCTTCAACCCCCTTCCTGCATTTTTTTTTCACTTATATCTTTCTTCTCTTTTAAAAATCTTA
>JANHMN010000002.1:176649275-176661775 GCA_030674055.1 Rhabdomys pumilio | reverse complement strand
GCACTTCTCCTCCAACCAGGCCATACCTGCTAATCCTTCTCAAAACAGTACCACCAACTAGGGACTAAGCATTCAAGTATATGTGCCTATGGAGACTGTTCTTATTCAAACCATCACAAAGGCCATTAAAATGTGTTATTTACGAGTTCTACAAGCTAGAGTTTAACACAGGCCACCCTATGATTTGGAGGGTCTTCTTCTTTAACCAGAAAACCCCAAACATATTTCATGACAATCTTAGTACAAAGACAGATTCATTATTTTATATTCATTCAGTTTATTTCCTTGTTACTCAATAAAAATAATGCATTTTTTGTGGCCTCCTAAGTGTGTCATGGGCCCTAGGCATGTACTTACTATGCTTAACAATAAGTTGGTTGTGGTTTATTGAAGACTAATTCAGAATGCCACAAGATTGGCAACTGTACAGTGCCTGGCAGGTTATTGAGTTTCCACAATTAACAAGCAGAAGCAGATAGTTAGAATTCCTCCAGTGTTCAGACAGGATGCTCTTTAAACACAGTACCAGCAGTGTGCTGTGAATTAATTGCTCATCATTTTTGATAGCTGTTTTCCTGTTTTTGAATTATAAAATACAGTTGACATATTTTATCTGCCATTATCATGGGATTTATCCCAGAAAATTTAATGATAAAATTAAATATATATTTACCCATATTACATTTATCATATTTAAGGCAGATACTACTGAAATGCAGATGTCAACCAATCAGGCCCCTTATTAATAAAATTAATAAAGCATATAAATTCAAAGCATATATATATATATATATATATATATATATATATTCCTCCATGGGATTAATTTTTGGTTGTCAGAGCATAGATATAATAGTTCACCGTCTTCTTTTATAAAATAAACACAGATGACTCACATGTTTCTTACACTTTTTTGAAATCTGAAGAGTTCATTTGAATGTTGAAGTTAATTACTGCTGGCAGGGGACTAATTAAAATCAGGGATGAAGGAGGTAGTGGCAAAATGCCTTGGAGACTATGAGATGAGGGAGGGGTGATATATATGCTGTGCGTTTGGAAAAGAATATTCATGGCTGCGCAAAACTTAGAAAACCTCAGAGAAAATAGAGTTGAATGCTGACCCCTCACTGTACCCCAGCAGCAAGTACATATGAGAAGAGACTATCTTCTAGATTTAGACTGTGCTCCTGGTCAAGTTCCAGTCTGTGAGAGCGATGTTTACAGAGAAGTTCTTAGATAGCAAGGGTACACATGTTCAAGTGGAACCTGTCGGACGGTATGTTTTTTATTTAGACGAGAACTATTAACCACTCCAGGGGGATGAGAAGGTTCTGAATAACTCACAGAGAAAATAAAATAACTTCTTTGATTTAAATCTGGTTGATAAACTCAACATCAAACTAATGATGTTAATACAGTTGAGCACTTAGAATAGTTCAACAAAATTATTTTTTTTCTACCATTTTGCTCCCACCATATGTAAATTCTCCACAGTAAATCTGTTTGCCATGGAATAAGCACAGATGTTATCAGATAATGAGGCATCCTGTCAGCTTGCAGAAGCAGCAACGGAAAAGTCATTCAAAGGCTTTGGTTGATTTGAGCGAGAAGTGCAGATGAGGTTGGGAAAGGACTCATATGTGGAAGCACCAGAGAAATTAACTTCCCCTTTGTACAAGGGTGACCTTCCTTTTAAAAAGAATTACATGTATTTATTTTGTGTGTGTTTGTGACCATGCTTACATTCATGTACATGCATGCTAACACCACGCTTTATGTGGTGTAACTTGCAGGAATTGCTTCTCTACTTCTGTCATGGGTTCTGGGATCCAGACTGGGATTGTCAGTTTCAGTGGCAGCCACTTTTATCCACTGAGTCGTCTTGTCAGCCCAAAGAGAAATGTTGTAAGTTAGACAGAAGAAATTGTGCCTAAGGAATGACCTTCTATCTAACAGAAAGAGAAGATTTAGCACTTGGTAGAGAGGTTGTAAAAGAGAATTCAAGTGCTGTATGGCTGGACATTCTGACTTTAATCTTGGGACTTTGTGATTCTTTATTTGGAGTATTAACAGCTGTTGTTTCACCTGCTCCAGATTTATTAATAGTGGTTACAGAAAAAAAACCAACCATCATATTTTCACATGCCAAAGGAAAAGGACTAAAAACACATGTGAGCTATTATTATACACAGTCTTCCACATAAAAAGGAAAATTAGATGGCAGTCCGAGCCATTACAGTAAGTCATACCACAGAGTCTTGCACTGACAGTTGTAGTGCATACAGAAAGATGATTCAGAATTACGAGTTATAATGAAGTTATTCCCAAACTTCCTGTAAGCGCCAAGTAAACATGCAGCCCTGACAATTGCCATTCCTAAAGGAAGCCTTCCCAGGCACAGAAGGACAGAAGTGGTCTTCAGACTTACGTGAGGACCAGAGCCACCCTGGGAGGTTATTCAGCCTCCCCCACGCCCATAAGAGACTGACTCTGTTTGGCTGGGACCTGTCCTATGCACTTCCCTATCTATAAGATCCTCCCACCAGTGAGTCTAATGTCCTTCAAGTTTGAGAGCTGGTGATCTGTCTCTGGAGAATAATTTTATTTGCATTACATAATAAGTAATCTAGTAAAAATATTCATTGAAAACAATATAAATGCTGAGCTCTATTTGATATCATTTTGGACATTTGTTTTATGTGTATAGGTGTTTTGGCTGCTTGCCTGCTGTGCACCACCTTTGTGCGGAGTGCATGGAGAGAACAGAAAATGGTGCTGGAGCTTCTGGATACGTAGTTACAGGTGGTTCTGAGCTTCCACATGGGTTCTGGGACTGAATGCAGACCCTTGTGAAGAGCAGCCAGGGCTCTCAACCACTGGGACATCACTCTAAGCCCCAAGCTTTATTTTTAAACACAGTGCTTCCAGTGTGCTTATCAGTCCGTAGCAAAGTTCTAGAAGTAGAAATGGTGTTATTCTGAAGGTAATAACAAATTTATGTCTAGCTGTGACTCAGCTTAAAACAATGTACTAGTTTAGAGCACACACAGGCTTTGGGGTCAAAACGGATTTGAAACTGTAGCTGTGTCAATTGCTAACAATAGAATCTAGGTTAAGGGGCTTTGCTTTGCTCACCCTCAGTTTCCTCATTTAGAAAAGGGATTAGCTTGCTTATTTTATGCCATAAGAGTCATTGTGAGCATTAAATGAGATGGTGTAAATGAGACAGTAGGCACAAAATTATCAATAAATGGAAGTACTATTACTATTGTGGTGACTTGTCACTATGATGGCTTCAGTGTGACACAAAATTACAAATAGGATTAATTTAATGAGCTTTAATGTGACCATACATTTATTCCAGGAATGGGTGGAACATTTACATTTTCCATTCTGCACACCACCATCAAATCTTTCATCTATTTTAAAGTAACTAATCTGTTTGTCATTGTCATTCAGAAATTAACTGTCATCCAGCCAGAGAGATTAAAGGTGTGAGCTAAGGGCTGAGCCACACCACAACTAGAAACAGTTTTGTTTTGTTTTCAGTAAATAACACAATCTCAGGGTTCACAGTGTGACCAAATATCCTGTAACATCTAGGTTCAAGGAGATGCCTTAAAGAAAAAAGTCAGGGCTGGAGAGATGTCTCAGTGGTTAGGAGCACTGACTACTCTTCCAGAGGTCCTGAGTTCAATTCTCAGCAACCTTGTGCTGGCTCACAATCATCTGTAATGAGATCTGATGCCCTCTTCTGGCGTATCTGAAAAAAAGTGACAATGTACTCACATACATAAAAGAAATAAATAAGTCTTTTAAAAAAGAAGAAGAAAAGCCAGAGAGTGATAAACATAACCCATCATTGGTCTCTGTGTGCGCACAGGAGAGCCCCAGGCAGGCGTGCACACACACACACTAAATGAATAAACAATTTCATGTTAGTGACTTAATATTATGGCATATGACTTAATATGAGACAGAAAAAGCAATACCAATAATCAGTAACCAGCTTCAGTTAGTTCTTTGCAGCTAAAACCCAACACATTAAGTAAAAATAATTTTTCAGGTAAACAATCTTTAGAAACTGTTTCCAACAGAGAAATTCAATATTTCCACCCCAGGTTTATTCAACTCTTCTCAGTGCTCTCAAAGAACAACCTTCTATTTCACTCTTCATGACTTCTTGTGGATAAGAGTAGTTGAGGACAGAAAACGTCCTTAAGAGTGAAGTCTCTGAACAGAGGTGGACAGTGAGCGTTGCCAAGATCCCTTCTCCTGTCCCTCTCTGAATGCTGCTCAGTCCATTGGTGAGGACCGTAATAAGCCACTGTAGGTACCCCAGATGCTACTGTAAATATCAACACACATTTATGAAAGGATGAACTAAAGGTATTGTGCTGGGTATCAGTAGTAAACAATTACCTAACATCAATTCTGCAACAAAACATGAAGTCTTACAATTAAAGACCCACGTGTATGGAAGTGAATCCTAGTGACAATAAAGGACTTGTAGGTTTCTCATTGACAGTGTGGCAGAGTCTTGTTAAAGGAGATATTCTCTTGATAGAAAACTAGGTGCTAGTTGGTGACAGAAGTAAG
Source organism: Rhabdomys pumilio (assembly GCA_030674055.1). NCBI lineage: Eukaryota > Metazoa > Chordata > Mammalia > Rodentia > Muridae > Rhabdomys > Rhabdomys pumilio. The sequence continues at coordinate 176,657,176 of JANHMN010000002.1, read as the reverse complement.
AAGTGTGGATGGCTGGTGAGAACAGGCACCTGGTTCTTATCTGAATGCTTTAGTTTAGTATAAATAACCAATAGCTTGTTGTCCTGCCATCCAATTATTCAACAATTTTCATTGCTTTTTTTTTTTTTTTAGTTCTGATGCTTGAATACAAGCCTCATACAGTCTAGTGTCCCCCTCTACCTTACACATTGACTCCTCCCTTATTAGTCTTACTTGTATTTCAAGATAGGGTTTCACTGTGTAGCTCAGGTTGTCTTTGAACTTGCACTCAAACTACCTTAGCCTTATAAGTAGCTCAGATCACAAGTGTGGGCTACCACAACCAGACTGAACATTTCTTCTTCAGGTTGCACAGACCTAAGAGCTAGCAATACCACAGTGGCTACTTGTTTTTTTTTTTTTTTTGGTTTTGTTTGCTGTGAAGATACCATACCCGGGGAAACTTATAGAAGAAAGAGTTTATTTGGAGTTTACAGTTTCAAATGATGAGTCTATGACCATCATGGGCAGGAAGCATGGCAGTGTGTAGGCAGGCATGAAACTGAAACAGCTGAGAACTTACATCTAGATTTACAAGCAGAAGGCAGAGAAAGATAACTGGGAATGGTGTGGGCTTTTGAAACCTCAAAGCCCATCCCTACAAACACACTTCCTAGTCTTTTCCAAAACAGTTCCACCAATTAGGGGCCCAAGTATTCAAATATATGAGCCTATGGAGGCTAGTCTTACTCAAACCATGACACTACTTAAAATTTAAATTCAATAAAGCTGCTTACAGTCTGCACCATGGTCAAGGGAGTACACCATAAGGAAGGAATAAACTAAGATATTAAGCTCAAAGACAGACTATTTGGGGATGAAGTGGGAGGATGGTTAAAAGAAAAACAGGAAAGGAAGAAACGTCCTCAACACAGTGAGTCTGAAAGCTGAGAATGAAGCTGCATAGAGGGTCAGGTGGATTACTTGAGTGCTCTGACGCCCAGTGAGTGTGTTCACAAACACGATCTGGAGAGGAGGCCTGAGGTGATATCAACATCACTCACATTGCAAAACTCCTTTCAGCTGATCACAAAGGATGAGTGAGACCATAGTAATTCTTTTAAATTCCTGCCTCAAAGACTGCTTGTGAAATAGATTCATAAGATTTCATCATCAAAATAGTTATTTTCTCAATTTACTACAGCTTTATTAAAGCACCAAGAAATTCCAGTTAGGTCACTAGCAGTAGTCATTAGCAGAGGTCATTAACACTGAACAGATCCTGGGCAAAATGAAGTGAGTTAGCCTCTGACTTCTACCATAGGTGAGGATGCTGTCATTTCTTTTTATCTAAGGTCTAACTCCAAAATATAGTAGTTTTGTTAACATCAAAAATGAAACAATTCCGAAGAGGCAACAGTGATGAAAGTATTAGTAAGCTTATAAAGTATTTGTCTGAACGGATTTTGTATTTAATGTGTGCTATTTAAAACTGATCGTCACCAATCCTTCATTCGGAAGCAATCAACCCTAACTTCTTGTACCCACTCAAAAGAAACTGTAGAAATCACAGGTACACAGCCACATCTCCCAATCACCTTCCTTTAAGACACTGATTTTCGTTTCTCCTTAAAATGTGTGCACCTGGCGGGCGGTGGTGGCGCACACCTTTAATCCCAGCACTTGGGAGGCAGAGGCAGGCAGAGGCAGGCAGATTTCTGAGTTCGAGGCCAGCCTGGTCTACAGAGTGAGTTCCGGGACAGCCATGGCTACACAGAGAAACTCTGTCTCGAAAAACCAAAAAAATAAAAGAAAATGTGTGCACCTATTCACAGATTTATAACATGCACACAGCAAGGATATCTAACAGGATTTTTTTCTTAATAGTATTTTAAAATTAATTTTCATAATTTAAAAAATTATTTATGTGAGGAGGATGGAGAGTAGATACACATGTATTCATGAAGAGGGCTTTGGGTGTCCTCTAGAACTCTCCACTGAAGTTATTTGAGGTAGGGTCTCAAAGCCCAGGGTCCTGATACTGGGGCTTATGTTTTCTTCCCTAGGCAAGAAGCCAGAAATCTCCAACAGTCCTCCTATCTCTTCCTTCTTAGAGCTGGGGTTACAGGTCTGCACAGGATGGCCAGCTTATGTAGGGTCTGAGATCTGAACTTTGATCCTCATGACTGCAGAAAGCACTCTTAACTAATGAGCCATATCTCCAGCCCTGACATTATGGTTTTAAATCTCTGCTTTTACAACCACAGAATCTGTTAACAAGACAATGATGTATGAAATAGGTTCATATACTTTTATTAATTCAGAGTTAATACTTTCTTACACTTGTATGTTGAAATGAAAAGTGAAATAGTAATAAATTCCAGTCAAGTAAACAGGAAGGATTCTTATCAAGTTAGTGTCTTTGCAGGGATGCAAATGTCGTTCAACATACACAAATCTGTAAGTGTAATCTGGCACAGAAACAGACTTAAGGATAGAAGTCATATGATGATTTAAACTTATATAAGTTCAATATTACTACATAATAAAACCCCAAGTGGGGAAAAATAGAAGTAGAAGGAATACACCTCACATGATAAAGGCTACATATGCAAACCTATAGCAAGCACAATTCTAAATAGAAAGAAATGAGAGCATTTCGTCTAAAATACGAAATGAGCTAAGGATGCCCACTTTTTTTTTTTTTTTTTTTTTTGGTATTCAATTTAGTGCTCAAAGTCTTAGCTAGAACAAGAGAAATTAAAAGGTTATAAATAGGAAAGAACATTAATTTATCCCTACTTTTAGAAAACATAACCTAGTAGTTAAAATACTAAGACTCCACTAGAAAACCTAGAATTAATAAACACTTTCAGTAAAGTAAGCAGGATACAACATAGACACAAAATCAACAGCTTTGTTGTATCCCAATAACAAATTTGCTGAGAAATAAAATAAATTGGGGTCAATCCCATTCATGACTACTCCAAAAAAAAAAAAAATGTAAATGCTGGCCTGCGGAGATGACTCAGTCAGCAACGTACCTGATGCATGGGCATGAGGAACTGAGTCTCGATGCCACAAACCCACATGAAAGCTCCATGTGGTGGCGCGCCCCTGTCATCCCAGCGCTGAAGGCAGAGGTATGTGATCCCTAAAGCTTGCAGTCCAGCTTTTCCAGCTCAGTCAGCAAGCTCTAGGTTTGGTAGGAAACTAAGTCTCCAAAACTAAGGTAAAAAGAAACAGATGAAGGCACACAGCTAATCTCTCTCCTCTACCCTCCGTGGACATGGAGACTGATGAGAACAATGGTCAGTGACAACTGTTTGACCACGCCATGATGAAGCCTATTATTTTGTATTCTGACATTAAAAAGAATTGAAAGATGAGGCCTGAAATATCCATAGAGATGAGAAGACCATTAGGCTTAAAATAAAGTTGATTTGCCTTCAGAGACCAGGCTCCTAAATGATTTGGGGGGATGACAAGGAAAAAGAAAAACTTGTTTACCCTTCCTGTATGTTCCACAGAAGAAGCAGCCTCCTGTAGTCTCTAGAAACACATGCCCGATGGCAGAGTTTCTAGGAAGATTAGCTTCACGCTCATGTTAAACATATTTTTTTTTTTTTGAGACAGGGTTTCTCTGTGTAGCCCTGACTGTCCTGGAACTCACTCGGTAGACCAGGCTGGCCTCGAACTCAGAAATCCGCCTGCCTCTGCCTCCCAAGTGCTGGGATTAAAGGCATGCGCCACCACCGCCCGGCTCATGTCAAGCATATTAAGAAGGGGATGTAAGCCTCCAGATATAAAAAATTCGTTAGGAAGAAGGCTAGAATTATCTCTTAACTTTATATTCAAATTAGGAGTCTCATTATCATTGTGTGATTCTTACTATGAAATGCCATGCTTACAAATAAAGGAGGGCTTTCTGTATTACTTTTCTTAAAAATTTTCTGTTTGAACCAGGCAGCAGTGGCTCATGCCTTTGATCTCAGCGCTGGGGAGGCAGAGGCAGGCGGGTCTCTGAGTTTGAGGCAGCCTGGTCTACGGAGAAAAATTCCAGGACAGCCAGGGTTACACAAAAACCCTGTCTCCAAAACAAAACAAAACAAAACAAAACAAAACAACAACAACAACAAAACCCAATAAAAAATTTAAAACCCTAAGTTTTCTGCTTTATAGTTAAATTGAACAAGTATCTTCTACATCAACAAAAGATTTATACGGCCGGGTGGTGGTGGCGCACGCCTTTAATCCTAGCGCTTGGGAGGCAGAGGCAGGCGGATTTGAGTTCGAGGCCAGCCTGGTCTACAGAGTGAGTTCCAGGACAGCCAGGACTACACAGAGAAACTCTGTCTCGAAAAACCAAAAAAAAAAAAAAAAAAAAAAAAAAGATTTATACAACATGTTATATGATATATAATTCATATATATATATATATAAGTTTAACAAAATTAATTTAAATAATATATAGTTATATATTAATATATATAAATTATATATACTTTATACATAATCACACACAAATACACACATGCATGCACATACACACACATGCACACACACATGCACACACACACATACTCACTCATGCACACATGCACATGTTGGAAACCAAACCCAAAACCCCTGGAAGGGCAGAAAGTGCTCTTTAACCATCTCTCCAGTCCCATGGGTGTTTTCTGAGACAAGGTCTTGCTATATATCTCAGCTTGGCTTGAACTTCTTATGCAGACAGCAATAGCCTTGAATGCACAGCTTTCCCGTGCCTCAGCTCTCAAGTAAGTTATGGGATCACACGTGTGTGCCATCGTGCCTGGTAAAACTTTAGATCAAAATAATACTTCTGCTATTAAGAAGACATGAGGGACAACCTTCAATGTCTCCCTAGATTTGTCAAAATACTATCTAAATAGTATTTTAAATGTTTCTACTTCATCTGTAATTGTGAAGAACAGTACTGTGGAGCTGCCGTAGCAAAGCCACAGCTGAAAGCCCATACGGAGCAGGCACAGACATGTAAGATATATTTAGATTGCTATCAGAACACCTGGGACTTCACAAAAGCTGATCAAAACATTCATGTAAGATTTAATGCTTTATACAAAAGAAACACACACTAGACATAACCTGAGTAGAAAATTCTTTGAAAAAAAAATCACAAAATTTACACACATAAGGGGTAATAGGAATGCCTATTTTATTCAATGTGTATCCAAAGGCTATTTTCCTTGCGGCTCTGCTGCTGCTGTTTTGGATGAGAATTGCAATGGTGAAGCTCAAGGAAGTGGTGTCAGACTGGCTGCCTGCTTTTCTACGTCCTAGCTGTGGGGCTGTGGGCAAACCAGCTACTCTTATGTTCTTTCATTCCTCCCACAAACAACTGTAGTACCTACCCATGCTCCCCACCCCCATTCCTGGTGAGGAGGAAGCATTAAGATTTTGTAATCTCCAAGAGTCCTTTCTTTTCCCCTGCTGGAGGCCTCAATTTTATATAAGGCATTCCTTCTTTAAAGAAAAAATGAGGTGTTTGTTTTTCTTCAGTAGTGTCTTAGATAGGCATATATATATAATGTTATCAAAAAGCTAAAGAATTAGAAAAATATTTCTTAATATACATTACATATCATAGAATCACTAATGACTCGGGAGAAAATAAAGGGAGAAAAAATATAAAATTTTAACCTAGGCAAGTTGCTAAAATGCTGAAAGGGCTCCTGTGCAGACGCAGCTCTGCTGTGCCTCACATGAATCGCTCTCAAAGTGCTGACTGGCTCACAAACTGCAAGTGACTCAGCAAAATCTGTTAGAAGGGAGGATGCTAGCTCAAATGAAGGGATGTGATGCTCCTCTGAATGCAGAAAGTCAAAGCAAATAATCTACGAGTATTGTATGGCAATAGTCAAGATCTTGAATATACAAAGGTCAGATCAGGCCGCCGTGAAGGCACTTAAGCCTATAACAGATTAAAGATTTACTTCAGCTCCTGGTTTTCAGGAATGCAGAACTTTCAGTGTGACAAAATGTTGACCAAATATGTCAAGGCATATTAAGCAGCTTTATCAAGATCACCTTTCCATTGTGGTACTGTACACAGAGGTAGTTCGGTATTCTGAGGACTTGTTATCATAGATTAGAGTTGGTAATTATTTTTAATAAAGTGAAGTTTGATTCATATTTCAAAATCTATGTAAATAAAATATACTTCACATGAAAAATCTTTCTGTGCCTAAGTTTGAAGGGTTTAAATCTCAGGTCTCCAGGTCCCAGCCCGCGTCTCCTCTAGTCATTATTTGTGACTCTGTACTGAGGAATGCTTCCTCTAAGTCGTTAAAGGGAAAACTTTAGCTGTTGATGTAGCTCAGTGTTAAAAGTGTGATCAGTATGTAAAACCCTGTTTTAAACCACCAGCACCCCAAATCAGCCAACCAACAGACCCACCCATCCCTCAATTACCTAACTACATAAACAACTCTGATGCAAAAAGTTCCTTAATTTCCTGAGACAGTTCAGGGAATGTATTTCTTCTCAGTTAACCACACCCCCATACAGGAGTGTTTCTGGCATCTGGCTTGTGTTAGAAATGTAATCTGTAGTCATTGCATAACCACTGTACAGTGCCAATTTTATTAAGTAAAAATATTTTTTGTTTAAAGCATCACAAAAGGAGAAGATGGGGACGTGCTCATTTAAAGACTGGTTTTATAGAATTTTTCCTTTTTTTTTTTTCTGTGAAAGATGACATCAAAAACACAAAGGAGAGGTTGGCTGGAGAGTCGGCTCTGGTTAAAAGCATGTACAGTGCTTGCGGAGGACCTGAGCTCAGTTCCCAGCAGCCATGTGTGGTAGCTTACTAACACCTGTAACTCCAGCTCCAGAGTAGCTCATGTCGTCCTCTGACCTCCGCAGGCATGTGTATTCACGTGCACATTTCACACAGACACACTCATATACATAATAAAAAATAGATTTTTGAAGAAAATATCAAACTGCCCTGTTGAGACCCGAACTCTGGCCCACGTTTGGGGGCCAAACTGTTGCGACCCGTACTCTGCCTGGCTTGGGGGCCAAAATGTCCCAGCCTGCGCTGCTGTTCCGGTCTATGGGTCAGGGCCTAGCAAGAAAGAGAATAGGGGGAAGACACAAGCCAGAGGATTTGTAGTCAAGTCTCACATCTCTCATGTCTCTTTTATTTTCTATCTTTCATTGTCTATCTCATTGAAGGGCTCCTCTCTTATTTTTCTCTCTTATTTTCTCTCTCTTATTTGTCCTTTTTCTCCCTCATTTATTGTCTCTCTCATTGTCTCTTATTTTCTTCCCCTTGACTCATATTCTCTCTTGACTCATATTCCCCCTATTACAAGGAAATCTGGGGTATTTATACGCTTTTGGCACGAGCCTTGTAGGCACGTGGATAACACGTGCCTTGCAGGTGTGGATATGACGTAAGCCTTACAGGCGTGGATAGCACGTGCACCTTACAGGCATGTATGACATGGATAGCATGTGCTCCTTGCAGTTGGGGGCACTAAACAGCAAAACAAGCTATGTGGGATAATCAAGATATTTATCAGAGTGTGCTTCAGCTGTTGTAGGCTATTGAAAAGCAAGTCTCTAATCAGAGGACCTAAGTTCAGTTCCCAGCAGCCATGTGTGGTAGCTTACTAACACCTGTAACTCCAGCTCCAGAGTAGCTCATGTCGTCCTCTGATATTTATTTTATTTATTTTATTTATAATGGGGAAGAAAATGTAAAAGGAAGAACCATAAAAGAGCGGGAAATCTTTAAAAATAATTAGCAGTTTCTCTTGTGAAATGGCTAACCAAGTCTTTCAGTGTGCTGCCAAGGACCGTCAGTATCGGTAAGTTTTCTTTTCTCTTCTCTTCTCTTCTCTTCTCTTCTCTTCTCTTCTCTTCTCTT
>JANHMN010000002.1:176631881-176649265 GCA_030674055.1 Rhabdomys pumilio | reverse complement strand
TCTCTTCTCTTCTCTTCTCTTCTCTTCTCTTCTCTTCTCTTCTCTTCCTTTCCTTTCCTTTCCTTTCCTTTCCTTTCTTTTCTTTTCTTTTCTTTGGTTTTTTGAGACAGGGTTTCTCTGTGTAGCCCTGGCTGTCCTGGAACTCACTCTGTAGACCAGGCTGGCCTCGAACTCAGAAATCCGCCTGCCTCTGCCTCCCAAGTGCTGGGATTAAAGGTGTGCGCCACCGCTGCCTGGCTATCAGTAAGTTTTCAAATCCTTAGCTCAAACTAGATGATGATCTGGAAATAATGCAATAAAAATGTAGATGAAATTCTCATCAGAAATCCTTCCCAGGAACTCCTAATCTACAAATATGCAGGGCACAAGTAAGGAGCATAAAATAAAAGCTGCACAGAAACCACTGGACACTGCTGTCCCCAAAGGATAACTTAGTGGTAATGTAATAATATGTAAGAATGGATATATCTAGTTCGTACATATTTTTTCCTGTGGTTCAGGTACAGGGACTCAGAGCTGTGCACATGTTTTACCAGTGCTCTCCCACTGAGTCCTTTCATACACATATACCCAATCCTTTTAGATAACATCATGAAAATGAACTGGATGACCATGGTATATCAATCTCACTATTAAAATGCAATTTCATAAGAGTTCTGATTATAAAAGGCTCAAGGTACCGACTGATGCAAGGGGCAAACAACTTGTCTCTTCTAGTCTGAAGAAAAAGCTACACTGGGCGTGGTGGTCCATGACTAGAACGACCTCAGCAGCTGGGAGCTGTGGCAGGAGGCTCAAAATTTTGGGCCTTGGCTGTGCAGTGAGACCCTGTCTACAAAACCCAAAACAAAAACAAGAAGAAAAAAAAACCCAACACTTGTTTTAATGAGGTGCAGTAGTTTTACATTTGAGGATGAAACTGCTTAGTTTTAGATCTTCCCAAGACCGAGGCTAAAATGCAAAGCCTTCCAAACTATGGTTTTAGAACTATAGTACATTTACAACTTTATGAAGTGGAGATTAATTACCATTTGTGCTGTGTGTAAACACACAGCAAGGAATTGGTAGCTATGGACAGCCCCATCGTCATCTAGTTGGTGACTGATAACCTCGCAGTTCAATGCCTTTGCCACACAGCCACAGGTAATGGCACACAGCAGAGAATATTAACATACTCTTGTACCAGATAGCTCAAAATGGGGTGCAAAACCGTCTTAATTCTCCAATAAAAAATGTGAGGAAACCTGAAGTATGCCTTTAGAGAACTTTACCAGAATGACTAAAAAAGGTTTGTATTCATTCAACTGGAAGGAAGAAAAAAAATCCAGTCTATCTGAATTTTGAGACTCTGTTCTTGTACTGAACTTAGTTACTATGTGGCCAAGCAAACATTCCATTGCTATCGTTAGCATTTCCTATACCAGCAGCATCTAGATGTTCATAAGCTTAGTACGTTAGCCCTCAGATTCCTGTTCATCAACATCGCACTGTAATGGTCGGAGCACTCAGCTGTGTCTTTTATTCTCAGAAGATGGAGCAGGAGATAGTTTAAGAGATAATATCTAACTAGAAACTCAAGCTGCACGTGATATGACAAATGGGAGCGCCAGCTGCTGAAGCTCACGGAAACTATATATTTTATAAATACCCTTTAATTAAAGTATTTGATTTCAAAGATACAGTGCAGTTTGTCATATCACACTAGACAACAGCTGCATTAGCAGTTAAAGAAAGCACCACACTTCATGTCAGTCAAACACGAAATTTGTAAATGCCCTTATCAACCTATGTTTTCAAAAAAATATTGAGTTCTGGCTCTACCTCCCTATTGCTGAGATTACAGGCAAGCATCACCACGGTGGCTTTCATGTGGGTGTTTGTGATCTGAACTGAGGTCCTTATGGTTGCATAGCAAGCACTTTACCGAGCTATTATATCTACCAAAAGCCTAACAAATTCGTTTGTTTCAGTTGCAATACTTGCTACTAGTTTGTTTCAATTGCTATACTTCCATGCAGTTAGTCACTCTTAACAAATGAATTTTATCTTCAAAAAGATTTTCATAAATGATAAAACAAAAAATATAGAATATTTTAAAGTATTAAGGTACTAATAAATTTCTGATATTTTGCTATTTGTTGGCTTAGTTAAGTCAGAAAGTTTGAATGTAGAGGCCAAAGAGTTGGCTCAGGGAAAAAGGCATTTGCTGTCTGATACTGATAAGTCTGCCAAGCTGAGTTAAATCTTGGGATCCTACCGGGCGGTGGTGGCACATGCCTTTAATCCCAGCACTTGGGAGGCAGAGGCAGGTGGACTGCTGAGTTTGAGGCCAGCCTGGTCTACAGAGTAAGTTCCAGGACAGCCAGGGCTACACAGAGAAACCCTGTCTCAAAAAAACAAAACAAAACAAAACAAAAAAAAAATCTTGGGATCCCATGTGAAAGTGAAAGGAGACAGCCATCCAGTTGCTCTCAGACTGCCATGTATGCACAATGCATTTATGCCCATGCACATCACACATACAAAATAAATTGTAAAAGAAAAAAAAGCTAAGTCTTTACTAAGAAATAAAAGAATCATGAATCAACTGAACTTTCCTGTTGTTGCTTATTGAAGTGCCAGCTCACTCAAGACTTCCCCAATTTCTCTTCTATGAGGTGCAGTCTATCTGGTTTTATGTTGAGGTCTTTGATCCATTTGGACTTCAATTCTGTGCAGGATGGTAGATATAGATCTAATTGCATTCCTCTACATGCTGATATCCAGTTAGGCCAGCACCATTTATTGAATATTATTCAGTTGTTAAAAACAAAGACATCATGAAATTCACAGGCAAATGGATGGAACTAGAAAAGATCATCCTGACTGAGGTAACCCAGACCCAGAAAGACAAACATGCTGTGTACTCACTTATAAGTGGAGATTAGCTGTAAAGAATAATCTTGCTACAATCACCAAACTCAGAGACGCTAGGTAATAAGGAGGCTTCAATGGGGGATGCACAGATCTCTCTGGGAAGGTGAAATATTTTGCAGGTGCAATGGAGGCAGATGGGGATGGGAACAGGAGGTATCAGGTAAGGGGAGTGGAGGGAGAGAGTACTGGAAGAAAAGACTAGAATTGGGAGGGCATTTTAAAGGTTAGGTAGAAACCTGGTGTAATGGAAACTTCCAGGAATCAACAATGGTGACCCTAGAGAAGACCCCTAGTAAGGCTTCTAGTGGACAGATTGGGACACCAAGCCAGCCACAAAACCTTCAACCTACAATCTGTCCTGCCTGCAAGATGTGCTGGAATAAAAATGGTGCAGAACTTGAGGGAGTGACCAGCTTGTCCAACTTGAGACCCGTGCTACAAGAGGGAGCCCACACCTGACACCGCCTAGGTCAGGAAGCAGAGTCTGGATAGCCCAGAGACCTATGACAGAGCCAAACAGGACCAGGGGGGAAAAAGAAAAAGTCAATGAAATGATTCCTAATCATACACTGCTACACTCAGATGGAAGCCTAGCAATAACCGCCATCAGAGAAGCTTCATCCAGCAACTAATGGGAGCAGATGCTGAGACCCACAGCCAAACATTTTACAGAGCTTGGGGAGGCCTTCAGAAGACAGGAAGTGAGGACTATTGGAGCAAACGGGATCAAGGACACAAGAAAACGGTTCAGAGTCAACTATGTAGGGTTCAGAGACTGAACTGATAATCAGGGAGCCTGAATTAGGTCCTCTGTATATGTGTTATGGTTGTGTAGCTTAGTGTTCTTGCTGGACTCCTAACAGTGGCAGCGAAGAGTATCTCTGACTCTTTTGTCTGTGCTTGGGGACCCTTTCCTCCTACTGGTTTGCTTTGTCCAGCCTTGATATGAGGGAATACACCTAATCTTATTGTACCCGTGTGTGGTTGATATCTCTGGGAGGCCTGCCCTATCTGAAGGGAAATGGAGGAGTGGATTTGGGGGAGAGGGACCAGAGAGAGAGAGAATAGGGAGGGGAAACTAAGATATGAAAGGATAAGTTTTAAAAATTTAGGGGGACTGTTTTCAGAAATCAGTATGTTCTTTAGTGATTTTAAAGATAAATATATCTAAAACCACTGTGATGATTTTTAATTACTTTTAGATAAAAATGGAAAACACCCAAGAGACATTCTTCAATTCTGAGAATTTACATATTTCACACATTATATGAAAATATCCACTACATCTTATAAGTAGTCTCACACAGATTGTATGTGGAATGCAGAGACCATACAGCAAAGAAAACGAACATAACAACCTTTACGAGTCTTCTTGTGTTTTATTTGTGTGGTTTGATTTTGTTGCAGTGCATTCATAACCCAGCTTCCTAAAACAAAAGGGAGACGATGGGATTATTTTTATTCAAAAACTATTTATTATCTGCCAAGCTCTGAGAAAAAACTCTGGAGTATTAAATTATACAATTTATGTCCAAAGAGCCCGCAGATTTGCTTAATTGTGTAAGAAATAAAAATGCCAACTACTTGCCAGGCTTTGTGTCAACCAAGTATCAGGGATTGAGAGGGACCAGCCTCCTAGCCTCATGGACCTACCAATCTAGCTGAGAAGACAGCCAATCACAGAAACTGGTAAGTTAGAGTAAGAAACCAGGGCTAATGAGTATCCAGTGGAGGCCTGCACTAACCACAGAAGCTACAGAGACTTTCCCAGGAAAGTGCAGAGTTGAGGTGAACAAAGTATTTTCAGCAGAAGCACAATATACCCAAAAACTGATCCTAGTGCTTTTTGAACTGGAGATGCTGAGATAATGTAAGTACGCTGACGTTTAAATGGGCACCTCAAAAGTTCATACACTTCAAATTTTGTTCAGTTAACAGTATTTGGAGGTGGGAAATCTGGGGTGGAGTAATAAAGATTCAGTGAAGTCATGAGGGCTGGCCTCCCCATGATAGCTTCAGTGAGTGACCTTATGAGAACAGGAAGAAAGACCTGAACTACCACAATGTGAGGCAGCATGAAAACCCACACTAAGCAGAGGCTGGCACACCATGCTTAAATTCTTCAGCCTCCTGAACTGTAAAAAATCAATTGTGGAGCTTGGGTGGCAGAGCGCTTGCCTAACAATGCACTGGTCCTGGTTTGGATCTCTGGACTTGCAAAAAACCATGTGCAATGAACATGTCTATAATCCTACCACTTGAGAAGTTGAGGTAAAATAACAGAAGTTCTAGGCAGCACTGGCCAGATGTCTCAATAGGGAATGACACTGTCACCAAGCCTAATAAATAAACTAAGTTCAATCCCCAGGACCCACATGGCAAAAGAGACCCTGTTTCTGCAAGCTTTCCTCTGACTTCCACATTCCCCACTCCCCTCAAAATGTAAAAACAACAACAAAGTTAAAGACCATCCATAGTGACTCAGCAAGTCCATGGACAGTGTCTCAAAAACAAACTACAAGTTAGTCTTAGGTATTTTGTTTTAAGAGGTAACAAGACACAATACTTTAAAAGACTGTATAGAGGCCAGAGGATAACCTCTAGTGTCATTATCAGGAATATCTACCTGCCCGGGCAGTGGTGGCGAACACCTTTAATCCCAGCACTTGGGAGGCAGAGGCAGGTGGATTTCTGGTCCAGCCTGGTCTACAGAGTGAGTTCCAGGACAGCCAGGGCTACAGAGAGAAACCCTGTCTCAGAAAACAAACAAACAAACAAACAAACAAAGAACCCAAAGGAAATGTCAGGAACAAATGGTGGGTTTTTCTTTTTTCTTTCCTTTTTGTGCCTGTCCCCCCCACCACACCCCCCAGTGATCCCAAGTAGGCTAAGCTGGCTGACTAGCCAGAGAGCCCCAGGGCACCTGTCTCCCCTGTGCTTACCACCATGTTCAGGTCTTTAACAAGGGTTCTGGGATTTGAACTCAGGTCACTGTGTTTGCAGAGCAAGCACTCTATTGACTGAACTATTTCTGTAGAGAGACCTTTAAGAATGACAGTAGGATGTCTGCCTTACAAACTACCCTGATACAGTGAATATACAGAATGGGTTGTTGAGATTCGGGATCAATGAAAGGCACAAATGTCTGCTGGAATGATATAGCAATCCCTCTAGTTTAATGGAAGGAGAAACTAAGAAAGGTAATAAGCAGAGAAAAATTTAGGGGTTGCAGTAACAGTACTTGATGATTTAGAAATAGTTTAAGAAGAAGAAACTTGTATCTCAGCAATAACTGATATTAAGGATATTCAGTAAGAATGCTAATCAGGACCCATGAAGACTCGGAGTCTGTATGCACAGTAGATGAAGGGAAACAAATACAAAATAAGACTAACTCTGGAACAGCTGAATCCAGGATGTCTTAACATATCCCAGTGGATGCTTTCAATGGGCAACAGAATATACAACTTTAAATCCTGGAGCTACATTTAAAAAAGCATGCATAATATATGTAGCAGAGGACTGCCTTGTCTAGCCTCAGTGGGAGAGGATATGCCTATCCTACAGACTTGATTCCCCAGAAGGGGGGTTGCCTGAGGAGGGGGGAGCACCTTCCCAGAGGTGAAGGGGAGAGGTATGCGGAGGGGGGTGAAAGGACTCTGTGAGGGAGAACAGGAAGGGCAATATTTGAGATATAAATAAATATAATAATTATTTATTAATAAAAAGAAGAGAGAGAGAGAGAGAGAGAGAGAGAGAGAGAGAGAGAGAGAGAGAGAGAGGAGAAAAAAGGGATAGGAAAAGAATCAGTACTTCAGGAGGTATTTGGGGGCCAAATCCTTATCTAGATTTTGGAAACTCTCATCTGAAAATGGTTCGAAGAATAAAAATTCTGCAATATCAAAGCAATTTTTATGACAGATTTTAAAATCTCATCAGCAGGTTTACCTTACTATTGCCTTTACTGAAAATACTGGTAAACAGCAGCTGTATCTTTTTGTTTTGTAACTAATTTAGTCTTCAAAGGACAATACGGTGATTTAATGTTCTAAACGTAGTTGTACTTACTTTTTACTAAAGTTTGGTTCTTAATAGATACTGTTCGCTCAATGGCTTCACTCAGAGAAAATTATAAATACAGCATTTTAATATAATGACTAAGAAATATGTTAAATATATATATATATACATATATATGTATATATATATATATATATGTATATATATATATATATTTGTACGCATGTAAAGTTTAAGGATGAAAGTTTTTTGTTGTTTTCTTTTTGAGTCAGGGTCTTACTTTGTAATCCTGTCTGGTCTGAACTTGCTACATAGATCAGGCTGTCCTTGAACCTACAGAAATCACCTGCCTGGTGCCTAAGTGATGGGACTATAGGCTTGTACTGCCACTATGCAAGGCTTAGGAATAAACTTTTTATTGTATATTCCTGTCACAAAATAAGAAGGGAGAAGAGTAGAATATTGCAAAGATTTTTTTTACAATCTTATGACTATAAAAATAAAAGGAGAAAGCATATATTTGTAAACACCTGTCAACATATGACACTATTTCCATCTGAAAGAACCCAGAAAATAAGTCTACTAGCAGTCATGTAGTAAGTTGTAGATGAGTCAGATTTACGGTTCTTCTTACAACAGACAAAGGCAACTGATATGACCATTTTGTTAAGTAGGAAGAAGACTAGGATGCCTGACGAAATATTAGCTTAAAGACCTTTTTCCAGACTCCTTCAGTAATATAAGTAAGCAGACACTTAAATATGACTTCTATTATTAGTATTTAATAGTCAAGAATCCTTCCAATTAATTATGGCCATTGTTTATCATCTCAACAATTTACAAAACAAGGAAATAATAAATTTGAGAAAACTACCAATTTAGTGGCTAGAAATGTAGTAATGGAGCCATATAACCATGTCCAAGATTCTTATAAGGTATAGATCAAACACCAAGAACCACTAGCATTTAATAGTAGACTTTAGAATTTAGTTCTAGTATCATAACTCCCACTTATATCCAAACTCCTACATTTCAGGATTTATACAGAAAATGGATACCAATTACTTTTTAAATTGCTGCCAAAAATATTTTAAAAAACTATCTGCTAATACTTTCTTCCTAATGTTATGGCTTATTCTGATCATGACCATACATTACAAAAAAATCTGTTTATTTTATCTGTAGTAGGTGCAAAGTATTCAATTATGATTATCTATCACCTCAATAATCTAGCTGTCCCTAAACCTGCAAAGTTACCAAAGTACAGAAAATTTAAGAAGGTAGGAAAGTTGACAAATCATAGAGACCTTGGGTAACTGCAGTATGGTATTCTATTTGGCATCACAATAGCAAAAAAGCAATTGAATACAGTAACTGTCCTACCTGAAGTAGGACAACACAGAGAGTGGCCCTAATATGTTCTTTGGCTGTTTGGTAGAGACAACCCTATCCTAATGAAAATGTAGTATGAAAGGACTTTAAAAGTCCTTATTTCATACACCTGTTGTCCAAGAAGCTTAAGGTCACCACTCAGTGACGTTAAAGAGTGGTCCTCTACAGAGTGAGCTCCAGGACAGCCAAGGCTATACAGAGAAACCCTGCTTCAAAAAAGACAGTGAAAACTAAAGGACTAAGATGGAAGAAAGGCTGTAATTTTCACTTGTCCAAGGACAGAACTGAAGTGTGTGCTGTGAGGTAAGGCTGCTTCTTTCATTGTCCCGAGCATAAAAGACGGAGCCTGCTGTCTCATTCAATGTCAACAAACATATTTAGGCATAAGAATTCTGTTAAAACAATAGTACTGCTTCTTACTACACTTGTTATTGATACTTCATTTACTTAAACCTTGATTTTTTTTTTTAAAGATACTATTGAGTCAATAATCTGATTCATATTATTTGATACTGTGCAACTAAAAAATGATAAGGTATGTTAAGTCTTATTTTGAATATTTTCTTTTTCAAACCTGGGAATCTCTAGTATCATACAAATCTATCATTCTATTTCTTTCTGAGAAGTAAACACCACATTCCTTGTGATCACAAATTGAATTTATTAAGCGTATACTGAAGGGAATATACAATCAGAAACCATAGAATTTCTTTGTGCATGTGAGGAGTTTAATGAACTTAAAAGGATCAGACTCAAACCCTTAGTCTCATCAGCATCACACTCCAACCAAACTGCACTAACCTGCCCGAATGGCTCAAAAAGACAGTGAAAACTAGCCGGGCAGTGGTGGTGCATGCCTTTAATCCCAGCACTTGGGAGGCAGAGGCAGGCGGATTTCTGAGTTCAAGGCCAGTCTGGTCTACAGAGTGAGTTCCAGGACAGCCAAGGCTACACAGAGAAACCCTGCTTCAAAAAACCAAAAAAAAAAAAAAAAAAAAAAAAAAAAAGACAGTGAAAACTAAAGGACTAAGACGGAAGAAAGGCTGTAATTTCCATCTTAAGGTTTCAGAATGATGAAGATTTATGGAATTTTCCACATTCTGAAAAATGACTTCTTACATACCTCACCTCACAATCACAAAACTCGTCATCTGGAATGACTCTAATCTGAGGATATAATAATCAATTACTACAACGGATATTCATTCTGTGGTGTACATAGATATCTGGAATAATAGCTATACAAAACAGAATTCGGTGAAAAGTAACACTTTAAATATCTCCATAGCAAGAAAAGATGCTGGGGAGGCTTCTCAGTAGTCACTGTTTAAGTCTTAAAATGTACATTGGGATATGAAGGGGAAGTCAATTTCTTTTTTCTGGAAGCTTGCAAGCCTTATTAAAGAAAGATGATGAATGGGCCATCAGGAGTGGTAGTCAACTGCAATTCCATCTAAGACAGGTACGATTCAAACTGTTAAGACATTCCAAAATTCAGTACACTGATGCTTTAAATGGCCATGTTAAAAAACCAGAACACAAAAACGCTTGCATATAGTTTGCTGGGACTAACCATTAGAGGAGGTAGTAATGCATTGTGTTGGAACTTAAAGTACAATGTCAGCATTAACTGTAAACAATTCTGAAACATTGTATGGAACTTTTCAGAACACATTTAGTGACAAGGAATTAATTAGATTTCATATAAAATTAGAATTAAAAAGCAAAAAATAGAAATATTTAGTAAATTTACTCAAAGGAAGTTTAAATGTTACAGAAATGAAAAATATTAGAACTCTATATACAATAAACAGTGAATATAAATTAGCCAACTCCATGGACATTTCCAGTTAAGCATTCATACAAATACATATTCACCTTTTTTCTTTATGTAAGAATAACACATACATACAAACATAACATGAAGATTCTGGCGAAAAAAAAAAATGAGAGATGGTAAAAATTTCTCAAGTTTAAAAAAATGATGTTAAGCCGGGCGGTGGTGACGCACACCTTTAATCCCAGCACTTGGGAGGCAGAGACAGGTGGATTTCTGAGATCAAGGCCAGCCTGGTCTACAGAGTGGGTTCCAGGACAGCCAGGGCTACACAGAGAAACTGTCTCAAAAAACCAGAAAAAAAAAAAGGTGTTGAATATATTTCAACAACATTCTACATGAATGTAAACCCCTGATTTAATTCCATGATTTTATCATGCCAGAAGCATGGCTGCTTTTAATTTTTTTAAAAAGATATATTGGTATTATAACACATTGGCTTATCAATAATTAAGGCATTTGTACACAGTATCAGTGTGGATAAAAAAATTTTAATATTACTTACTATAATGTTTTAAACTTTCGAAGTCTTTCCAACAGAAGAAAATAGCTGCACACATTTAAGTGTTTCTTCATAAAACACAATAAAAATTTTAATGATTGGTCTTTATAGTTCCTGGTAATAAATAAGTCCTGTCTTATTTTTCATACTATAAATCATATTCTTATGCAGGACTGAGTTAAGACCCAGCAGTTCTTAAACAACGCTCCCGAATGGCATTTAACTCTGCATGCAGCACGGGCGAACAGTCTTCAGAGTGCACTTTCACCTCACTGAAGTTGAAGCCGCTCCTTCTGGGTATTTCCACTTCAATGTGAAGTAGATTGTTAGGATTTCATTAGTGGTTTTACTATGTGGCTTTTTAAAAGAAAAAAAAAGGTTTTATTTCTTCCACAGTTCTCGGTTCTCAGGAGAGACCTACTTTTGGAAATCATAATAATCCAGCGCTGTCTGAATAACCAAATACTCTTTAGAAGATGAAATCTCTCAATGCAGCTGTAATAAATAAGCATCTACGTCCTTAAAGGAGGAAAGAAAGATCCTGTTAGTTAATTAAGCAAATACAAACACACTTAACCTGCCTTCTTTTCTGCTTGCTTCTTAATTTGCCCTAATTCCCTTTGAAACCTTTAAAAAGAAGGAAGAAATCTTATTCAAAATTTTGATATGCATTTGTTTAACCACAGGTCCTGGCACATATTACACGTTCAATAATGTTGAACAAAAACATAAACAAAAACAAAAGCAAGGCAAAAAGATATAAAAGTAATCTAGGCAGCGGTGGCACCTGACTTTAATTCCAGCACTTGAGAGGCAGAGACAGGCAGATCTTTGTGAGTTCAAAGCCAGTCTGGTCTACAGAGCAAGTTCCTGCACAGCCAAGACTATACAGAGAAACCATGTCTCAAAGAAACAAAAACCAACAGATATAAAGTGGACCGGGGACTTGGGAGAGGAAGGGTGACTGGAAGTAGTGGGAGGACAGGATCAGTAAGACCAGAATGCACTATACACATGAATGGATCAAAGAAATATTTATTTTTAAAAATTTTTAATGAAAATGTATAGCTTCTAATGTTTTTTTTTCCTTAGTCACTTTACATACCACCCACTGCTCCCTGAAAACATTTATTTTAAAGCAACATATTTGGGGGCTGATATCACAGTAAAGATTTTACTATAGACTTTACATTGAAACTTTAATTACTCGACAATTTTCACGATCACCATAGTATCTTAAGGCTATGTTTATAAGAAAGCTTTTTCTTTTTAGTAAAAAGAGAATTTAAGTTAACCAGGTATGGCAGCACACTCCTCTGATCCTGGCTCTTGGGAGCTGAGGCAAGAGCATGGTTTATCTCAGCACCAGGATGGGCTTCACAGTGACGTAAGGATAGCCCTGACAATACAGACCTGTCTCAATAACCATAACATTTAAAAAAAAATCAAAATTTTTGACAAACAATGCTTTTCAGCTCTACTAAAGTCTTCATAGTAATGTGCTATGTATGCTTTAAAACCCTAAGCAACAAACAACTTAAAAAAATAGAGCTGTTTATAAGACTTTAATCTAAATGAAAGATTCTGAAGAATATTAGAGATGAATTTGAAAAAAGTGTGACTGTAACACAAAACATTAAAGATAAACTCACTGTGTCAATAATCATAGTAAAAGTAGTGAATCAAAAAAGAATTCTTGCCAGACATGATGATATATACTTTAATCCCAGCACTGGGGAGGCAAAGGCAGGCAGATTTCTGTGAGTTTGAGGCCAGCCTAGCCTACAAAGCAAGTTCAGGCCAACCAGGGCTACATAGTAAAACTGTCTAAGCAAGAACAAAGACAGACAAAGAGGTAAGGTAGGGAGGGAGAAAAAGGGATGGAGCAGGGGGCTGGGAAATACAGAGTGATATATTTAATGCTCAACCTCATTTGTTTCTTTTTACATAGGTATACAAGAAAATTTCATGAGCCAGTGACATAAACGTTTCCTTAAACCATACAATGTTTTTATTTTCTGGCAAATAACTACTCATGACAGTAAACACTCAGCAGGAGGGTGGAAATACTTCTTACCACCAATTCTTTCTACAATTATAACTATCAATGTCCTCTAGGAGTTTAAATATTAAAATCCCAACTAGTAATGTGCCTTTTTCCTGTAAGAGATAAGCATATCAATACAAATCAATATTAAATTCACGTATAACTCTTAAATTACAAATATACATTACCTTAGCTATATTACCAGTATATCCCGGAACCAAAGTAAGATGGTTTTCCTGTTCCCATAATCCATTCAACTGTTGCTTTAAAATCTTAATATTTCTGAGAAAAAAAAAAGAAAAACAAGAAAGCAAATAGTAAGATACAGACTTGCTCTTAACGTATTTATATCAGTAGAAAACCATATACTAAAGTCAAGCAACTTCTTGATATAGTACATGCCACAGCAGACAGAAATTCACGGATATTTGGTTGTCAAAGTTGGTGAAGTAGCACATGAAGTAGCACGTGAGGCACGTGGACAACTCTCTTGGGTATGAGGTAGAAAGTTCTGCTGAGTCTACAAAGATTATGGAATTCAAGAGGGAGTTGGGGGGAGACTGTGTTGTTTTCAACACTGTCTGGCTTTTTGTTTGTTCCTTTTTTTTTTTAATACAAAGTTTTGCTAGGCAGCCTAGGCTAGCCTCAAGCTTGTGTTCTTTCTGCCTTGGCCTTCCTGTGCTGGGATTACAGACGTGTTCCACCATACCTGGCTTGAGTTCAGTTCATTTAGGAGAATCCTCACATATATTCAAGCTAAGGCAATAATCAAATCATGTTAATTATCACCATTT
The DNA here is from genome assembly GCA_030674055.1 of Rhabdomys pumilio. NCBI lineage: Eukaryota > Metazoa > Chordata > Mammalia > Rodentia > Muridae > Rhabdomys > Rhabdomys pumilio. The sequence continues at coordinate 176,635,757 of JANHMN010000002.1, read as the reverse complement.
TCAGAGACTTGTCAGGATAGTTCCATTCCTTACTGCACCAAGGGAAGCTCCTTTCTTCTACCTTGCTAGTACAGTGCCTGTGAAGGTTACGCCACTGCTGTGTTGTTACCCCTCTGAGGGAAGGGTTGAGACAGGTATGCTGTCTTTTATCACCACTGAGGATTCTGGGGCTGAAGACACATAGTGAGAGTGCCACAAAACAAAACAAACATAAAAGGTAAGGTGCTGGCAGCAGAGCTATAAGGAGTTATGGGACTCTGTATGGTTTTTCATAAATAAAAAGTACCTCAGCTCAAAATTTCTCTGAAAATGAAGAAAATAAAATTATATGATGATCACAGAATAAACTCACTACTTTGTTTAATTAAGATACTTTTCCCTGAGTTTGAGGCCAGCCTGGTCTACAGAGTGAGTTCCAAGACAGCCAGAGCTACATAAAGGAACCCTGTCTCGAAAAAAACCCCAACCCCCTCCCCCAAAATACTTTTCCATAGAAATTTCAGCACAAATTATCTTTAAAGCTATACTTACCCATCACTTATAATTTCTGATTTAGATGAGAGTTCTGACCACCACCTTTTTATTACTGCTTGAAGCCAGTTTAAGCCAACAATTACATATCTGAAATAAAGTATTGTGACAAATTTTAAGTGTTTTCATATAAGCCTATAACAATAATGATACCTCCCAAAAGCTCCCACAGATACTAATCACTCCTCTTAAGAAACATATATTTGCTGGGCAGTGGTGGCACACACCTTTAATCCCAGCACTTAGGAGGCAGAGGCAGAGGCAGGTGGATTTCTGAGTTCGAGGCCAGCCTGGTGTACAGAGTGAGTTCCAGGACAGCCAGGACTACACAGAGAAACCCTGTCTTGGATAAAAAAAAAAAAAGAAAGAAAAATATACTTCACTACTTTCATGATCTACTTCACAAAGCCGAAGAAATTACATAGCTATTCTTAGATCTTCTTGTAATTTTTCTTTAGAGTTTATATTCCTGTCCTAATCATATATAAACTCCTTGGGAACAGAAACAGGGCTGGAGAAAATGGCTCAGTGGGTAAATGAATCTGACCCCAAAGCTGACAACTGAGTAAATCTGAAATCTAGAACCAACTTCTAGAGAGTGTTCTCTCACCCCACTGTCACAACAAATAAAGTGTAGGTAAGATGTTTTAATTAAAAACACAAACAAACAAAAACCAGGCATCATGTATCTCCCAGTCTCCTACCACGTATTCACAAAACACAAAAATCAAGACTGTTAAGAGAGAAAAAGGAAGCTAAAATTTAAATTAGCACTTACTCTTCAAATCTGCTTTGAAGTAAAGACTTTACTAGAGGAAGTAAGTCTACACAGCAGCCAAGTGAAATATATTGCTTTTCTTCCTGTAAACTAAAGAAATTATAAAGTTATAAAGTTATAAAATATGAACTGATTAAAAATTGTTTTTCTTTAAAGCTTTTTTTTTTCTGGAAAAAAAAAAAATTACTGTTTTTACCTATTGGTTAGAACAGGAAGGCAATCTACCACAACTCCAAGGTCTTCTATCCTGCGAGTACAAGACAGATACCATTGCTTAGCGTGTCCTTAGTCACATTCATCTTACAATCTCCATCCTCCTTTCAAGGCATTTGATATTTAACAACTTCAGTATTTATCATGAGTCAAGTACTGGGGACATAAAGGGGAAACAGAGACAGGGATTGCTGTCGAGTGCCTGGGTAGGTGTAGGAGCCAGCAGTGGATCAAAGAGAGAGAAACATAGAATATATAGAGCGCTACAGAGGAATAGAAAAGGACACGGGAAAGGAGGAACCACATCTTTTTAAAGAAGGTGCTCAATGAGGCATGGAGTCGGCATCAGTAGTGCAGTATTTCAGAGACTTAAATACAATGCGGAGGGCAATGCTTAAAATTCCCAAAGGGAATTTTTTTTCAAATGGTAGGTTTCCCACATTTAGTTTTACAGATAAAAGAATCCTAACCAGAAAAAGAGCTTTGTTTTCTGTATCCTTATTACACTTAAATTGGTGATGAATGTAATTTAAACTATAGTGTCTCTATGGATGCTAAATACAATATTTAAATTTTAACCAATAAAAACTTTCTTAAAAGTCACTTTTCAAAAAAATAAGTCACTTTTCATCTCATTAAAAATTACTTATGTTAAACAGAAACAAAAACGTCATACTCACCTCACTAAATAAGCTACAAGTTCACTTATACTTCTCTTTCTCCAGAAAGTCAAAGCTACATTCAATCTCAAATTCCTGCTGAATAGAACCTGAGCCATTGTCTCATGGTCCTGAGAAACCTGAAATGCAATCATCGAATCTGTTAAAAAACCACACTGAAACATGACAGACTTTTTTTTTTTTTTTTAAATAATGAAAACGGTCTGGTAGACACAGCCTTAAATTATGCAAAGCTAACTCCTTATACTGGCCCTCAAAAAAGAATACTGTAGTTTACAGTTGAATTCAGTGAATGAATGATGTGAACAAATTTAGTACTTTTTCTTTCCTCCCTCCTTGCTATTGTTTTTTTTCAAAAATCCCAGTAGTTTATACAGTAAATTATTTCTATCCAAATTTTATGGATGTGGACAGAGAAAAGGTAAGCACACAGGCTAGTGATTACCAAATAAACAGCATGAGAGACGAAGCACAGACTAAAGTGTGGTCCTGTTATAATCATGACAAATGTGCCATCTAATTTTAAATAAGGTAATGCATTCATGTTATGAAAACTTTAGCTCAAAACTATTTAAGACAAAAAGTGAATACCCTACTTGCAAAAGTATCTGACATGCCTGCTAACACAGGCTTGGGTCTCTACGGAAAAACACTGAAACAGAGGCTATAAACTATTGTAAACAGGCAGCTTTTGTTGAAATCTACCAGCCTGAGTAGTCACAGACCTTGTAAATAGGCAACCTTGGTGGACAGTACCAAATTAGATAAGGACAAGTGAATCATAGGTAGGGTCATAGTGACCTGACCCCTGAACCTTCACCCAGTTGATACCCTGTTCCGAAAGATATCTGTACTCCCCCTGAACACCTATGCTCCTGTGTCATCCCCTTCCCCACATCCTGCATTTTTGTGTTTATAACCCCTGTGTTAAAAAGTAAAAATTATGATTTGATTAAAAAAAAAAAAAGAAAGAAAGAAATAACACAGTGTCCCCCTGGCTCTGCTGACTTAGCTCCTGACAATTCATTTTCTTGTTCTTAAAAATACTTTGAATTATAAAACATTATTGTGGTTTTTGTTAGTATGCTGGTTATTATTATATTGTTAGTATCAATATAATTATAGGTCATATTTATTTTCATATTGTAAAATTCTAGTTAATCTGTTGAACATTTTAAAAAACTGGATTCCTTTTTGAGAATTTCATATATGAGCACTGTATTTACATAATTTTCCCCTTTCTCTCCTTCCTCCCACTCTTCCCAACCCCCATACATATCAAATATATCTTATTATTATTTAATTATTGTTTATATATGTATGTATATATATATACATGTATAAGTATATATGTATATACAAATAGTGATAAAGTGTTTTGAGTTAAAAAAAAAAGAAAAAAATAGAATATGTTGAAGATGAAAGTTGTCTCTGTATGCTGACTTGATCTTGAAAGCTTTGTGTTAAACTTTATGCAGTTATGTAATAATTATTATCCCAATATATTTATGCTGCTTCTACTTGATTTTACAAGAGTGTATACTTTAAAGTTGTTTTTTCAATGTAGATTCTAGATCTTAAGCAGAACCATTGTTCTAAAGATAGTGATTTAATTCTTTGTTTACAAACAGAATTCAATAGAGCTGATTAGTCACGTAGGAAGTAATTTAGAAT